>OZ012693.1:40757827-40825327 GCA_963942565.1 Maea johnstoni | reverse complement strand
GAGGCACGGCTGTGGACAGCTGTAGACATGATAGGGATTACAGAGCCCGACCACACGTAGACTTGCTACTACTCTGTGATATATGGCTCTTTCACTAATCTGACATGAGAAGATTTCACTCCAGGTTTAGTTCTGAATAAATCCACAAGGGGGACACACTTGAGCTGTAGTCTGTATCATCAACTGCAACACATGAACGCAGTGCTGCCATCTATAGTTTGAGAGAGACATCAAACCTACTCAGTATATAGTGGTGGGGGCATTATAACTTATACAGCCTGAGAACCAGGCTACTGCAACACATGAACGCAATGCTGCCATCTATAGTTTAAGAAACACATCAAACCTACTTAGTTTATAGTGGTGGGGGCATTATAACTTATACAACCTGAGAACCAGGCTACTGCAACACATGAAAACAGTGCTGCCATCTGTAGTTTAAGAGAGACATCAATGGTGGTGGGGGCATTATACGCTAACACAGCCTGAGAAGCAGGCTAGGCCACATGGTCTCCTATCTACATGTGTGTGACTTACAGTGGGCAGAGGACCAGGGCGGGCGGGGCGGGGTGGGGGCACACACAGGCAGGCTGCTGCTGCTGTTGAAATGATTATGGCATGCTATAATTATAACACAGCCCAAGAATGCTGTTACTACAAGCTAGCTGGGGCAAGAGTCAGCATATTCAGTATGACCCCAGCCTGATTTACAGGTCAAAATCTTAAAGTGACAGTCCCTGTAGATAGATGGCACTGCTGTATGCTTTGAGAGTGGTCATTTGTGATTCCAGCCTGCCTCCCAGGTTAGAATGAGAAAGTGACATTCCCTGTGGATAGATGGCACTGCTGTATGATTTGAGAGTGGTCATTTGTGATTCCAGCCTGCCTCCCAGGTTAGAATGAGAAAGTGACATTGGCTATGGATAGATGGCATTACTGTTTGCTATGAGAATTATCATTGAGGATAGCTACAGCCATAGAAGTGAGAAATAATGATCCAACAACTCCCTCATGTGGCAATAGCTTGAACTAACAGACATATATGTGTTTGTTCCATGTCGAAGGGGCAAGCATTGCCTAGGATATAAAAGGGCAAAACATATTGAATGTGCTAGGATAGGATGGTGACATTCCTTGTATATATAATACTCATCTGAGAGTACTCACCGAAAGCTATCTAATGAACACCAACATGACAGGGTTTAAATGTTTGCATCCTTGTGCTTCGGATGAAAGTAGCCTCAGCAATGGAAGGGTTAAGGCTTAGTGGCTTGCATGACTCTTACTGCAGCCTTTGCCATAGTTAGTTGCTGGTGCTGCCACCACCAGGCCAATTAACCAGTCTGCTATCATGCTTCCTGGTTTAACCCTCGCATTCTTGGATCACCCAGATTACTATAATCAAAAACATATACCTGCTGCTGGTGGCTAATTTGACCAAAACAAAATTATGCAAAAAAACTGAAAGATAACTGAAACCCTATAATATGGGTACCCATCTGAGAGTACTCAGCGAGAGCTTTCCAATGAATACCAACATGACAGGGTTTTAATGGTTTTCAAGAATGTTTGCATCCTTGTGCTTTGGATGAAAGTAGCCTCAGCATTGGGATGGTTAAAGGTTCACCACCCCCTTTTTATAGGGTGGCTCAGACATATAAGAAGAAGAGCTTTTTTGTATATGTTGTCAGAAACAGTCCTACGTGAGGTCTTATTGAAATTATTTATTGCGCCGACTTTTGAGTTATTTCCCCAACGAGTTGTCAGCCGGGGGAATGGTAGTAACTCCGAGAGCACACAACAAGGTCTGAACGGGACTATTGTTTTCATTGGCTGTGGGCTTCCCATGTCCCTCTCGGGTTGCCATGGCGATGGACAGATCATGTTGTTTAACTCCTCATGAAATTTTCAGGCGTAAACAAAGCCATTTCATGCAGCGCTTTTCAATTGTAGGCATTTAAAGGCGAATAATTGGTCCATTGTGCTGTGGAAATTTGATCCCACTGTCTGCCACTCTCCCCAGTATTGTTCTCTTAGTGGGAGGTGGCGTATACTACCTCTGACTCATGGCCAACGGTCCAGGCCTCAACGCTAACTCAAAATGTTACTGGCCCTGTAGGACCAGTAACACCGATCTACTGGCCCTGCAAATTTTTAACTGGTCCTGAAGTATTTTCTCTAACATAACAGGAAATTGCGCATAATTCCTTCAACAACATTTATTTTTGTTTATTTAATCTTCATTCATTTCAAAATATTTGTGGACATTCTTGAGGGGAAACATGTTAACAAGAATGTCCACAAATGTTTACAGACCTTGTAGGCCTTCTTTTACTGGTCCGAAGCAGTTTTTGGGAATTTTTACTGGCCTGGGTCCAGTGGTTCACTATTAGCGTCGAACCCTGCAACATCAGGGTTAGAAGTGGGCAGAAAATACTCTATTTCCCAAACCGCAAAAAATAACATACTTGTTTCTGATTGGCTTAAAATCTATAGTTTCTTTGAATTTTTTTTTCACTTATCAAATATGATATTAAAAGTTTAAAAAAAATCCAAATTTGATGCAATTGAAACCATACATCAGGAGAAGTGTGCAGAAAGTATTTCTACCAACCTAATCCAATAACATACTTGGTTCTGATTGGCTTACAATTTATATTTTCTTTGAATTATTTTTATTCACTACTTAAAAATAATAATAGTAAGTTTTAAAAAATCCAAATTTGATGCAATTGAAAAGAAAATGCCATAGGTTAGTGTTTGCTTTGACTTACTGTTGACCACTAGTTATCACAGGATACCACTCAGGGTTTTGTTTTTCTCTTTTTTTTTTAGTCATGACCAACCAGATGAGGAAAATAAAAATGTTTGGTTTTGTTTGTTTTTTTGATTTGAGGTTTACACTATATTTTGCAAATGGAAATCCAACTTCCTTGGGATACAAATTGTGACTAGTCAGTAGTAAGTGGTGGAAAAAACTGTAGAACCCAAGGAACCTTTAGTTACTGACAACTTACGCTAATACCCCTGGCCAAATTGGAACCCACACCGGTGAGAGGCAGCCAGCACTCAGTGGCAATGCCTTAGATTGCTCAGCTATCAGGGCAGGCCCTTAGTGGTTAGAAGCAGTTAGTGGCAATGCCTTAGACCGCTCAGCTATCAGGACAGACCCTCAGTGGTGAGAGGCAGCGAGCAGTCAATGGCAATGCTTTAGATTGCTTGGCTATCAGGGCAGACCCTCAGTGATGAGAGGCAGCAAGCAGAAAGTGGCAATACCTTTGACGGCTGGGCTATCAGAGCAGGTTCCTGCCTCGCTTAGGAGTCTATGCCAAGCTTCATCTTCTCCGGATTCCTCAATAATGGCAAATATGAAAATTTAATCACATTTTGTTTGTAGACTTAACGCAGCTCCAAAGATCCAATTGCTGTATGCATAGGTCAGGCCTCAATCTGCGATTCTCCCTATTATCACCCGACTTGAATTACATGGGGCTATGAGCACTCATTAAAGTTTCATACATTCATGTGCCATAATATGTTGATCACAGCCAATGCTAATTCGCCCTAATTTGCACAAATTTCTTCTTGAGTGCCTGAGCTCCGCGTATTGTTATAATTAGCAAGGAAGGTGGCAATTAATATCAAATGAGATTTTTGATCAGAATATTATGTTACCAGGGTAGGCCTGATTAGAGAGCTCTCAGATTTGTTCTGGTATGACTGGAATTGGTTTTGTTTGATTGGAATAGAAGCATTCCGTAGATATCAGACCTGTTGGAATTATTAGATGAGCAGGCGCCAACATCATTGACTGTCTGCTCGCCATGGCAAGTAGAAACATATGCTGGGCAAGTAAGAATTAGTATTCACTTGCCCAAAATAGCAAGTCATATTATGAAAATGTTTTGATTATGTAAAATGCAAAAGGGAAATTATATATATATAAGACATTTTTCAATTTCTAATATCCACTGGTATTGATGTGCTATCTTAGTGTTATCTAGTTTCAATATAAATTTTAGATAATCAATTATTAAAATTTCACCTTTGTTGTAATGTAACTTCAATAAGTAATTGGAATAACAGAAAAAATCACATGTACATCTCTTAATTCAAACTACCTTGAAAAAAGCTTTAAAACAACATCGCATTCTTAGTGTAAACTGCCTTTGATAAAAAATTGATATTACAAAATCTCTTTAAAATATCACCTTTCACGGTGGTGTCTACCTTTGATAGACAACTGATATATCAAAATAGCATTAAAATTTCAAACAAAAAATTCAAAAAAGTGTTATATGAACAATTTTGTCATATTAGCTATTTAAGTCTATAGGGACATATCATATACTGCATATTTCCTTGTCTGAGCTTGTGTGGTCTGACTTACAGGGAACTGGTTCAGATAATCCCTCTATCTTCTTATGCAATGCTTAAGACGCTCTGGCTCAGCCTAATCCATGAGAGATTGTCTACTGCAGTAGGATAAAAGAGGGGGCTATTGTGTGCACTGGCAGCGGGGGCGGGGGGGGGGGGGGGGTTCATGCTGAGGGTAGAAGCACTGTCATACCTTCATAAGGCCACTCCAATTTATTTACTTGTCTTACAAGCTCAGGAGGTAGGAAATGAGCCATTTTGGAATAAAAAAAAAAGTTGAAAAATGTGACTTTTTTTATTTTTTAAATTTTTTTTAGAGTCTGCCGACTAGGACTGGTAGCGATATGTTTCTACCAGCCTATTCTCAACTAAATAAAATCAATCAATCAATTAATCCCTGTAACCTAAAGGGTGGGAGGTATGCCTCCTCAAGTCTTAGGCTCTACTACAGCAATGATAGCTTCCTGTAGTTGATTGAATCACCCATACAAAGAATATTCTTAAAACTTTTATTTTATTTTTTATTTTTTTGGAGTCTGACAGAAAATTTCAAAACCACTTTCGTCCGTAAGACACCAAAGGTGACTTTTTTTTTCTTTTTTTTTGGAGTCTGACAGGATTTTTTTTCCAAAAAAAGCTCGTAAGACAAGTAATTAAATTGGAGTGGCCTAACCAGCATCATCATCATAAGCATCATTATCAACATCATCATCAGCATCACATTCATCATCATCATCATCATCATCAGCATTATCATCATCCTCATCATCCTCCTCATCATCATCACATTCATCATTATTATTATCATCATCATCACCATCATCATTATCATCATCATCATCATCGTCGTCATTATCATAGGAGTCAATCAAGGAGTTAATCGACCCCCCTTTCGCTGTTATAAATGTTGATTTCCTTGCTAAAAAAATGTCACTTTTCTAATTCTGCTTGGAACAAGTGAGGTAAATCTAATTCCCTGTTTAAAAAAAAAAAAAACTTACACAGATCCAACTCCCTACATAGAAATCCTAGATCTGTCTGTGCCCACTGTTGTCCCAGTGCTCCCGCAGCACAACTAGAATAATAGGAGATTATCCATTTCCCCCTGTAAGTAGCGACCTTGTCTAAGACCATGTAACTACTCTGCTGCTCAGCCTCTTACAACAGGGCACAGGAAATGCTGCGATTTATCTGACTGATAGCACATGCTCTAAATCTCAGCTTACAATAACATGAAAGACTCCTATGCTGCCCAGTGTGGGACTACCGGTGGCGGGCGGGCGCGGGCGGGACTGGCTTCCAGCCAGCACTGCACCACGCAGCCACACGGTCCAACCGGAGGGAGGGGGGAGGGCAGTCGTAGACACAGAGGGGGTTCAAAGGGTTCATTGAACCCCCCTTGACTATTCAAAATGTGGATTTCCTTGTATTAAAAGAATTGTCACTTTTGTGTCTAAGCATCAAGGGTGATACGCTTCTCCCTGACCATGCCAATGCAAAAAGTGCCTCTTTAATCTATGATGATAATCATAAGGTGTGACAATGATGATGACAATGAGGCCCGAACCATAGCACACCACACATGATGATGATGATGATGATGATGATGATGATGATGATGATGATGATGATGATGATGATGATGATGACGATGATGATGATGACGACAATGACATCAAAGACTATAATGATGATGTTGATGACATTGAAGACTACAATGATGATACAGATGATGACAACAAAGATTTCCCTCTGGAATGTTTTCCATAATATACATATTTTTATGAAGATAACTCAAAGATATGAAGGCCTTTTTGAGATGCTACAGGAATGAATCGGTTGTTCTTTCCCCACCATCCATACTAAAAACAAACAAAAAAAAGTATGTCACTTGAAAGTATTAGATAAAAAGGCATCTATAAGATATATGTTTGGATTAAAGTTAACATTTTTATACCTGTAGAAACCAAAACTTTTTTATTACAATTTTTCTGATGATAACAATAATTAGGAGCAAACCAACAAGTCTCTGTCAAGTGTTTTGTAAATCAAATGTTTTTTTTTTATTGTTTTCAAAAGTATCGGGGATGCACACAATACTTTTTTAAGGGGAGCCCTAATTATAGTTGGATGATACATGTTTTTCTACCACCCCGCCCCCACCCCATCACCCCCCTGAAATTCCCCGCAAAAGTCAAAGGTAGGCCATTGTTGGCGTGTACTTGTGGCTTTCATAAAGCGTGTGGTGAATTCGTGGAGAATAAAGGTTATACTTCTACCACGTAAATCAAGATTAATGGGCGCCTGACAGCTCTGTGAACTGATGAGAAGTCTTAGAAGGGACTTCTCAACTCCTCACAAACTCTCTCCATGCATCTTCCTCCAGCAATAGCCGTGAAGACGATGATGACGAGAATCTCTTGCACTCAATCGGATGGTCGGCAAATCAACCAACCGGTGGCCGGCGTCCTCCAAATGCGGAAGGCAGGATGCCTCCTCACCTACAAGTGAGAAATTACCCAATTTTTCATCTTTTGAGAAACACGTGGGTTTGAAATGAGAGTCATTCGGAGGGGGATTATGAATGGTTTGCTTTTGGTAAAGAGTGATTATTGGGATGATCCTTAATCCATCCGTTTATCCGCTGCCCAAAAAGCGGGATTTTATTTTCCGCCGTTTGTCTTCTGATGGAGTAGAATACCGGGACAGGGAAAAATGGTCTTAGGATTGACTTTCATAGATTATAATTGATATAGAGTGGCCATGCGACAAGTTGTGAGTTATAAATCCAGATTCCCTGGCCACAGTCATAAATCAATATTCAGGGGCAAATTAGAAAGAAGTGTGTATAATGAGATTCATGTGATTGACCTCTGTAGTGCAGGGCACTTGTGGAAGGGGAGGGGGTGGGGGTAATAATGTGTTTTGCGCAGTTCCATTTAGCAACAAAATATTTCCTTTCTCCCCCTCACTTGATTGGGAATAGAAGATAACTAGATTAACCCTTATGCTGCTGGTGGCTAATTTGGCCAATACAAAATGATGTAAAAAGGTAAACAATGACTGAAACCCTGGCAAATGGGTACTCATCTGAGAGTACTCAGCAAGAGCTATCCAATGAATACCAACATGACAGGGTTTAGACAATTTTCAAAAATCTTTGCATTCTTGTGCTTTGGACAAAAATAGCCTAAGCATTGGAAGCATTTATCCACCCCTTACTACTCTCATTGCTGGGCCATCAAACCTTGCAAATGAGTCTGATATGCTGGAGGAGACTTGACTAATCTACTCCCTACAACTATACAATCTTGGGCCCTTATGCTGCTGGTGGTTAATTTGGCCAATACAAAATGATGCAAAAAACCTGACAAATTACTGAAACCCTGTCAAATGGGTACTCTTCTGAGAGTACTCAGCGAGAGCTATCCAATGAATACCAACATGACAGGGTTTAGATGATTTATAGAAATCTTTGCGTCCTTGTGCTTTTGACGAAAGTAGCCTTAGCATTGAAAGGGTTAAGGTTATGTGCATATACTACACTTCCACCTGGAGTCGTCTCTATTAATAATCAATTTCCACTCGGTTAGGAAATGATCACATTGCCACATGCCACTTTTCAAAATATCCCTTGCTTGGGAGACTTAGTTGCATTTTTCCTAAAACAAATATGGCTCGTGGACAATGTGTGTTAGTAAGTCTCAAAAATAAACTGTGTTCCGGAAATGATCAACGCAAGTAGGAAAAGTGTGATTGTATTTTGTTACCCTTCCAGTGCTGGGGCTACTTTCGTTCAAAGCACAAGAACGCAAAGATTTTTGAAAACCATACAAACCCTGTCATGTTGGTACTCATTGGATAGCTCTCGCTAAGTTCTTTCATATGAGTGCCCATATGCCAGGGTTTCAGTGATTTTTCAGTTTTTTTTGCCTCATTTTGTATTGGCAAAATTAGCCACCAGCAGCATAAGGGTTAAGTGGTGGTCATCTATTTGTGGGAAAATGTATGTTTTTCCTGCAAGCGGAGGGCAATGTGTAGTTGATTTGACTAAAAATGTAACCAACATTCTGTTTGTAGTTGAAGCAGAGACAATATATACCTAGGAAGATATGATACAGTGACTAATTGCTCCTAAACCAGTCAAGCACTATTTTTATGCAAATGAGCTTATATAAGTACACCACTCTTTCCCAGGGGCTCAGCCTGGGTCAACTGAGCATGTGCACTGCTCTACTTATCATCACTTCCTGTGTATACCGCACAGCTATTCTTCTCTGGTATGGGATGTTGAGGGTGTCTGAGAGAGAATAAATGAATTACATGTTATTTTATGTAACTTAACTAAATATTGGTAATAAGATTGATAATGATTCTATCACTGAAACATTGAACCATAGTTAGATTCCCATTGCAATTATTCTGAAAAGTTCTGAGGAAAATCATTAGATAACTGCCCCAAAAGTTAATGTTTATGTAATAACTGTTTCAAAAGGCACCTGGTGCAATTGCAATTCTTTCCTGTCTTTTGTTTCCTCAGGTGTTAATAAGGCAATATGTTGTTCGGTGTCGGATAGGGATGGGCATGAATGACATCCTGCTTGAGAGAAACATCCGCCGTTATCAAACAGATCAAAATTACAGTCTAGGTGTTAGATTTCCAGACTAGCCATGGAAATCTTTTTTCGAATATTATCCAAATCCTGTCATGTTGGTATTCATTGGAAAGCTCTCATTGAGTACTAACATATGAGTAGCCATTTGTCAGGGTTTCCCTCATTTTTCCACTTTTTCACATTATCTTGTATTGGCTAAATTAGCCACCAGCAGCTAAATGGTTAATGGCTAATGGGTTCAACAACTAGAAAGACGGCACCTAGTGTCATCATAACTCTCTCATCATTAAGCGAGCTGGCCTATCAACTCATGCGATTGTCTGACTATTGATTTATGATAAAGTGTTTCGGGTAAGATCTCGGGGAAGAATCCTGCTGCTTGCCTTCATGCACATGATTAATGACGCATAGTGCATATTTCTCCCACCAGGTGGTGCTGACTGTCTTCCAAAAACCTGCTGCCGCCCGCGTGTTGTTCCTGGGCACTGTTTTGTCAGCGTGAGGAGGGGATCTGTCCTCAGGCTCAGGGATGTGATGAGAGGGGTGGGGGTTCAATGCCATTAACCCTTTGACACCCTGGGCTCTACCCAGGATGTCTGGCAGAGTGCAATTATTTTAACCCTTTCACGCCTGGAGCATTAAAAAATGGCTATTTTTGGTAATGATGAAAGTACATTTAGGAAAATATTTGAAGGAGCAAATTGTTTATCAGAACTCATGCAACCCTCTTTTATAATTTACTTAATTATTTATTTATTTATTCTATTTATTTATTTATTATTTATTCATTCATTTATTCATTCATTCATTAATTCATTTATTTATTTATTTATTTACTTAAATTATTTTATTTTTATTAATTTTTTTTTTTTGGGGGGGGGGGGCATATTCATGCTCTTTCCAAAATGATTTACGGAGGTGCCATAGTTCCAGATGATTTTATTTGATAGGAACATAACCCGTTGATTCTTAAGAGTTACTTTTGAAATTGCTGTCTGGATTTTGGACACTTTTTTTTCAAAATTAAGATTTAACAAAATATTAAGGTTTAACAAGATTTGTTATAGAGAGTGATTGGTATGATCCAGCTAATTAACATTTCACCTTCAAATATTTTCCAAATACTTCCTCAGCCTATTCATATCTAGATGACACTCTTGAGAAGAACTCTCTGGGCGAATTGACATGTTTAAAAGTCCCGTGTTTTGGTGACCTTGACCTTATTCTTGGTGACCTTTATCTAATCTTTACAACTAATTTTTAATGAATGCTTTGATATTGTTTGTAGGAGCATTGCATGTCCATGCACAAGGAAAGAAAATCAACAAGTTGCCTCTGGTAAGTTATACTATTTTATTTTTCTACCTCTAAATATTTTATTGATCTTAATTCCTTTCTAACAAAATTTATAACATTTAATATTTCAAAAATTTGATATTTCAAAAAGAATTATTGTTAGTAACTCTTGGTGTTATTGGATAATTAGATAATGGACAATAACACATTGTTAGCTGTGCCATAAAGATCTGAGAAAACAAAGGGGAGGGTGCATCTCTTCTGGTAGTGGAAAAAGACAACAGTGGGTGTCAATGCCCAAGTGGCCAAAAGAATCCTGTTTAATAAAATCATTCTTAATTTCCAAGGTATTGCCAAAAGTGTCATAGATATAGACAACTTAATTGTCCCCATTTGATTTCCCTTCTCTGATTTGGCTCTCAGGAATGGAGCGGTATTACTATAATGTAAGACAAAAGCCACTGTTGCGGCTGCTTCGGATACCTTTGGACACCCCAAAATTTGACTCTCAGGGATGGACCGGTATTACTATAACGTAAGACAAAAGCCACTGTTGCGGCTGCTTCGGATACCTTTGGACACCCCAAAATTTGACTCTCAGGGATGGACCGGTATTACTATAATGTAAGACAAAAGCCACTGTTGCGGCTGCTTCGGAAACATTTGGACACCCCAAAATTTGACTCTCAGGGATGGACCGGTATTACTATAATGTAAGACAAAAGCCACTGTTGCAGCTGCTGCTGCTGCTGCTGCTGCTGCGGCCAGTCCGTAGCGGTGGTCGGTCGGTGGAGGATGAGGAGGAGGCTGGCTGGGGCCTGGTAATGAGTTGATGAAATGCCATTCATTAGAGGCTAACAGCGGGGCCACAGGGAGCAGTGAATTATTGAGTGTGTGTTTAAGAGTTAGGTATGTGGTGAGCACTTCATCTATCCTGTGTTTGCAGCGTTAACAAGATCATAGCCAAGGGAGATGGGGGCTTCAAGGCTAGCTAGGCTGGAAAGGTGGACTATGGATGGGGAGGGATACCATGCAGGGGAGGAAGTTAGAGACGATGTACTTGCTCAGGTATATGAAGGGGTGTGGATAAGGGATGTACTCAGAAAAGAAGGGGAGGGGAGAGACTAGATAGGCTTGGCCACATTGAAAGTGATAATTAAATGTTTTATGAGAAGGGTTGTGTTTGGTCAAAATTGAAAGAAATGATTTACTTTAATACACAGTGCACACACACACACACACACACACACACACACACACACACACACACACACACACACACACACACATATATATATATATATATATATATATATATATATATATATATATATATATATATATATATATATATATATATATATATATATACATATAATACACAGTGCACACACACACACACATATATTTACATATATATATATATATATATATATATATATATATATATATATATATATATATATATATATATATATATACACTTTTTCTTCAATGGTTATTTGAGCCTGATAGTGGTAGGAAATAAAGTTCTTGTTTAAGCATGCCAGGTAGGCAATGGGATTTTTCTTTTCTTGCTATTCAAATAAAAAAAATCAGCTTAAAATTGTTTTTTACCATGAAACTGTAGAAAAGATCCCCCCTCCCTTTAATGGACTCCATTTCTTTCCTCTTTGAAGACAATCCTCAAGTTGTACTTCTTGCATTTCCATGGCAACCGTTTGTTGGTGGCCATCTTGTCGCAGCAGGAAGGAGTTAATCCACCTTGCGAGGCATGTGCCTCTGGTTCCTGCCGACACCTTTCCGACGCGGCGATCGCTGGCCGCGGGAAGAAAAAAGCCTATTATGCGCCACTCCAAAGCCTGCGAGGAGGAAGCGAGTGATTCTGTGAGAGGAAGAGGTCAAAGAAAGCCAACTGTTTAATGAAATAATAATGACAGCCTTCCTTTCATTGAACGAAAATCACATGCCCCTCACTTAACTCTGACGCACAGTTCATGCAAAGGTGATGTTCAAACATGAAGAGGACCGGTGTCAAGCAAGGCAAATGAAAGAGAAAAGCCTGTAATTTCCAGGCAATTTTCCCTGCAAGAATGTTAATATTTAACACTGATCATTGTTTTTTCCTCGGTTGATGGGGCTCGGCGCGGTTCTGACACGCTGTTTGCCTGCTGCGTGAAGGGAACACTGGAGCTAGCAGTGCTTCAGATAGAGAAGTGCACCCAGGTCCCTGGACTTAGAGCATTGATCCCTTGGTTTAGAGGCCCAAAATAATTGATTTCACCTCAACCATCCATACAGACATTTCTGCACATGGAAGGCAGGTGCAGACACTAAGAGGGGATGAGAATTTCAAGAAATTCATGATTTATATTATAAAACTTCTTTCCTTGCTTTTGGAGTATTATTATGATTTATTATCGATAATTAAAAGGATAAAAGCAATAACATTGACAGTACTAATACTACTGCTCTAGAAAGAATAATGGAAATGATGATAAAGATAATAATGATAATGATAATGATTTCAGATAGTAATGATAATTATGATGATGATGATGATGATGATGATGATGATGATAATAATTATAATAATGATAATAATAATAATGAAAATAATAAAAGTAATAATGATAATAATAGTAATGATAATAATAATAATAATAATAATAATGATAATGATAATAATAATGATGATGATGATAATGATAAAAATCATAATCATAATCATAATAATGATAATAGTAATGATGATCACAAGAAGAAGTAGAAGAAGACTGTATAGCCCCTTTTCTATTCAAAATGTTCAATAACCCTCAGGTATATTGAAGAAAATCCAAGTATGTATGTTCCCTAACTTAAGGCAGCTTCTCAAATCTGAGAAAATATGAGTTAAATGCACCCAGTTCTCCTATGAACGAACTCTACATATATTGATGTTGGTGTCGGTAGATATTGATGGGATAAATTGTTGAATAGATGACCTTTTTTGGGCAGCACACTTGTCTCAATGGAATAATAAGCGCTGAAGATATCCAGACGCAAGGAGAGTGTCACTTGGAAAAAGAAAAGCATCACTTTCCCTCTGACCCCGAAGATATCAGATAAGACCACACTTATGAATAGATTTTAGATCCATTGCACTATTGTAAGCTTAGCTGTGTTTCGCAGTCTCACTCACAGCTTGTTCTTTATTAACACTTACAATGCTGAGGCTACTTTCTTCCAAGACACAAGAACGCAAAAAAAATTGAAAACCATCGAAACCTTGTCATGTTGGTATTTATTGGATAGTTCTCGCTGAGTACTCTCAGATGAGTACCCATATGCCAGGGTTTCAATCATTTTTCAGGTTTTTTGTGTATTTTGTATTGGCCAAATTAGCCACCCTCAGCATAAGGGTTAAGCATGTGATGCAAGGATCACGCTTTTGGGAGGGGCTGCCCCGAAGTCCCAGTGGTCTAAGCATGGTCAACCAACTTCTCATCACACAAAGAGGTACAGACTAAGAAAGTATAAATTTTGAATATTTTTGCAAATGTATCATGTATCTATTAAAGCACACCATAGAACCTCTGATTTGGTAACAATGGGTATTTGTCTATTGTTCGAGCAAACACCCATTGAAAGAGGTACTATGATAGCGATATGTTAAAATCAAATAAATCTGTTTTTGGTGTGTTTTTTGGGGACAAATTGTTAATGAAACAATATGATGTAAGTATCATGTAGCAATTAAAATGAAAAGAATATTGTGACCTAGAAAAATAGTGTTCCCAGCACCATGTTTTTGGCTGAAAATGTTAGGTAAAACATGGTAAAATCTGAAACCAATATAACACTCGTAGAGATGCAAGAACTGCAGAATCCCCATTAGGAGCTCAGGAGCTGAATCTTATTATTTTGATCCATGTTCTAAGCCTCATATAATAGAAGGAATTGTCTTTGGATACAAACACCCACTGAAAAAGTGTAACAAAAATATAATATGATATAGCAATATTTTACAATAAAACATATATAATTTAACAATACAATACAAGTATCATATAGCAGTTAAACAGAAAAAATACTATTATCTAAAAAAAATTAGTGTTCCCAGCCCCATGTTTTTGGCTGGAAATGTTAATTAAACATGTTAAACATGGTAAAACATGGTAAAACATGAAAGCAATATACCACTCATAGAGATGTAAGTACTGCAGAGTCCCCCATTAAGAGCCCAGCTGAATCCGAGTATTATGATCCATGTTCTAAGCCTCACATAATAGAAGGAATTGTCTTTGGATGCAGGTTGGGCTGTTATTCCCTCAGTTATTTCCGTCGCTAACAGCAGTCCTGCTTGCAGGTCATTTTTCCTCAGTCTGTGTGGTCTGATTAACTAATAAACCTCCATACTATCACATATCCCCCTGAAAGTCCACAAACTTTCCTAAAATACAAATAAAAAGTACCAGATTAACTTAAAGAGAGTGCACTATTTTGTTCATAGCAGCTTTTTCAGGTTGGCGTCTGTAGTTTATGTTGACATGTAGTTTTTATTTAATTGTTTTTGTGAGTTTGACGGGAAGATGTGTAATAGTGAGTTAAGGAACAGTGCTGCCAGCTCTGGCGAGATAAGTGTGGCAGGATTTAGTTCCAAAAAGCCATTTATTCACTTTTTCTATCAAGAGAACAGCAGTTTCTGGAATAATTGATTTCCTTGTGTGTTTTTTCATTTGGACCAGATTTTGTTCTGAGAGAGATAGATAAAGAGAGAGAGAGAGAGAGAGAGAGAGAGAGAGAGAGAGAGAGAGAGAGAGAGAGAGAGAGAGAGAGAGAGAGAGAGAGAGAGAGAGAGAGAGAGAGAGAGAGAGAGCAGGAGGGAGAGAGAGAGGGAGAGAGAGAGAGAGTGAAAGAGAAAAGCATGGCATATATTCTAGGTTAATGATCTCTATATGTAAATGATGGGATGAAAAAACTACCTTATTGAAATGCCTATAGGTTTGCCTTTTATTCAAATAACAAAACCAGTTTCAAGACAATAGTGCAATTACAGTGACACAGTTAGTGACAGCTGTAAATTCATGTCATTTCTTCCTAGATACTTCCATTGAAAATATCACCTGCTATGATAGGAGAAAAATGACAATTTCTAGCAAGAAAATCAATATTTTGAATTGAAGGTTGGTCGGTCAAACCCCTTGGAACCACCTCTATATCCACAACTGAAGTTGTAGGATTATCCCAAAAGTGGGTATCGGGTGTGTTATGCACAAGCCTGGCAACAAGGTATGGCCTTACTGGGGGGCTGCCCTCGGCTCCCCAGCCCCTCATAAAGCCAAGTGCTCAAGCAAAGTCCGCCGCCCGCAAAGTTCCACCCCACACGCAAGCCATCTTATTGTTTCAAGAAGCTGACAGTAGTTTTTTCCCATTAGAAGAATAGGAAGGGGAAAATCGCACGATGCTCTTAGCGGACGGGCTTAAGGAGCAGCTCCGCAGGAAATGTCTGCGTGGCATGCAATAGGATGCTGAGGCAATAAAACAATCAGACCTGGAACTATCATTTAATAATCATATAATACAAGAGTAATGTCGGCTAAGCTATGAATTAGACATGGGATTATGAATTTTTGATTGTTATTTATTCTGGTGAAACATGCTATCATGATATTATGCTCGTCTTTAGATTTGCTCGTGGCATCGCCCTGGAGAAATCCACTTAGCCATATCCATCCCACTTACAAGTATGTTTATTGGGCCAGATAGGTCTGATTTGGTGAAATATGTAAAGCGCTCGAGTGCTGTCAGGGCCACCAATTAGGACAGCGCCAATGCAGTATTTAATAATGAGCGATTATTCGACTGTCATCCTCGGGCTGGTTTATATCGGAGGCGAGCCTTATTCATGGCAATGGGATTACGGGTCTTACGGATAATTTCTTGCTTTTTTCTGAAGGAAATTTAAGGCACTGGCAGCTTGGCAAACAATCATTTGCGATCTATTAACCTCTATAACTCACATTTTTTCTAGATTTCTCATGCAGACATCTGGGGATAAGTTGGATGAAATGGTGTCAAGTCATTTTCTCCCGGGAATGTAAAATATTTGAATATACCTTAGTTTGAGGGGCTTCCCTGATGACTTAGTGGTCTAGTGCGTTGTTAGTTAATTTCTCGGTATCGTCTCAACCCTTATTGCACAAGATTTGCACTTTGAATCCACTTGAGGCTTGAGAGGAAGTTTCCAGTGACATAGTTTAAATGTTATTTTTTCTAGGTGTGTATACTGTGATTTCCTCTAACATTACATATTTGCTTAATGTGTTTATGTATTAGATAGTACAAGAAGGGATGATGCCAAATGCCCAAAATGTTATTACTAAGCTGGTCAGAATCTTAAATACCTAATTTTGTAGGTATTCTGTTATTAACTTTTTGACATTTCTTTTCAATCATCAGCTCATGATCATCAACATATTCTGTAATTTGCTATACTTTCTTCTGTTTCTTCTTTTTCTTCTTCATCTTCTTCTTCTACTTCTTCCTTTGCTTCTACTTCTTATTCTTCTTCCTCTTCTTCTACCTCTTTTTCTTCTTCTACCTCTTCTTTTTCTTCTTTTTCTTCATATTCTTCTTCTTTTACTTCTTTTTCTTCTGCTGTTTTTTCTTCCTCTTCCTCTTCTTCTTCTACCTCTTCTACCTCTTCTTCTTCCCCTTGACTTCTTTTTCTTCTTCATCTTCTACTGCTACTACTACTACTACTACTACTACTACTACTACTACTACTTTCTACTACTACTACTACCACTACTACTACCACTATTACTACTACTACTACTACTACTTGACTTCTACTACTATTACTACTACTACTTCTACTACTACTACTACTACTACTACTACTACTACTACTACTACTACTACTACTACTACTACTACTACTACTACTACTACTACTACTACTGTTTATTTGGTTTAGCTTATCTATACTCCTGAATCTGTTGGCTGAAGATGAACGCGGAGATGCTGGGTTTAATTTGAATGGAGTTTTATCGATGACTTGTTGGTATCAAGTAGATGGGCCGACCGGGCCGTGTTTTCCTGCGGTTTGACAGGGATTCTGTTATTATGATGTACGAGGTTTGTTCTTGGTGTGAACAGAGAGTTTGAGGGATTGTGCCGCTCATGGCAACTGGCAGATGTACAAATGCGCGCTTCTCGATCCTGTGAGTGTGAGTGGCGGCGAGCTCGCGAGAACCTCCATCGGGAGCTACTTACACCTCAGGTGTAAGCGCAAAGGGGCTTTTTTATCGCAGGTGTGGCGTACCCTGAAACATCAGGTAAATCTACTCGCTGCTGCCTTCTAAGCATTATTCGCCTACGATACATCTCTCCACTACGACGCCTCCAGCCAAACAGATTGACCCTGCCTGCTACACTCGTGTATTTATCTTGCACGTTAACTAAAATGTCTCCCTCAAATATTGAAGCAGTCGACCACTCAATATTTGGCTTGCTTTGTGAAAGCGAACGAAAACAAAGTACATTGAAATACAAAGCAGGATTTTGTCACAGGCCTGCCCTCTAATTTTGCCGTGCAATGCATTTTTCAAAATTGCGGTTCTTTGTGGGGGAAAGCTCGACCAATCAAAGAGCACCGGTCTTTGATGTGTGGAGTGAAAGTGCGCGAGTGATGGAGAGAGATGAGGAGAATTGTGTATTTTCTCTCACAAGAAAAGCTTTCCGTGGGGAACATGCTATATTCCCTGTGGACACACAACAGCAATAGGGCTCATTAGACCTCCACACTCTCACCTAGGCAGGTTAGATAGACATGGAGACGCCGTACTAAAACTTACTGGCAAGTCATGGTCACAACAACCTTTACTTTTCATGTGCTTACCTTTAACCCTCGTGCTGCTGGTGGCTAATTTGGCCAATACAAAATAATGAAAAAAAAGCTGAAAAAATGATTGAAACCCTGGCACATGGGTACCATTTGAAAGAGCTAAGCGAGACAGGGCTTAGAAGGTTTTCAAGAATATTTGCATCCTTATGCTTTGGATGAAAGTAGCCTTAGAATTGGAAGAATTAAGAAGTCATGGTCACAACAGCCTCTACTTTTTATATGCTTATTTAAAAAAAAAAGTAGGTTCTTGGGTTTTTTGTATCATCACCATCATTATAATCAACATCTTTTTTATCATTGTCATTACATTATCACCAACAATAATATTGATATCATTATCGTTATCATCCCCTTTATCATCTTCATCATCATTATTATATTGGCAGTATATTTCACATCTGCCCTCCTAGCATACCGCAGTGCCATCTATCCACAAGTGATGACTTCTAAATATGGCCTGGGAGGCAGGCTAATTTTTTTCCCTGCAGAAGGAGTTACCCAGCATCAGAGATACAACTGACCACTCTGTCATACTGCAGTGCCATCTGTGGTGGATGAAAGTCATTTTGACCTTTTGCCAGCTGGTGGCTAATATAAATTGATGCAAAAAGGCTGAGAAAATTACTTAAAAACTGGCATATGGGTACTCATCTGAAAGTACTCATCAAGAGCTTTCAAATGAATACCAAGATGGCAGGGTTTAGATTTTTCTCCCATGGACAAAAATAGCCTCAGCATGGAAAGGGTTAAGGTAGCTCAGGCCTGGGATGCTGGTTAGAATCACATCTGACAACTGTGTCATAGAGCAGTGTCATATATCTGTGAAGGGTGCCAATTTTTGATTAATGTCAGAGAGGCAGGCCAGAATCACAGCAGATCACTGTCATACAGCAGTGCCATCTATATTGTGGGAATGCCATCTTCAAATTCAGACCTGAAAGGCTGGGTGAACCCTTACGCTGCTGCTGGCTAACCTGGTCAACATGAAATGATGACAAAAAGCTGGGAAATGACTAAACCCTGGCACATGGGTACTCATCTGATAGTCCTCAGCGAGAGCTTTCCTATGAATACCCACATGACTTGGTTTGGATGATTTTCACAACTTTTGGTATTCTTGCGCAGCGGACGAAAGTAACCTCTCTTGCATACAGCAGCGCCATCTATTTATGCTGGTTGACATTTCTAGACTTTACTTGGTCTGGGATGCAAGTTACCCTTCCTCCTCTCCTCTCCCCTCCCCTCCCCCTGTCTCCTAAGATAATGGGCCAGGTAAAGTGGTGTAGTGAGAAAGATTGTTCAGTGCATTGGGTGTAGCTAATCAAGCAAGTTTATTTAGTTTATTGGCCCTATAGGTGTAGCAAGCAGTCAATTTACCCTACCCCTCTCCTTCTCTCCCTCTCCTCCCCCCCCCCCCCCCCCCCTCCCCCCTTCTCCCTCCAGTTGAAGTGGTTTTGTGATGAGAAAGTTTGTTTAGTTTATTGGCCCTATAGGTGTAGCTAATCAAGCACTTCACCTCTGCTCCCACTCTGGCCTGCCTCATGCTAAGGGTCACAAAAATCTCTCCTTAGGTAACTGCACATGCTCTCTCTTCGCCACACACCACTTCATTACAATATACCATGTGCTGCCTTTTCATGCCATATACACATTCCCGGGCGTGCTATTTTCACATTACAAAATACCATGTATATTTACATATAGACTGAGTTAGCCTGATGTTAGTGATGTTTCTGTGTATTTGGGCTGTGATGGTGTATTGAAGTGGGAGAAGAACTCAGCTGTTTCTGGGGGTCCCCCCTTTGTAGATCCATTATATTCCCCCATCAGACAAAACTGCCAATGATAAGGGAATGTAATTGACCACATTGGAGTATAGCAGTTTTGTTTCAGAGTAAATGCACCCTGGTCGCAGGCCAACTGATCTCAGGTATTCTTCATTCAAGCAAGCCGTTGTGTACAGGTGTTTCCGTTAAATCCACTCTTTAGATCAGTCAATGGTTCTCTCATGAGGAGGCCATCTAGTGTCCAAGCCATACAATCATCCATAACTAGCATTTACTGCTAGTGGTTTTCAAACTCATAGTATTTAACATTCTGTAGATCATGATCTATAGAATAATGTATCAAATGTCTAGTAGTTGATTGTTGACAAAAACAGATGCAAATGCACAGGTGTTTTAAAATATTTTCTGTGTAGTTGCGTTTGTGGTGAATGGGTTGATGTATCTCTCAGTACTAGGTTTGGCAACTGATACAATGTACCAGCTCAGTTAGTGTGCCTTTTGACCACCAGGTGGCATATTGTTTTGCAGAGATGAGATATTGCAACCCCCTAATATCCCTTTGTTATCTAAAACATTTACATGTTCAAATGACGTTTCTTTACAGTGTACAGAGAAAAACCATGTTACATCATATCTGCCCATAAGCACTGTGTCACCAGAACTTTCTAGTAACATTGCTCGGAAAGTCTTATCTGAGGTAGCCTGACATCAAGCTGATTGGGTGTTATCTTTTTTTATTGTTCCCCCTCTTTTGATAAGTATATTATAAGCAATAGTAATGTTGATGGTCGTGATGAAATCAATAATAATGATTTAGGGGATGATAATGATAATAATATAATAGTTTTGATGATTATAATGATAATAATAATAATGATAATAGTAATAATAATAATAATAATAATAATAATAATAATAATAATAATAATAATAATAATATTGATAATAATGATGATAATAAGGATAATAATAAGGATAATGATACAAATAATGATAATAATAATAATATTAATAATAATGAAAATTATAATAATAATGATAATAATAATAATAATACTAATATACTTTATTATTATTATTATTATGATGATGATGATGATGATGATGATGATGATGATGATTATAAAAGCAATGATGATGAAAATTATGATAATTATGATAAAACTAAGATTTATAACTTAGAATGAGGAGGTAGAAACGGAATTCATAACATCCAACCTTTCACTTCTTGAATAAACAAAAATTTTAAAAATACAAAAAAAAACACTTTCACTTCTCACCTTCACTGTAATATTGAAGATCTCTGTGTTCCCAACCTTCCTTCGTTCCTTGATTCCTATGATTATCATCGTCATCATCATCATCATTATTGATATTATTATTATTATTATTATTATTATTATTATTATTATTATTATTATTATTGTTATTATCATTATCTTTATTATACAGGTGAAAATTATGATAATTATAATAAAACTATGATTTATAACTTAGAATGAGGAGGTAGAAAAGGAATTCATGACACCCAACCTTTCACTTCTTGAATAAACAACAGTAAATTTAAGAAAAAATCACTTCTCACCTTCACTGTAATATTGAAGATCTCTGTGTTCCCAACCTTCCTCCATTCCTTGATTCCTATATCAGTGTGGTAGGAAATCTCAGTGCAGCTTCTGTGTCAGTATCTGATTTCCATCCCTAGCTGCGGCATTCTTTCATATCACAACATTGTGTCACTCAAAATCACGGCACAGATTTTTCAATTAGTTGACCACACATACCAGTTATCATGTCAGTATGTTTTTCCTCTTTTCAAATCAGCAGACTGACAATATACTATTTGTGTATTACGCTTTTATGCCAGCTATTCAGATTTAATGATACTTGATATGGCGAGAAGTTATGGAAAATGCATATGGTATGTTCATCTCATTTTGAATGTGGGAATTCTTTCCTTAAGGTTATTCTGATCCAGTTTTATTTTCAAATAGAATTTGAGAAAACAGATTTCATTTGCAAAATTTATTTAAGTTACTTTGTGTGTCTAATTATGTTAAATTGCTAGTTAATGTTTGAACACACATATACACACATAGATATATGTATATATGTATATATATATATATATATATATATATATATATATATATATATATATATATATATATATATATAGATATATAGATAGATATATATATAGATATATATATAGATATATATACATATATATGAGAATCTGTTTGCATCCACCATATGAAAGACGTGTGTTGATGAGTGAAAATGACTCCACAGTTAGGAATCATTTTTCTTCATACTCTGGATTATGGAATACAAGTGTAGGAAATTACCAACATATTCTTTGTCTCAGAAAAAGCCAGGAAAGAATGCTAAAGATATACAAGCGATAAATATGAAACCTTTATGTATAAGCCGTGCCTGTGATGATTGCTATTTGATGGCGTAAACAGATGCGCTCGGAGAATCCTTATTATAGCTCAATCAGCCCCTGTTGTTATGATGAAAGCATTACTATGACAGAAGTTCATAAAGAACTTTTCCATCTATTTATACAATTTTATGCCCTCAGCACCCGGCATCAGAAATAACAGTGGCAAATGACTTGTGAAGCGGGTTCCCTACTCTTTGACACTGCCGCCCATAAAAGATAATTAAATTTTGTAAATCATTTTGATATTCTCTGTGGAAGTGAAGGCATGCGACTCCTGCGAGCGCTCTTATCATATCTCGTATTATTAAGTTGATCTATGCGCTAAGAGGCTAAATCTGAAACCCTAATAGCAACTGCATGTATGACAATAACTTGCGCAGACAGTCACTGGAGGAATTGATAAGGAATGTTTGCTTAGGACTGAACAGGGGGATTTTGGTGATAGGAGACGAGAGATAAGTGTTAATCTTCTCCTGTTTAATCCCATTGTTAGGGATGGCTTGAGGAACCCCTGGTCATCAGTGTTTGCAGATGGACAGGAAGCAGTGTGAGAGTGTCAGTCTGTGCTCCCCATGTAGTAGTGGGCCGGTCCATCTCGTAGGGGTGGCAGGTTGGTATCATCTGTACAGCTGGGGGTCCCGGCTGCGACTGGAGCACATTTCCACACACTGTGCGGTGACTAACTCCACATGGCTTCCCATTGGCCAGGCAGGAAGTGCTCCCGATGTTAGCGGCAGTAGCCTGCAGTAATCACTTCATTAATAGTGGCCCTCTCCCCCTGGGAAAGTCGATCGGTCCGCTCGATTCTTATACTAGGCTGCATTGTCTTCAGGAAGTTTCTTCTTACAAGCCAGTGAGTGCCCCTGATAGCGGACTATATGACTGGCAGTGCACTACTAGCAGTACTCCACACCACTAGCAGTCCACTACAACTACTACTACTTCTCTTCCTCAAGAACAGCACAGCACAGTACAGCATAGATACACACACACATAGGAACTGGGAATAAAGTAGTGGTGGGATTCTGGCAATAGGTAGGTGGGATTCATTCAACAAACCGCTTCCCTTCTGAGAAGCTCTTGAAAAGTTTACCAAAGTGTTGTGTGCAGTCCGGCGGTGCCATTGGTGCCATAGCTCAACATGCATGCACCAGTTTCCGCTTCACCCCAATATGTCTATGGGGGTGTACAATACTGTACATGTGTGTACAACTACAAGAATCGGTACTCAAGAACTAGACTTTTCTTTTATTATTCCAAGGAATGGTATTAAGGATGTCTTATCCTTCTCGCCAGCCTCTGGCTGACTGGAGGAATGGCACAGTCAGAACAATTGAAAAAAACAATAGCCCTATTGTTTTAGTGCCCAGAGAATGTACCAGGAATTTGGTTAGTTGACTGGCAGTATTGTTATCCAAACATTATTGAATGAGAAGTTATTCTGAATTAAGATGATGCCTATTGCACATGGTGTTTAGGGATCTGGTACCTAGTTATATTGCATTTATATCTATCACTGAGGAAAAATTCTGATGTTGATTTTTTCTGGAAAAATCAGAAATGAATTTCAAAGATTTGTGGCAAATCTTATGTGTGGTGTTAACTTTTTATTCAAACATTTTTTTTTCAAACTTTTTCACTTTTTTGTTGAAATATTTCTACTGGTCACAGTATAGTTCTTTCCTGTTTTGCCAATTTATAACAATGAAGTCACTCTTCTATTGATAGACTCATTTCCTTTTCTCTATGCATCATAAAAAAGTTTTTCCATACTGAGAAAGATGTCAATGAAGATATGAATGCAAACTTCTGAACTTAATTATTGTTTATAACTTTAAAAGATAAGTTCTAAACTTTCTTTCAGTAGGTTGTCCAACTCCATCAAAGTACTTGTTGAGAAACCAAATAACTTAAGCTAAATAGCGCCAAGAAAATACTTGTAACTCATAATGGTCAGTTATAAAACAAAATGCTTATTTCTGAAGTTTGACAATTTTTTAAGATCTGATCAAAGTTGTTGGATCTTAAAGTAAATACCAGAATTAGTCTTTTAGGGAATGCAAAAAAACATGCCTCTTGAGATCTTGATGTGTTGAAAATAAGAAATTAAAAGAAGTGACAAAAAGTTGTCTGATCATAAGTTAATGGCAGAACATCTTATTTGATGAATGTAAAATATATGCACCTTCAGGTCTCAAAGAAATAACATTAACATATTAATAAAAATACATTGGGTTAAAGTAGAAATGCTCTTTTCTCCAAAAACTTAGTTAAACCTTAAACATCACAAAAATGAGATGTCCACAAAATAATGACCAAATGATATATGGACATATCTACTAAAATTTAGAGGTGTAACTTCTAACATAGATTGCTTCATTCATCGAAGTGCAGCATTTGTGTGTCTTTGTAACCTTTTGTTTTATTATCATGGAAGTGGTTTACTCTACCTTAGTGTTCTTATCATAAGCATTGGTTTCCATTACTGGAACTTAATTGAAATTTCAGTGTCAGGGAGATAGGGTTTCTTTTTCTGACACACAGGAGGCCAATGGGAACAGAAGTGGCACACGATTGCAATTGCAATTGATTGTAAAATAATCATGCACAGGAATTACTGTGGGCATAGGTATTTAGCACTTGTACAGAAAGCTCTTGAAGCACTTGTCTTCTTCTTGAACACATACAGAGAGAGAGAGAGAGAGAGAGAGAGAGAGAGAGAGAGAGAGAGAGAGAGAGAGAGAGAGAGAGAGAGAGAGAGAGAGAGAGTGTGTGTGTAGGGATAAAAGGAGCTTACATAGCTGATACTGCCTCTCAGTTTCTAATGAAAAATGTTATGTAGCTGATGTGAATTTTGTTTTTAATAATAAATTGATAAAGCATAAATACAAACATTCAAACTAAAGTTGTTTGTTTGGTTATTTTCCAAATGATACTGTTGTCAGAGAGTTATCACCTAAATAATCAAACCTTATTGTCAGCTACTGATATGAGTTAATTAAACATATCCAGTGCAAGACAACTGTTCACGACTTGAACAATTATTTCTGCTGATTAATTTACTGCAGGAAGACCTCCTGGGAGGGTTATTTAAAAGCAGCCCTTATTAGGTAATATTAGAGGTATAGTGTCAAAAAGCCTTTGATGTTATCCGGTGCTGTCATGTGGTATCTATTCATGTAATACTCATATGTGTTGCAGTTTGTATTAGGCTATACAAGTAAGTTATTGTGAGTAAATTTGCCTTTTTCAAGATTTTGTTTTATTCTTAATTGTTTTACTTAGACATCATGTAATGTGGTGGTTTTTGTACACATACACACACACATGTATATATATATATATATATATATATATATATATATATATATATATATATATAGTATATATATATATATATATATATAATATATATATATATATATATATATATATATATATATATATATATATATGTTTATGTATGTGTATGTATGCCTAAAATTAACTCAACCGAAAAGGGAGGTGATAAAAATATATATTTATATATTACCAGTAGGTACATACATAGATACATTCTTATATTGATGGGTACAGTGATACTGCAAGTGCTGCATGGTCACTTCCAATCTTTAAAGAGGGTACAGGACATAATTGGATAGACTTTCAATTCAATTACATCGTTACCATTTTTCTCTTAAGATTTTGATTAAATACCTGTGCGTTCTGGGTGCTGTGTTGCCAGGATACCTCAAGGGTAGTAGCTCTGGTACCTACCCTAAGTTTGGTTGTCATAGATACCCCTAATGCATGATGGGAGATCGGAGGGCAACTGCAGCCGAGGCCTGCCCTCCCTCCACAGGTCCCATTAATTTTCCGAGTGACGTATGTGAATAATGGACCTAGAACACATTCATTATGGAACCGATATCATCTGGGACCTGCCAAATGAAACTTGCCACATATTTTGTAAATCTCTAGCTTGTATATACAAATGTTCCAAGCAGAAGGAAAATTTGCCAAGCTTTCACTGACAAAGAGCAATGATTTCTTTGAACCAATATTTCTATTTCTGAACACTCTATTACTATCAATATCTAATAACAGACTAGAAACATGAAAATCTTTTCAGAAATAATATTTTGATAATGATGTCTTATCTGTTTATATGAGAGTTTTAAGCAGAGGGAAAATTCTCCTAGCTTTCACTAACTAATAGCAATTCATCTCTTGAACTGCTATAACCACTTCTGAAGACTATGACAATCGATATTTCATAACAGACTAGAAATATGAAAATCTTTTCAAATCATTTATCAGAAATAATGTTTTTATCGAGATCTCATATCGTTATGTGATGAATTGCAAATTAGATATACATATTTCCAATTGTTTTGTGTGAGATACAGTGGAACCTCACAAAATGACCACCACTTCAAAAGTGGCCGGCGTTTTCCCATCCCTCACACAAAGACCCTCACTTGGAATTGATTCTGATGTGTGAGTGTCTGTTAAAAGAAAAGATTGGTTTGTTAATCAAATTTCAAAATAAATTAAGATTTTAATATGGTATTCGAGTTTTAACAATGCAAAAAAAGTGAGGGGGGTGGGGTTGATTACCTATCAAAAATTATTTTACCCCCCTATCACTAGATATTTATTAGTGATAAAAGTAAATCCTTAATTGACGCATGTGTCCATCCCTCTATTTGCCACTTTGAATTGGTGTCTTATACTTATGAAGAAGACATCCAATTTCTTCGAAAGTTTTCATGGACATTCTTATAGGCTTCATCAGTTAAGTTTGTGAATACAATGTAAATCTGATCTATAAGATGTAGACAGCACTTATTCATAAAATCAAGAGCTAAGTGATTGAAAATAATCATTAAATTTAGGGGAAACTAAATAACTAATACTAGTGAAAAAATGTCACATATCAGCTTAACTGTTTAAAAATCAAATAGACCCTGATCACTTTATGGTGAATTTATTGAAATCAAAAATAAGTTGAAATGAGATAGTGTTTAGTCAACTTGTATAAGTGCTTTCAATCTTTATAATGGAAAAGCAGCACTTTAAATGCTGTCCTTAAATAAGCAATGTTTTTATGAACGTACACATGGAATCAGAAGTGCTGTTTTCATTGTTGAATGCGCGCCTTGAGAGTACCATCTCCTGAGGGGGGCCTCCCTTAAAATGAATCCAATAGAGAGCTCAACAGTTCCATGCCATTTAAATGAAAATAGATAGTTTCATCCCGAGCAGCTCAGGAGAAAAAGATCCGAGGCGAATAAGGCCATATCTCCATCGCTGATTCTACCCGAGCTCCACAAATCAGGATTACGCTATCAAACAACTATTATGTGCTTGCATTTGACTTGTGACCTTACTGGCTATTTTTGCAGCTTTACGGCTGGAAATCTGCAACAATTGTTGCTGTAGTGTCGCGCTTGCTTGGCGGTATTTTAAAGGATTGGCGCGTGGCGATGGATTACCGTGAGTCACTATAGCATTAGCAGGAGGGGATAGCCAGCAAATAAGCCTGTCTTAGCAAATTTCGCACGCAGGAGCAAGATTAATGAACTCAATGAATGACGAGAAATAAAAGAAAGGGAGAACAGAAGTTTATGGGATTCTCTCTCTCTGGCAACTGTTGGGACTAGTACTGGCAAGTTCTACTCACAAATCAGGGGAATTCCTGGTTTCTTATGTTTCTACTATAGGGAACCTTGCTATAAGAAGGTGGGAATTTTTTCAAAGAATTCTAAATTGGTATGATTATAAGAGAGAGTTAGATATAGGTATATAGATATAATTATATAGATATAAATATGAATTTATAAATCTTCAGTATATATGTGTATAGGAATGGTAGGGAAACTAACAATGAATTAAACTCAGAATCCAGACGTATAATGATTATTAAATTCTCATGTTGAAAGAGGTTTCTTCCTGGACACATAAGAAAGATTCTTGTTTAGAGTCAATGAGTGCTGGTTTCTGGTGTATTCCACTTGAGTGATTCGCCTGCATGCCTCCACTGTCTTAGGGCGCATGGCATTCTGGCCCCATCACCTTAGACAAATATCCACTCAGGATGTAAATCTGGCCTTGCATTAGATAATCCTCTGTTTGGTTATGCAGTGTTACGGCATCACATACAGGGCGCATTAGTGCTATCAGATGGCAGCCGTCTAGTGACACATATGTGTGGCCTGTCAGGGCCGGTAACAACAGCAGTGCCAGGCTATTATAACCGCTTATCAATCCACACAGGGTATAGAGGAAAATAATAATGAAGCGATTGATGTAAAGATGTGTAATAAGGTGTCATGCTACAGTGACTACAAAAGATGCTATCAACTGGCCATGTAGTCTTCGTAATGTATAGTTATGGCAGGGGTTGAGCTACTAACAGAAAACTGTTGATACTAATACCCTAGAGCTATACGCCTTTGTCAAATATTAATCTCTTTTATATTTGAAAATTATGTTTTCATTTATCTATACTATTTTAAAAGTTTTGTGTTAGGTATATGACAGTTGAAATATTTTTGAGATTGACAAGCAATTCAGACATATTCGAAAACAATTGCACATGGTTCACAAGTAATTTCGCTACATAAAACAATTACATCTTCTTGTCGAAGTCCATCTTTTCAGATTATTGGTCATGCTTGACCATCAGTTGAACTCTGACAATGCACATACCATATGATGGGTTTTCCCTGTTAGTTGATGTATGGGAGATGCAACAGCTATTTCATGTCAATTCTAAAGGATGGACATGATCAATAGATAACAATACAATACAATTAAAGAGTACTTTATTATTATTATTATTAGTATTAATATTATTATTATTATTATTATTATTATTATTATTATTATTATTATTATCATTATTATTATCATTATTATTATTAAATTATCATTATGATCATCATCATTATCATTATTATTATTTTACATTTATATTTACACCTTATATGCTATTATCACTCGAGATAATGACTGTTGCCATATGGTCAAGCTTGACCAGTGCTTGACCGGTCCGAGCAGTGTGTCAAGAGGGGACATCTGTGGCTGAGAGGACGTATTGGTCAGCAGGGGCGGATGCAAGGGGGGGGGGGGGGGGGGGATAGGTGATGGGTAGCATCAAAAGTTGATCATACTAGTATGATCAACTTTTGGTAGCGGGTGGGTATGTAGATGATGGGTATCAGGGCGAGGAAGAAGAGTAATGTCTGTATAGTTATAGATCAGAGTTAAATGAGACAGTGATGTGGCCGCCCTGTGTCCACCTCCCGCTCATGTCGCCCATAAATCCACGTCAGGTTTGTGATGTAACATAACTAGCAGCACTAGTAGTACCACCATGACAAATGGCGCCTCCTCCCTTCATGGCGACCAGCAACATATGTACTGCTCTTTCCAGCTACAAATGATGACAGGGGAAATGATGACAGAGGGGGCCAAGTCTTGTATGAATTATGACAATCATAATTATGATAGGAATGGTACTGACGGCAGATTTATTATACTTATGATAATATTAGTTATACTTAAAATAGTAATGGTTTTAATAATAACAATAATGATAATGTTATTAATAATGATGACGATAATAATAATGATGATGATGATAATGATGATAATAATGATAATGATGATAATAATGGTAACAATGATAATAATGATAATAATAATAATGATAATGATAATAATAATAATATTAACATTGATCATATTAATAACAGTGATGAAGATATCAATTATAGCAATATGATGTTGAAGATGTTGATTATGATGATATATGAATGGTAATAGCAATATTTGTAATAATAAGAATAATAGCAGCAAAAATGATTGCAACAATAACAATTGTAATAATTAGTTATGATCTTAATGATAATGGCAACAACAATGCTACTTAAGTGGTAGTAATAGTAATAATAGCAACATCAATTATGAACAACGATAATTCTTAAACACATTAATTACAGTCCTGCCCTATAGTTTCCAAAAGGTTGGCTGCCTCTAGATGGTTTTGTAAAGCCATTTAGTGTATGTTTTGTAGAGATGAAAAATTTTAACCTACTGCACCACGTACGCTTTTTATTATTGATGAATGATAGCATAAGTCATTTGCTGTTGATGAAATACCTTGATTCATAGACATCCTGAAAGAGGTGTGGGGGGAAAAAGTGTGAACTAGACGTCTATAAGAAGCTGGTTTATATGTGTGTAATGGTATTCTGGTTCTGTCTATCAGCGGTGAGAACATACCGTAACCAATGTGCGAAGCGCTGATAAAAAAATAACACCATTAAATGAAATGAATGATTTCGCATTTAGAAACAAGGATTCCGTTTCTCTGTGCTCTGCGGCGGGCAGTTAACACAGGCGCGGCTATCCAGTTTCCCAGCGCACCAAATCACAACTTTCCATTTTGCCAAATCTACGAGTGCATAATAAATTCATGTCTGAGGAAATGCCAGGCGGGCTGGGCATTAGCAGATCAGGTGTCAATTTGCGTAGGGCCCAGGACAGTTACTGATGCGCCCGATCTGGGAAACAAGACTCCAGGAGCACCGGATCCATTGGAGTAAAATGTTTTACTTGTTTTACTCCTCACAAAGTGCACTGGCAGAGGAGCTACATTGTAGTTATATCAATAAATAATACAAGATACTCAAACATCATGAAAAATGACTCGCTTGGGCCATCTGTGGTAAACATTAACTGGTCTTGCATGTATGTATCTCACTAGAGGTTATTATTCTCTGAATCTGTCATGTTAAAAATATTTCATCTCTCTCTGTCTCTCTCTTTCTCTTAATTTTTCAGTCTCTCTCTCTCTCTCTCTCTCTCTCTCTCTCTCTCTCTCTCTCTCTCTCTCTCTCTCTCATATTTTTTCTGTCTGCCTCTATCCCTCTCTCTCTCTCTCTCACTCACTCTCTCTCTCTCCTTCCCTCTCTCTCTCACACTCACTCACGATCACTCTCCCACCTATTCTTTTTTTCTTCCCCTCATATGAACTACATTATCTTATGCACCTCCTTGTAGTTCACATGTACATTTAGACACTATATCAATGTTATCAACATATTGTGTCTTGATCAATAATGACGTATGTAACACTGTCAATTGAATTAATGTTCAGAACAATAGGGAAGGATAAGTGATGACAGCTTTGTCTTAAACAAAGCAATGCTTAATGACTTATTGTTTCGGGCTTCTAACTGGTTAAGTATGTTATCGTGATGTCTGTGAATCATTGGGGATGGAAAACATGACTGTTTCTGGGTGATATAGGTAACTATATATGTACTTACATATATATGTATATATATATATGTATATATATATATATATATGTATATATATATATATATATATATATATATACATATATATATGTATATATATATATTTATATTTATGTATATATATATATGTATATATATATATGTATATATATATATATATATATATTTATGTATATATATATATGTATATATATATATATATATATATATATATATATATATATATATATATATATATGTATATGTATACATATATATATATATATATATATATATATTTATATATATAAATATATATATATATATATATATATATATATATATATATATATATATATATATATATATATATATATATATATATATATATATATGTATATATATATGTATATATATATATATATATATATATATATATATATATATATATATATATATATATATATATATATATATACATGGACACATATAAAATTGACATACTTGTATATGAAATAGAATTTATCAATTTATTTTTGTCTGCGATACTACTACAATCAAACGATATTACCTGTCTGCTTTTCAACTAACTATGCACAAATTTATAGAGGAATTAATTGTGTAGCATTTAGCCCAGCTCCCAAAATTTCTGATCTCTGTTCTCAACTCATTTCTTGACTGGAACAATTGTTCGTGATAAAGCAATCAGAGGGACGTGGATGTCGCAGGCACAGGTTTCAAGTGTGAAAAAGTGTGGTAGACAGCGGCAGCAGCCACTAGGTGTAGTGTTTCCCATGACTAAGGCACCATGAAGTGGTAAGGAGTAGAGTTATCTGTTTGTTGTGTGCAGCAGGAGGAGGACTAGGGGTATAGTAGCGATAGGGTAGTGGCAATAGCAGCGGTGGTGGTAGCAGGCCTGTATGTAGCGCATGGTCTTAGCCAGCAGGGCGTTTGGGTGTCTTTTTGGACACCCAAACCCTTAAAAAGCACCCCTCAAGACACTCAAAATATTTTGTGAGGAATTTTTCCAAATGTCAATCTCAAGCATAAAATTGATTTTTTTTCATCTCCATATAATTCTCATGACATTGTATAAGGATATCATGCCTTATTCTGATGAATTAATATATGTTTGTTGTTGAAATCTGAGTAGATTTTGTTCCCCTTTGAAAATTTGGACGCCCAACAATTTTACAATTGCCAATTTTGGGCACCCACTTTCTAAATCCTGGCTAAGACCCTGAGCTGCGATAGGGTAGCAGTGGTGGTAGCAGGCCTGTATGTAACGGCATATGTCAGGCAGCATCAGCTGAGGCTCAACTCCCTCAACACTTCACAATAATCTCAGCTACCTTTTCTGATAAGTAAGACACCCCCGTCCATCCTCCCCCCCCCCCCCCCCCCCCACCACTGGTCAGTCACCCCAGCATTTGTGCCCACCCATCTGATAGCCCTCTATCTTGCTATCACGCACAGGGGCCGATTCAGAGTTTCAGAATTCAGGGTGGGGGGTTAATTAAGTAAGGAATTTAGATGTTCCAAAACTATCCCATATTTGGGAAAGATGTTTTATGTGAAATGTTAATCAGAAAATAACTACCCACATCTCAACCTTCATATTTATGTAAAATCATTCTAAATTTCCAGGTTATTTCCAAAGGTATCATGTATGCATTTCTTGAGGCACTCTTTAGCTTGAATAGCTTAACCCATTCACGTCTTTAGTGACCAAAATGCCCTCACAATTTCTTATAAAACCAGCAATTTTTCAGAAAGTATTTGAAGGCCAAATGCTGTTCAGAACTGTCCCCACATCTTTCCTTCACATAAATTTTGAATTTATGCACAATTTCAAAGTTGTTACCAATTAATAGCATCATGCAAACAGACAACATATTTAGAGGGACTCTTAAGCGGTAATGGGTGAACCCTTATGCTGGTGGTGGCTAATTTGGCCAATACAGAATAATGCAAATAAAAATGAAAAATGATTGAAACCCTGGCAAATGGGTACTCATATGAGAGTACTCAACGAGAGCTTTTCAATGAATACCAAGATAACAGGGTTTAGATGGTTTTTATTTTTTTGCATCCTTGTGCTTTGGACAAAAGTAGCCTCAGCATTGGAAGGGTTAGCCCTCCTGCTGCTGATGTTACTATCATCCAGTGTACAAAAAAATCAAAAATATCATCTTAACCCTGTCATGTTGGTATTCATTGGAAAGCTATCGCTGAGTACTATCAGATGAGTACCCATTTGCCATGGTTTCAGTCATTTCTCAGCTATTTGTCATCATTTCTTGTTGACCAATATAGCAATCAGTATTGTAAGGGTTAAGGTATGTGTTTCGCGGGAGGGCACCACCATGGGTTTGCACCTCTCTCTGTGTTCCCTGGAAGCCTGCAGTGGGTGTTTTTGCCAGAGGCCTGAGAGGTGCAGTGATCACTGGCCCACCCAGTCAGCACTAGACTATTATGGACCGATGGGACACACAGAGATCTCCGATTTGTCCTGAAACACGGGAGCTTTCGATTCATCAACCCCGCTGAATAAGGTGTATGGATTCTTCGCCGTGGTGTATTTTCCTTCACGCCCGGCTGCCCAAGATCCATGCGATGTTTGAATTGGACACAATGGGCCAAACTTATATTAAAATTGAATGCGTTTTTCTCACCTATTCAAAGGCCGCGCTGGTGACTATGGCTATTTATATGTAATTTTTACCTCCATTGCAGAGAGATGTCTTCTAAGCGAAAGAATACTCCCACAAAACTTGCCCAGGATGAAATGATCATACAGCGCGAGAAACTCGACAATATCACCGACGGAGATAGCAATATAGACAGCGACGGCGACAGTGAATCGAACTTGACATTGCACATCGTCACTAAACCGGAGCAGTTTGAGGACCTCCACAGTGGCTTAGATAGTCCCGAACGCCCTCAGAGTAAAAAACAGCGCATTCTACAGAGCGTCATGAACGACTCAGAGTCGGAATCTGAGATTCCCACCGTGAACAATAACAATAATCTCACCAAACCCACGAACGGTGGGGTGCACAGAAAATCTATGGACAGTGTTTTACAAAAACTGAGCAACAAGGCAGCAGTTCGGGCGGACTCGGGCGAAAACCCGGACAACGTGGAGGACTCGGTTAAGGCTGTGATGACGATGGACGGAGACGTCCAAGAAAAGGAAAAGAAATTGGCCGAGATGATTGCACAACTGCAGGGACTCAAGGACAGCTTAGCCAAACAGGTAAGCACGGTTTACTACTACTAGTTGATTTCAGGCATGGGGTCAATTACTTTTGAAAGTAATATATTACAATTACAATTACTTTGTATTGGCCCTATTACAATTACAATTACAATTACTTTTGAAAATCACCATCCCTATTACAATTACAATTACTTTTGAAATGTAATATATTACAATTACTTATTACTTTTCTAGCTGCGGTGAATGTGACCTTTTGTCTTTTATTTTTATCTTTTATTCTGTCTGAGTATGTTTTATAACAGTTGTTTCATACTTCTTAATGTGTGTAATATGCTGAGTTCTGAATTGAAGAGTTTAATGTAGCTAAATACATATCAAAAATAGAAATGGGTTCCCTACCTGGAAAAGGGGACCTGTATTTTTATAATCCAACAAAGATTACTGACCCCAGTAATGATGAATATTTTGTCTACCATACACAAGGTGGACACTGCTTTGTTTAGATACCTTGCGGACAAGAAAATGTGTCTACTTTACGCAAGAGTTCATCTAATAAAGGGTTCATCTGAATCAAAGGTACTGATTAATGAAGGCAAACAGGGGTGTCCTAGTATTTAAGATCTGGAGCAAAGAGTGATGCACAAATCCCTCAGTAATTCAGTATATAGAACAAATGTGCTGAAGAACCCTGGTGTTTCATCTGCTATACATTTGACAAGAAGAGAGTATGTGTAGCTTAAGGCAGGATTCTTGAAAACCTAAAGCCTACAGAGGTGTTTAAATTAAAGAGATATTGAAAAATACCAAACCCACAATACACTTTATACAGTATAATCTGATAAACAACTTGCTCACCCATCTAAAAAGCCTTTCAAATGAGCGTAACATTTGGTCTCCTTGAGTTCAGAGTATGCTCCAGAATCCTCATGTACATGTATGTGTATGTGACAATGTCTGTAGCTACAGGAAGGTACAATTGCAATTTTAATCACCTGGGGTTTCATCGAAATGATGATTATCACCCCTAAATCTTGAAGTCTACCAGTTCCAACGAGATGTCCACATATACTTATTCATATCTCATAATAACTATTTGTCACATACATATACCAGTAGTCAGAAATAAGCAGGAATGTATGACGTTGAGCAAGTTCTATGGGGAAAACATTTGTAGGAGACCATCTATAGTCATTTTAGTATTAAATAACACAATATGACAAAGGGATCATTACAAAGTCACCATGATTAGAGCACAATTGCTGAAATGTGCCTAGTGAGGTTTGATAATATTCTTTAAAAGGCGAATATGAAGGCTATTAAACAGAGCTTTTGCAGATAGCCTTTAAAGTTACAAGAAGAACCATTCTGAGAAATAACTCATACATTTTAGGGATGTCTTGAGGGGTGAATTTTGAGAGTTAGGGTGTCCAAATAACTCCCAGATACCGCTGCTATATTTATCCTATGAGAGGTAATGAGAATAAGGATGGGCAGCTTATATCAGAGCCTTCTTATTCTAGTTGGGGATTCTACAGCACTTTGCATTCAGTTCCATTGTACACCTAATGGCAGCTGTTCTTATCTTTATCAAATTGCAATTAAATCAACTTCCTTTGGCCTCTGACCTAGATTGAAGTACCTAGACCTTGGCTGTAAGACAACATTACTCTTCAGGAGATGCAGTGAATAGATTCTACTGCATTTCAGATGATTCACTAAACCTTTTCACAGACTTGTTACTGAAATCAATCATTCACTTCAAATTCAAGCTATTTGAGACAAGGAGTGATAATCTGTATCTGTATGGATAGGACTATGGAGTCATATGGAAAGGTGACTAATGTTTACTGTACAGTTGATTTTTTGGTCATCAATGGGGAAAGTAATAGAAAAGTAATAGAAAATTACTTATTACTTTTGGGGTCAGTCTATTACAATTACTTATTACTTGTAGATTTTGACTATCTATTACTTATTACAGGCTATTACTTTGAAAATCAGTCTATTACCTATTACTTTTCTATTACCTATTACTTATTACCCCATGTCTGGTTGATTTATGTGTTCATACATGTATGGCTGTGGTCCTGTTGGGGTTTTTTGTATGCATTTATGTAGCATTTTTGCAGCAAAGATACTTCTGATGATTCATCACTTTTCAGGTGAGGAGGTTAAGAGTTTATGTTAAGGTATACAGAGCAGGTAGACTACGAGATTCAAGAGAAATGCTTATTCATTTCATTGACATATAGTGAAGAATGTTATTTGGAAATTCTTGTTCATAACCATATCTTAGCCACTTTTTCATGTCTAAGTAGAGGAAGTTGGAAAGATGGTTGCAAATAACTGTTACTCTACTTATTCATAAATGAAAGGAAATTGATTGGATCTCTTATTTTAAATGATATTTTAGTGAGTAAGAGTAGCTATATAATGAAGAGGATTGTATACAATGTTTCCTTTCAACATTAATATTCAGGAAAGGATAGTTTTAGGAATCTCAAATTTGTATCTGAGCAGGATCTTATCAATTAAGAGGAACAAGTTGGAAGTAGATTGTAGGAGATTTTTCTTCTTATCTTTAATGTAAAGGAAGAAAATGGCTGAGGGTCTTTCATTCCAGTGATATTTTAAGTAAGATGAGGAAGTAAGAAAAGTGATTTAAAGAAATGCTCCCACATTTAACTTAATAAGGAAATGCATAGTTGTAGGGTAGTTCATTTTTATCTGTTTTTTTATAGAGGTCCAGGTAGGCTTTTAAGAAATGCTTTAATTTACTTATGATTCCAAAAAGGTGTAACTTCACACTCAGTATAACTATAGGTGTAGGAATGCCACATTTGAAAATGTGTTGAGGTGATAAACTTTTTGATATCAAACTTCTTATACCAATGACAAGTTATTAATAAGCTCAGGGTGAATAAATCTTAGGTGTGATGACGATGACAGTGTTGAAAACAGGTTGGAAAATGATATGTGTGTAAAGAATTGTTGGATCAGGTATTTGATGTACTTGAGAATCCCCAATATAATGCAATGAATTTTTGAATATTTGCATTTTTTGATATACAGGCAATTTCTAGGTAACTAAGTTTATCTGAAATCATCAATATTAATATTAAGGAGAAATTCTTGATCAAACCTGAACCATTTTCATCCCAAAGAGGGAGGCTAAGTATAAGAGCGGGAAGGGTATGTAGGTGTAGTAAGGTTATTTGAATTAAAGGAATCTGGATTGTTGATGAGGTTGGACCCCTGAATGGAGTTATAATGAAAATGTTAACAATTAATCCTTAACAATAGCTTGTAATTGTATCCAATAGAGTGATGATGAAGAATGATTTTTTGATGGGCAGCTGCTAATCCGTCAGGGAAACTTTCCTTCAATTAAGACTCTCTATATAATTATGAAATTAATGTCCTTGGTTTATTGTATATGACAAATAAGGTACTGATGAATACGAGAACAATAGCTAACAAGTGACTTTGTCTCTCAGTGGAGGATTTACAACTTTCCTTCAGATACTTCTATGAGCTCATCTAAATTTTCATTATACCATATGTGATCTGTCATCGGAGAATTTGCATCTTTCATTCAAATACTTCTCTGAGTTCAGCTGATTTTTAAATCATATGGTGAAGGATATTTGCTGAAGGTTGCAAATGTGTCTCTTAGAGGAGAGTTCACTTTTCTCATTGAAATACTTCTCTGAATAAAGCAAGGTTTTCGATGTATTTTGTATGTGATGAATACAAGGACTGAGACAGTACTTAGAGGATTTACAGTTTTCATCCAGAAATCAGCACACAGCATCCGCGCATGGTTTTTCAAAATATTTGATTTGTTTTTGGGCGCCCACCACCTGTGCTCTTATCTCTTATAATGGATCGAGTAATCAATGGGATGAATTCCGACCGTGATTAGTCAAGTCCGTGTTAGATGATTGTGTTGAAACGTAGTTATGGCCACTGCTGTGTTGTATTTCCAACTGTTTGCAATAAACACCCGCCCCAGGATGTACTTTTCTGCAGATCGTGAAGTGTCTGTCGACAAACAACTATTTTACTTCATCACATTTCGGCCATAAATCCTTTTTTGTATATGTAACAATCAAGCCGCTGCCCCAGTAGACAAAATATTTTGCTTATCATGAAGAATGCCTTTCTTTGTCTCCGCCGGCAGTTTGTAAGGGTGGCCTTTTCCGCATACTTCTCAAAGTGTCAGGAAAAATCTGGCCGGCAATCCATTCATTAAATGGGATTCCACCGCGGTGGCAAGGACCCTGTGTCACTCAGAGGCATCAAAAGCTCCTGTGTTGCTACGGGTGACCCCGGTAATTTCCGGCGCTAGGGTGGGGAACCTTGTTATTTCCCCACCAGGAGAAAGATGGATACAAAGTTGGCGAGGTCGTGTAAACAGGGGCTGGGTTGGATATGGGAAAATGCATCAGGCTAATTGGGACCATTTTTCTCTGCGAGGAGTCTTCGTCTTCCTCGTCTTCCAGGAGGTGGGTGCACTTGGGCGTGCTAAAGGAGTAGAGGAATTCCAAGCTGACAGATAGGCCCACAATGCAGTTGACTGTGTAAAACTTGCTGCTGACTTTATGGCAACTCACTACTAACTCAACTTCTTCTTGGGAGTTGTAGGTGCTTGTTTTATGTACATTTGGTGTACTCGTGTAGTAGGTAGTAAGTCTGGCACTCTGCTACTGTAACTACTACTACTGCTACTGCTGCTGCTGCTGCTGCTGCTTGCTGGTACTTCTGCAGCTGTTGCTACTAGCATTACTGATATTGCTGTAGACATGTAGCTATTTGATACCAATGCCACTACAACTATTACTACTACTACTACTACTACTACTACTACTACTACTACTACTACTACTACTACTACTATTACCACCACTACTCCTTCATCTACTTCTACTGTTGGGTTTCTTAACTGTAATAATGTATTTTCAAATAAAAAGAGTTGGAAGTAAAAAAGGGGGTAATTCTAAACCTTTAAATGTTCAATGGCATAGTGCAAACAATTTGATAAAGATTTCAGAGGAAACAAATAGGGTTTTTCTAAGGTCCTGATCATTTCATTTTCGCAGCAGTAGTTCTTCCATGACCTTTACAATGTGATTCTGAGGCTGGGAAATTTTCACGAACTATCTCTGTTCTGTCAAACCTTCCATTAGGATTCTCATCCGACACAGCAAGACTCTAGGTGAAGTATTCATCGAAAATGCTTCAACAACAGCAAGTTTTTTTTCCTGCAGTCACCCGTGCTGGCCTCGGCCGATACAATCTTTTCATTAGGGGGTGCTTTTCATTTTAGTGATGTGTTTTTCTTTGTCGCGCTCTGAAAGGGATGCTCATCATTATCATCAGTGGGTTGAAGAATAAAATAACAAGCCACATGGATTGAAAGGAAGATGAGGGCATATTGTGTACAGCACTGATATTTAGTGGCGGTTGAGTTCTGGAATTCATATGAAGTGTCTGCCTGGACAAGCTTAGGGAGAGCTCTATTTTGAATAGAAAGAAATACGATTTAATTGGGTAATTTTAGGATTTCACACACTTGCAGTTGCGATAATAATTTTCATCTTTCTGCATTGCTTTTTCTTTTAAGATGACTGTAATGTAATTAAAGGAATGTGATTAGACTTGATCATGTCAGTATATATATATATATATATATATATATATATATATATATATATATATATATATATATATATATATATATATATATATATATATATATATATTAATATATATGTATATATTAATATATATATATATATGTATATATATATATATATATATATATATATATATATATATATATATATATGTATATATATATATATATATATATATATATATATATATATATATATATATATATATATATATATATATATATATATATATATTATATATATATATTTTTTTTTTCTCCCAAGGTTTGTGCTGTACTGTATAGCACAGCCTGGTTAGCGTCCCTGGGAGAGGGTTTGGGGTCATTTAGTGCACTTTCCCTCTCTGACCCTCTGTTACGTGATTCTGGATGGGTGCTAGTTCGGACCAGATGTGAGTTTATGAGCCAAGTTCCTGTTATAATGGTGGCTGCTGTACAGACCCGGCTCTATCACTGAAAATCAGTGTCTTTATTGTACATGTAATCAATGGAAGATGTATTTCCTCGTTATGAGCATGCTTCTAGGTCCGTACACTGTTTATGATAGTCTCCCTGAGAGAGAGAGAGAGAGAGAGAGAGAGAGAGAGAGAGAGAGAGAGAGAGAGAGAGAGAGAGAGAGAGACAGAGAGACAGAGAGACAGAGAGAGGGACAGAGAGAGAGAGAGAGAGAGAGAGAGAGAGAGAGAGAGAGAGAGAGAGAGAGAGAGAGAGAGAGAGAGAGAGAGAGAGAGAGAGAGAGGGACAGAGAGAGAGAGAGAGAGAGAGAGAGAGAGGGACAGAGAGAGAGAGAGAGAGTAGGGGGAGAAACTTGGGCCGTAATCTGAGCTGCAATGATTTGTGTACTGGGTATACACAATAGCGCGTTCTGGTGAGAGACCGGGCCCAGGCCGAGGGTGACCTTATTTGGGCAGGGAAGAATAGCAAGACCAAACAATCAGTACAAGATGGCTACCACATTGTGTCGGAGGAATGACCAATGCTGACCGGTCCATTCCTACAGAGTAGGGGTGTCGGCCAGTGCAAGATATGCACTCAAGTTTATCCCAGAAGTAGGCGCAGTTGGGTGAAAAGTTTAGAGAGGACTTTTCTATAAAAAAGAAGTATCAACATGTTGGATGGGAATTTAAATCTGAATCTGACTTATTATTCTATATATGTTCTCAAAATGTTACTTATGTAGATTTGAATACATGTAATTGATTATGATTTTCTTGTACAGAAATGGTTCATCTCTCTTTCTTTATGAAGTTGGGGGATGGGTAGCATTTGATCCTCATTCCATAAAATGGTTTATATCTCCAGTATTTTCTTATCTCAAGCAACTTTTGGTCAATTAAACAAAAAAAATTCTTCTTGAAATTATTTTTTTTAACGTATTACAAGTACAGTGTGAAAGCAACAGTGTGTGAACAAGTATTATTTCATCTAACTCCTTGGAACACTTTTGTTTATATACCTGATTCAGAAAAGGCTTTCTTGTTAGTACAAGTAATTCCTCCCAGCTTTCTTGAACTCAGACTGTGTAATTGGAATGCGTCTATTGCAGCCTAGGATTTTTCCTTTATATGCACTGTATCGTTGGCGCTCATTTAATGAATCATAATTTTATTTCCTTATCCCTAAACTTACATCCTCTTATTTACAGAAACCGGCCGCTAAGCCCGGTTAATTCCTGCACATAACAAAGGTCAACAATTGACTCTAAAGATTCTCAAAGACGGGCAAAAAAAATCAATGCTCTAATCCAATCTTGTTTGAGGTCTAAAATGGCTTTTGCGTTTTGCTATTCAAGTCAGTTCTTAGTGTCGGAACACAAGGAAGCTAATTGTGTGTAAGTCTGTTGGATGTCTTTCTCTTTATTGCCGACTTGATATCAAGGGCCCAACTTGCGCCGAATATGTTTTATCAAGTTAAAACAGAGGCAAAATGGCCAATGAGGGACTTGTGAAGAGTTGAGGAATTTTTTGATTGCGTTCATGTTGAACATAACACAGGCCATGCATACCCAAGTCCACGGTTTCATCCCCCTGGGGACTGATTTGGGAGGCGGGGCGGGCACTTCACAATCCTTTTCTGGCCATTAGAGTGTCTTAATTGTATGAAGTCATCATTATATAGGCGGCATGCTCCACTAGGCCGGGCACGGTGAGTGAGGAGCGCCCGGACTCCCCCACACTCCCTCCCCACGAAATGACCAGTAACGGATGCCCGGAAAAGTTCTGGTAGAATGATCCCGGCACATGTGTTGTGTGTCCAATAAAACTGATTCATGAGACAAAAGGCAGTCATTAGGGATGGCTTGCTGGGTTTATAGTGGGCGATGGGGGGTCTGCAGGCTAAGATAGGCCCTTCCAGCCAACATCACAAGACATCAGCCCTCCTCACAGACTTTGAAGTCAAGATGGAGCAGCGGGGATTGGGGGATCCGCTGGCATGACTGCCTCCCCACCGCTCCCCTACACTATTATGACATATCAGATACTTGGGCTATTTTATGGAATGGTGCAGTCGTAAAATATACACTTGGCTTTCTTCAAGTTATAATAGGCAGCTGCCATTGTTTATCGGTTCATTTGGCCTATACACAATCCCTAGTTGAGTCAAGTTTATTTTTGATGTTGAATATACACAAGTGTATGTATCTGTCTGTCTCTTAAGTTTTATTCTATTGTTTAACAACTACTCAATCAAATAGTTTGTGATTTCCTAATCTATTTATAAGTTTTCTTTATAAGTCTCCTAGATCCAGCCAACACTTATCTAACTGACGTAGCTCTAAGCATGAATGGGTTCCTGTAGTTTACACCTAGGTGATGTTTCTGTTTGTCATCATTGGCTGAATAAGCCATGTAATATCAAGTGGGCAGGAACCAGTGGGGGGTTCCTATGGGGCGACCAATCTGGATAACTGGAGTGCTCCTTTAAAGGTAATTCACAAATTAACCACTACTCTACTAACAATTGATGCCATTTTACAACTACAGCAAGTACAATGAGTGGTTTAAAATGGTAATGACTTTTCAATCAATAGGGATGACCAATATCATAATAGGCATTTGCAATTGATTCATAAGAGATTGCTTGTGCGCTTAAGAACAAATTTATGCTTTTTTATAATTTATTGGTCCATATGTAATACAGTATGATATTCAGTTTCATTGTACAATATAGGTGTCAGATATTTTTGCTAGACCAAAATTAATTGGTTGTTCATGCATTCTATCAAAATGCCAAGAACGCTGCTGTAGAAAGGGATCCCATATCAGATCAGCTATTTTAGCGATGATCGTGCTAAGATGTTGGTGAGGTATGTGTTGGTTGGTTGTGGGCATTGCCTGTTCTCTGTATGACAGCTGCCACCACCAGGGCTGCCATTGAGGGTCGATAGGGGACGATGATTTCTACCAGGCACTCCTGTCTTCACCTCCTCCTCCTCCTCTTCTTCCTCTTCCTCTTCCTTCTACTCTTCCTCCTCCTCTTTCTCCTCTTCCTCCTCCTCCTCCACATCCTCTTTCTCCTCCTCCTCTTCCTCTTCCTCCTCCTTGGTGAGATATGGACGGATACATGGTCAGAGCACTGGTCAAGGAATGTACCGGTCATTCCAGGGGTCAAGGATGACCACTCATCCAGAAACGAGGGGATACTGTATAACAACAAAATTCTTGCCAAAAGTTTTGGATGCCTTCGGTTTGAGAAATAACTATATTGTCCTAGCTCAAGTACCATATATTTTGTTCTATATATTTTGGCTATTGATTTGAAGAAACTCTGATTTGAAAATTGAAATACCATGTGTGTGTGTGTGTGTATGTATATATATATATATATATATATATATATATATATATATATATATATATATATATATATATATATATATATATATATATATGTATATATATTTATACATATTCATATGTATGTATGAGAAGATTATGATAAAATTCATTTTGATTTTTTAATATCATAAATATTTTATAATACTTTTTTATTAGATAGAGAATGCAAGATGAAATCTGTCTTGCCTACATAGAGTGTGCTGGGAGTGTGAATTGCCTTGAAGTGATGGTGATAAGGAGTCAGGTTTGATATTGCCTGGGCCCGCACCACTGTGTGGAGATTGACACCCCATAGGGATAAACATAGACTACTCCGACACTGCGCCCAAAATACCCTGCCAGGGGTGCCTGGGGGTGCTGCTCCTGCTACCCACAATAAAGCCTTTGTCCTGCATTTAGATTCTGCTAATGGACAAGCAAGCACTCACTGGACCAGGAGGCAGGTCTGGAGCAGGAACTGGTAGGCATCTTGAGGAAACCTATCCCTGATGGCTGAGCTCAAGGAACAGGGAGGGGTTGGGGTGAGGGGGGGGGGGGGGCGGAATCTTCAAAAAACCGAAGTTTTGAGGGTAATATTGTGGCACTAATATTCTTAACCCTTCCGATGCTAAGGCTACTTTTGTTGAATGCACAAGAACGCAAAGATTTTTGAAAACCATCTAAACCCTGTCATATTGGTATTCATTGGATAGCCCCCTCAGATGAGTACCCATGTGATATGGTTTCAGTCAATTTTCAGGATTTCTGCATTATTTTATATCGGCCAAATTAGCCACCGGCAGCGTGATTTATGGGTGATTTATAAAGAAAGCTAGGTAGAGTCATTTGTTTTATGGTTCTATCGCACTTATTCCTAAACAATTCTTTAATTAGCAGTAGTGCTTCTTGCATCTTAGGCCCTCCAGCAATAGTTATATACACATGATGGAATTAGCCTCATCCTATTCTGGGTTCTCCATATTGTGGTGGTACTATATGTGATCATAACAGCTAGAAAAAAGACCAGCATTATGTGGTGTATACTACTTAGCTTACATTAAATCAACTGGAGGTTCTGTGGAGCGTGTACCAATTTGATTATTTTTGTTAAAGTAAAAACTTCAATAACTTACTGAAGAATGTGTGAACATTTCAGATATGCAACTGAATGAACATTCTGTTTTAACTAACACAATCTTAACCCCTATTACTATCTCTGCTGCTGGTAGAAAACTGCTGATTAATTGTGAAAAGACACATTAATTTGCATATCTTTTCCATAATGTTCTTGCTGTTTAGTTGATCTCAGGATATTTTTTTAAATTCTTGATTGTTGAAGGAAATTTCAAGATTTCTCTAACTCAGTATTCGCTGTCAATGTTCTATCTCTCTTGATTGGTGAAGGAAACAACTATGATTTCTCCCTGGCCCACAGGTCCACTTTCTTTCTTACAATTGATCATTTTTTTGGCCTTGCTGGTACACTAGTTTTTTCTTGATTGGCAGAGGAAACAGGTCCACTTTCTTTCTTACAATTGATCCTTTTTTTGCCTTGCTGGTACACTGGAAATTGATTGGCAAAGAAAACTTCAAGATTTCTCTATGACCCAAAGTCCTGAACATCAACTTTCCTCAATATTTCAGTAGCCCTTTCCTTATTGTTGCCCTGAACTCAATTCCTTGACTGCTGATATGTGCACAGCAACCATGCTGTTTGGGGGTAATTAATCATTTAGTATTGTTGCACGTGATTGTGTTACAGATTACAGGGGCATTGTTGACATTTAATTACAATAAAACAAGTGTCTGGGCCGGTGTGTCAGTGCCGGCGATAGGCGCAGCGCTGACGGAGGCTTGTGACCGCGTGTCACCACTATCGGCCTATGAAACGCTTGTGGCTTCTGTCATGATTGCAACGCTACAGCGGCGGGGACGACAACGGCAATGCTCACTTGGTCACGACACCACAGCTGCCAAAATAACAGCACCTCTGAGAAATCTATTGTCTTTTTATACTTCTTTTGTCTTTTTTCTAAATCATGTTTAGAACATGAAGGGTGGCAAAATAACAGCACCTCTGAGAAACCTATTATCTTTTTATGCTGCTTTGTCTTTTTTCTAAATCTTGTTTAGAACATGAAGGGTGCCAAAATAACAGCACCTCTGAGAAAACTATTATCTTTTTATGCTGCTTTGTCTTTTTTCTTAATCATGGTCTGAGTATATTGGGACTATCTATTAAGGATTTGTAATTGAACCTTTAATTGGCCAATCAGTCTCTACCACTTGACTGGTGGATAGAAATTCACACTTAATGATAGAATTACTCTACCCAAAAGTGATGTGATACTAACGGATATTATGAAATATAATCCTCAATACAAATAGCCTGCGGGTCAGTCTGGGCACCCACTATTAATACAGCAAAAAATGATGAATATGATCGCCGCATACTGATACAAATCTAGCAACTACCTTGAGCCCTGGCACTGCCTGTTGTTATAAATATAAGTTGTGGATCGTTTGTGTTGAGAGTTTTATGGGGAGGTGCGGAGGGACCGCGGACCACCCTTATAGTGAACCCGCAACTGTATCATCTCTCCTTCATCGCCATCATACACCAGATCAGATGAGGGAGCCGATCGGCGATAACCTACGAACACTTTTATGGATTCCATTCAGGGCCTCCTAGCTGCCTGCTACCAATTTGCCTTGCAGGGATTGTAACATTTTCAGCTCAAAATCAAGAAAGTGCCGCCGAGAAGCGAGAACCGATTTCTCTTTTGGTCGGCGGCTACTTGGTCTGTGATATTTACGATGGCACCTGTTTCGGTGCTGAAGGAGAAACCATAGATCACCCATCATCATCAATATTGTCTCCCTGAGTGAGAGAAAGCTTGTTGGAGCACATTTTTTAAGAGTGCGTCTTTATCGGGGCTTAGAAGGATGTATGCAGGAAGGTGTCTACTCGGTATTTATGGCATGGGAATAAGAAATAAATTGGAGATGTTTTATAGAATATTTTGTACTATTATGGTGCAACCTCAGAGAAGGGTACATCTTGGGATGGGGCAAAACTTGTTCAGTAGTTAAATTTCTGAGATGTGCATGGGGAACTTGGGACAGAGGCATAAAGTGTTCGTATTAGGAATGGTTCACACCCGAGAGGGCATGGAAATGTAATTGCATTATATAGGACCGGGAGGCAGTGTTCCTGCTATTCAAGTTCACATTTTCAAGATGGTGACTTATGGAGTTTTCGCAGTTTTTAACATAGGATTTATATTTAAGATATAGCTGTTTTGACATAAACATATTAAAACAAATGCATAGGGATATCATAGGTGCCCTTTTCTAAGTTTATAGGTATATATTTCTGAAATGAGAAGAAACCACTTCTATGATTTATTTAACAGTGATTTAATGATAGAGTAACTGTACCCAGATGTGATACTAACAGATTTTGTGAAATATAATCCTCAATACAAATAGCCAGCAGGTCAGACCGGGTACCCTATTAATATAGCAAAAAATTATGAATAACACATACATATCTAGCAACTAACTTTTTAATGGATTGTATGGGCATATGGTTCTTTTGGTCAAATTGAATATTTAGTAGGGCTTACTGGTGGATTCATGGCTACGTAACTTTGATTCATGGGTTGTGAACAGAGATGGTAATTATGCTTGAATGCGTCAGGAATGGGGATAAGTTTATTGTTCCATGATGCCCAGGGTGCTCATCTTTCTTGAGAGTATTATCTTCTCATTGCCATGCTCACGGTTTATGCTGAATACGGGCAGCTATAGGGCGAAGCGGAATAGCCATAGCGTTCATCCATCATCGGTGATGATAGGCGCAGAATTGAATGGACACCTGTCCTCGGAGTTTAACGGGTCACGACCGGTATAATTGTATTTGCTATCAGTGGCCTGTTTGCCGGTGTTACCTTGTTGCGACAATTCCCAACAAGACGGCCAGCCTCTCCCATTGTCGGCCTATCACTGGCCAGCGATCTATCCTGATACGGCTAATTCGCTTAGCACATTGCCCCTGTCGGCCAAATCAAATAACGCTGGCGGTAATTGTCAATATTTTCCAATCAGGGCGCAGGTACCAGGTGTGTTAAACAATGGTGCCACGGAGATCAGAAAGAATGGAAGGGATGGAGGCGAGGCGTGATCCGTATTCCAAGAGGGGCCTTCCCTTTCTTCTACCTCTTCATTACCGCCTTATTTGGTTATTTCTTCAAGCTCCACTTTTCTCCATTCTCGCATTACCTTCAAACAGCTTAGCCACTCAATTATCACCACAGACCCTTTTTACTGGGATCCATACAGGATAACAGTGTGTGTGCGGGGGAGGGGGGGTTGTTATTCTCAAGGAGAGGAGAGGGGGGGGGGGATCATACATAATATGTAATTTATTGTATCATATTTTATTACTTTTAATACTATGTAAAGCATTTTTATAATCATCTCTGTGTTTTATATTTTTCTATTTCTCTGGGTGGGTATCAATTGATATATATGATTTATTGTATCATATTTTATTACTGTATTACTTCTATGTATTTAGTATTCAGTACTTGATCATAGCTGTATACAGTGCAAGAGAAGAATTTCAGCTGGTAGTTTTGGCAGCCATATTGGATTTTACTCCTCTTGTGTGAGTGTAACAAAATACTCTTAGAAAAAACACATTGTCAGAAAGTCTGCCAGCTCAGTGTGACTTTCCAGATTTCAATCAATTAGTGTTTATTTCCGATGTATTTATTTGAAACTTTTGTTCATATACATGCGGATGACTCTCAAAAGTTTGGCTAAACTTTGTTGGTCTTAGTTCCGACACCATACCAGGAAACTACTCAACTTCAATTGCTATTGAAACCATAGAAGGGAGTTTCGTAAATAGTTTGTCCTCTCCCCACCAGGTGTGCTGCACCTGTTGTCCTCCCCTCGCTTTTTTTTCGTTACGCACACGAAAAAAACCAGCTCGCCAGTACAGATAACAGTCTTTTTCGATTGGTTGTTTTGTTTTCTCCACATGTTTTCTGTTCGTTTAAGCGTCTCGACTCACAGGTGGGAAGGGGTAGGGTTCGGCGGAGAAAACCATCCGTGGCTCTGATTCCTAACATCTGGGTACGCTGATAGGCCTCACTATACGCTGATCTCGGGAACAAAAAGATCACAAAGGCTTCGGGAGCATCCTGGCAGGAAACCCAAGCTTTTGGGTCAATAAAACGGTGGCTCGCGAAGTCAGCTGATAGTCTTCGCGGCATAGGGTTTGGATGAGGGTGTCTTTGTTGGTAAACTTGGCCGATTGGGTAACAACAGGGACGGCCTTGTTTAGGCAAGCTCCAGCATCCGATGTCTTCATGGGAAATATTGTACGGTCTCCTTTCACTGGCTACGGTGTTCTCACTGCATTAACCCACTCATGCCTGTAGTGCTTACACAACACTTACGTCCTCGCACGTTGCTCATGTCTTTGAATTGGAAGCAAAGTTTTGAAATAGTTCTTCAATATAGATCGGTCACTGACATAAGTATGTCTTGAATATGGTTTTTCCATTCAAATCGGTCACTGACATAAGTATGTCTTGAATATGGTTCTTCAATTCAGATCGGTCACTGACATAAGTATGTCTTGAATATGGTTCTTCAATTCAGATTGGTCTCTAACATAAGTATGTCTTGAAAATGGTTCTTCAATTCAAATCAGTCACTGACATAAGTATCATGTCTTGAATATGGTTCTTCAATTCAGAACGGTCACTGACATAAGTATGTCTTGAATATGGTTCTTCAATTCAAATCAGTCACTGACATAAGTATGTCTTGAATATGGTTCTTCAATTCAAATCTGTCACTGACATAAGTATGTCTTGAAAATGGTTCCTCAGTTCAGATCGGTCACTGACATAAGCATTGCTACCGTAATTATGCATTGAAAGAGGTAGGGCTAGGGGGAAGTCTGAGGGAAATATGCTAATTATATTGAAATATATATGCCTAATTACAATTATGGGCAAGGAAATAGCAAAGAATTATGAGCAATCAAAGGCGGATCAACTACTTCATCCTTCAATGCACTGGAAGCAATTAACTAGCTTGGCACTATGTAAATTCAAAAGAGGTAATTGATATATGATAATGATAATCAATTAATATAATTAGTAATATGTTTTGTAGACGTAACTCAGTTGGGGAGAACGTCAATCAAATTTCCTTAAGATGCTCAAAGATATTGAAATATGTGTCATGCAATTGTGCGCAGTTATTAAACAACCATATTGAAGATGTTCACTGTATATATTAAGGTATAGAAATGATGAAAGGCTGGTGAACATCAGTTGGGTATGGACTTTGTAGACATATAAAACAAGTAAGCCTCCTATTGTTATCTAAAAAGCAATCACTGACGCTTGTGTCGGGTGCAGTCTCTCATTTTGGTAGGTTGCATGAACTTTCAGGAAACTTGTCAGAAAATGACCGGAATTCCCTCCATTCTTTTCAAGTCTTTGTCTTGGTGCGATTTGACATTTACTCTTCATTTTCGGCAGAATTGCCTCCCAATAATATTCTTCCAAGGGAACTTTGTGAACGTCAGCAAGAGATGCTGAAATGTAGAGAATTCTAGGGAGATGAAACAGAAGTCTTTGAACAGCATGCCACAGTGCAAAAGAACAATGAGGGTTTTAACCCTTATGCTGCTGGTGGCTAATTTGAGCAACACAACATGATGCAAGAAACCTGAAATATGACTGAAACCATGGCATATGGGTACTCATCTGAGAGTAATCAGCAAGAGCTTTCCGATGAGTACCAATATGACAGGGTTTAGATGATCTTCGAAAATCTTTGTGCTTTGGACGAAAGTAGCCTCAGCATTGGATGGGTTAACTCACTCATACTTAACCCTTCTAATGCTGAAGCTTCTTTTGTCTAAAGCACAAGCATGCAAAGAATTTTGTTTTAATAACCATCTAAATCCTGTCTTGTTGGTACTCATTGGATAGCTCTCGCTGAGTACTCTCATATGAGTACCCATGTGCCAGGGTTTCAGTCATCATTCAGCTTTTTTTTGCGTTATTTTGTATTGGCCAAATTAGCCACCAGCAGCATAAGGGTTAAACCTCACTTTGGGACAGTGTCCTCAGGATGTGGTGTACTGCCCATTCCATTGTGTTTCCTCAAGGTATGAGTTTGAATAATGTAATAGGGAGTAAATAAATATAAAATGAAATGAAGTTCTGCACATTTTTAGAAGCAAATTATTGCTGCATACCATCCCCTGCCTGTTTTCCATTGGGTTTGCTCAAGATATGAGTCAGAATAATACAGTTTGGAGAGAAGAAAAATGAAGTTTGAGCTCTGCAGGTTCCAAGAAACGGCAGCAGTAGCGCTCACTCCTTGTACGATAATTCGTAGCATCACAATCATTTCTCTGTCGGGTTATAATTCTTCAAAACACAAGAAACGCTCAGGTCCTGCTGGGCCGCTCCTCCGAGTAAAATGTCAAAGTGGTTATGAATTTATTTTATCGCGTAGCTGCAGTGGCGGGTATGATTTGCCATTAATCACCGATGGCGCTTACCATATATTAATAGAAAGCAGACCCGTGTAGCTTGTTGATCGGTGGCAGTGTCGGGACAACAGTAGACTGGCCATGGGGAGAAGGAAACAGCTACAATCAAAAACACCCGCACAACTAGACACCCGTGCTAACTGCGCACCTAGGGTTTTAACCCTTATGCTGCTGGCGTCTAAGTTGGCCAATACAAAACGATGCATTAAAACCTGAAAAAATGACTGAAACCCTGACACATAAATTTTTGATTGTACTTATAATTAAAATTACATATTTTATGTAATAGAAAAACACCTTCAAAATTTTGTTTGATAATAAATCCCTGAAATGGCATATCTTATAGAAAAAGGAGCCACCTATGCTAGATATCGAATGCCAACATGTTGCATATAGGACATCTAAATTTAACGCTCAGTGAGAAAAAGTTGCTAAAAAGTCGAAGAAAGCGGAAGAGGTGAGATCGGAGGGGTTGTGGAACCCCGCCGTGAAGGTAACACAACGTGAACATTCCCGGCACTTGAACAAACAGCACAGACAATTGACAAACGGGCCCAGGAACCGATCCGGCGATGGAGAGAGAATTGTTCTGGAATGATAACATCAAAGTGGAGAGCAGGAAGCTGATGGTTCTGGAGTGTGCGGCGGGCGGCCTGTCGGGCAGCGCCACCACGCCACATGGCGCTACTCCACTAGGGGCCAAAAAATACCCGTGACGACCAACTTGTTTTGTCTCTGGGGGCGGGTCATGGAGAATCTTCCGTTACGGTACGGTATGGTACCTTGTAACAAATCTCAACAAAAAGTAGATATTAAAAGATATCTAAAACTGCTCATGAAGAATCCTCCAGTATGGTACGCAGGAGTCGGGACCCCTTTGAGCTATTTGCCTGAAATTGCCACACATACATTATCCCCCCCCCCCTTTCATTTTGGGATGGTGGGTATTCATTTGTCAAGAACATATGCCAAAAGATACAGCTAAAGTAGGTAGGTATCTAAAAGCATAGAGTTTTGTATTACTCTATTTTGTCTTGAGATAAGGGTAATCAGACCTCTCTCTCCTTCTCCCTACCAGTTTGCCTCTATTCCACAACTTTTAGTATTGTAGTAACTTCTATAGTATTGTAGGAAGTTTTCTCTGGGAGATATGATACCCCATTTTTCCCCTGCATAAAGATCTCCCCTCCCCCTTCGTCTCAGTTTCTCTGCGGTAGCTTTCCGTAGGTACAGGTTACAGGATTTCTTTGTCAAAGAGCTGTAGCAGTAGAAGCATGAGTGTGAGAGAGCAGCGAGTTGAAGCGCAGTTTTCTGTGGGGGTGATGATTGATCTAGTGGGCTCACGAATCACCCAGATTGAGGGGAACATATGTTAATATTCATCAGCGCTCAACTGTAATTATCAAAAACCTTCAGAGGCAGACTGACGGCACGCCGAGACAAGGGAGGCATACGAGCGGAAAACAAAAAGAACTCCCAACTGCAGCACGCTCGAAACAAAACCATCACTTTGACAGCGATGTTGCGAGGCAAGAATCTTTGTAGTCGAAGATCACAGTAACAGAATTAACAGATGGGGAATGAGAGTTTATTTGTTCGCCGAAGCATGTTTCATTGAGTTCGTTTCCCGGGTATGTTTTCTATGTTTTCCGGCAAGTTATTTGTTTGTGTTTTTATAAAGATGTCGTTAACTATTTGTTGAAAATGACAGCAATGGGTGAAAACAATGAAAAGTAAATAAAAGAACAAGATATGGTGATAAATGACAGCACCCATATCAAAATTAGATTGTGATAGATAGAGAATAACATTCATTTATCCGAAACAATGGTTTTCTTCACATTTCTTCTTTCAATTCTTATTTTTCAACTTCCATTGGTTTTAGATCAAGATAGATTACATTATTTTCATAATTAACCCATTCATGCTTGTAGGTCCTATTAAAAAGGGTAAATTTATGATGACCCTCAGAGATGAAATAGCAGGATTAACCCTTATACCGCTCGTTGCCAATATTATCAATACAAAATAATGCAAAAAAAACTGAAACCCTGGCAAAGGGTACTCATATGAGAGTACTTAGTGAGAGCTATCTAATGAATACCAACAAGACAAGGTATAGATGTTTTTTTAATTTTTTTGCATTCTTGAGCCTTGGATGAAAGTGGCCTTAGCTCAGAAGGGTTTATTCTAATAACTTGGGTCTAGTGTACCCAAGTACAGACTAGAGACGGCCCATTCTGCTTGTGCCCAGTAGCAGACAGGACCCCTGGAGGCCAGCGCAGGGTGCATGCCTGCCTGCCTGGACCGGACTTGCTGCTCCTGCTGAATACTTGAAGTAGTCCCCTAATCTTCTTTTGATTGTTTCTCCTGATCACAACCAGAGCAGCTGTTCTATTTGTGTCGCTAGATAAGATAAACTGCTTGTAGAGGCTTCTGTTCCTGACCGTGATGGGGAAACAACATTCGCTAATCACAATCTCAGTGTGAGCCAGAGAGCCCGGTTCCGTTATTTACGTAAGCCCACAGAGCGCACATTGTTCTAACAGTAGCTTTATGGACTTCCTTAATTGGGGATGGGGAGTATTCATTAGTTCCCTTTCTTTGAGCTGGAGAGGGACATGTAATGCAAACAAAATGCCCGCTGCTCCCCTGAGCTGGGGTTTTGATCCTCCGCCATTAAGTATAAGATCAATAAATTATCTAATAATTTGGAGGATTTGAGTTCGGGGATTTGAGCTCAATAAACATATGGACCTTACAAATAGACATTTGTGTAAACAGCCTTGGCTATCTCCTGATGCAGTGTTTGCACTGAGCTGTTGCCTTTCGGTCAGTTCAAGTTGCGGCATCCGGTGTTGGTGCTACTGGTAGCCCACTAAACTGACCATCAAGCTGGTCATGCAGCCAACAGCTGTGGGCTGTCCACTTATCACAGCTCCTGCTCATGCTGCTCATGCTGCTACTACTACTACTACTACTACTACTACTACTACTACTACTACTACTACTACTACTATTACTACTGCTGCTGCTACTACTACTACTACTACTACTACTACTACTACTACAACTACTACTACTACTACTACTACTACTACTACTACTACTACTACTACTACTACTACTGTTGCTGCTGCTGCTACTACTACTACTACTACTACTACTACTACTACTGCTACTACTACTACTACTGCTGCTACTACTACTACTACTACTACTGCTACTACTGCTGCTGCTGCTGCTGCTGCTGCTACTACTACTACTACTACTACTGCTACTACTACTACTACTACTACTACTGCTGCTACTACTACTACTACTACTACTACTACTACTACTACTACTACTACTACTACTACTACTACTACTGTTGCTGCTACTACTACTACTACTACTACTACTACTACTACTACTACTACTACTACTACTACTGCTGCTGCCTCTGAAAACTACTACTACTACTACTACTTCTGGAAACTACTGCTACTACTATTATTACTACTACTGCTACTACTACTACTACTACTACTACTACTACTACTACTACTACTACTACTACTACTACTACTACTACTACTACTACTACTACTTCTGAGCTACTGCTACTACTACTACTACTACTACTACTACTACTACTACTACTACTACTACTACTACTACTACTACTACTATAACAACTTCGAGCAATTGAAAACCATTAGTGGTTCGGTCCCCAATCTGGTCCGGAGAGAAAGAACATGCCATAGGGTGTCTAAATATAACTGTGATAAAGCCCAGTGTTTTATCCTGCATCTCCAGGGCTAACTAATGAGCCTGTGCTGCGTCACCCTCACACACTTACTGTGATGGATGGCCCTGGTCACTTTGTCACTCCTGTTGTTTTCATGGCCGGCAGTAAGAATGGTCAGCTGTGTTTCCTGACCATCATGCTGCTGGTTCCATCGGTCAGTTGCTGCTCTTCTAAACCAGACTTCCTCTTGTCTAAATGGCAAGCAATAAATACTGTACCGTCAAGAGCCGAATTCTTCAGCCCTCCCTCCCAGTCTCATTCTTACAGGCATGAATTATACTCTTGAATTGTACTCTTGTACTGCTTGAACATGCAAATCTAATAAGTAACAAATCAATTTTTCTCTAGAATGTATTTTTTTAAATGAAATTTTACTCAATAAATTGAAACTTCACTCATACTTTTTCATTTTTTAAAATATTTTTTGAATTGAAAAGAAATTATAGATTTATTCATGAAGAGGCAGAGGAAGAATTGGACATGAGACCAGATGTATTAAATCTTCATTTTTTTTATTCTTTCTCCCAGTATAGGTAAATGCTAGTGATGATTTTCAAAAGCTATCATATTTGTACTAAAGTATATAGATCAGTTTATTCTTTAATACCTACAGTTCAGGCTTTTTATACGGTAGCTTACTTTAATCTTATGAAATTCACAGAATAAGATATGATAGAGAGTGAAAGGCTAATTGAATATGAATATGGCAGGTTGCAGTGTAGATCATTTCATTATTTTGCATTTTGAGATTTATTATGTGTTAATACCCCTGCCACGCCCATTGTTATCTGATCACAATGCCAACCCCTCAGATCAGATCATCTTAGGCTGGAATCCTGCCTCTAGAACAATAAATAATTTATCTGCTCGGGACGAGATGATTATGAAATTGTGTGGTTGCGTAGATGGAGATAATTGCATGATAATCAGTGGGGTCAGAGGCAGTCAGGGGTATTTACCTTGTGCTAGACAAATCAAACGTTGCTGCAGCGGTGCCCGTGGCTAAGCAGCCAACTTTGTGCTACAATGAACATTATTTCATTGACCCAAGTTGACTGTGCACAATTGCTTCAAATTGGGCAGAACAAAAACAAATTTCTCTGAAAAAACTCCACATCTGATGCATTTATGACAAGATAAGTGAATTTAAAGGAAGAGGAGCCATGGGCAATGTGATGATTAGGGGGGGGGGGGGGGGGGCGGCGGCGCTGCATTCTTAGTTCCTTTATGATGATCTGAACACACAGAGGCACTGTGTGAGGAGACTTTGTGCATGCTAACGCTCACATGCTTATGAGTTCCTTCTCATGCTGAAGAGAATCGGTGGTGAGCCCTAAAAATTAAACAAAATAGTTCGCTTCCAGTTATCGTTCCACCTATGAATATGAGCCAATTATGCAATTTTATGTTTTTTATTCAGTCACATGTAGATCTGGAAGTTGCTCTCAGTTTACCTCAAGCAGTCTCCTTCCTTATATTTTCACAACTTTATTCATCATTGAGTGCTATCAGATGAGTACCCATGTGCCAGGGTTTTTAGTTATTTTCAGCTTTTTTGCATCATTTTGTATAGGAAAAATTAACCACCAACAGCAAAAGGGTTAACATAGTAGTAGAAGGAGGTCTGTTTTGGGATCCAGGAGTTGGGCACCACAACAACACTACAATAAGGCAGCTTCAAGGGTATGCTGGGGATATCAACCCTTCTAATGCCAAGGCTACTTAAGTACAAAGCACAAGAAGGCAAAGATTTTTGAAAATCATCTTAACCCTATCATGTTGGTATTCATTGGAGAGCTCTCACTGAGTACTCTCAAATGAGTACCCATCTGCCAGGGTTTAGGTAATTTTTCAGGTTTTTTTTGCATCATTTTGTATTGGCCAAATTAGCTACCAGCAGCATAAGGGGTAAGCTAGTCAGGGTGAGAGGATGTGAGCATTTATTTTAGGTGGTCCTGAGATGGAGGGAGTGAGGGAGGTATTTAGTGTAGTAGTAGGAGGAGGAAGCCCGTAGTTTGATCCAGGGTGTCTAGATGATCCTGAGAGGGATGGAGGGAGTGTAGGAGGGAGGTATTTAGTGTAGTGTAGTATTAGGAGGAAGCCCGTAGTGTGATCCAGGGCTTCTCGACTGACGCTGGCCACACTTCCACACAATAATACCCACTAGCGAATAGCTCATAAATCCAGATGGGAAGCCAGCAGTCTAAACAAGAGGAAATTGTGTTTTTCCAGTCTGTTTGTCGGGAGCCTTCTGGTGGCTTTAAAAAAGGAAGAGATCGGTTTGACCTTCTGTTGTTGTGGCAAATGAATAAACACTATGCGTCATTTAGCTCGACGACGACGACCGGGTATTATCTCGATCCGGAATCCATTATATCGCAATTTAGCCGGTGCTCTGATGTCTGCTCTTCCTGCTGGCTGGGATAATGCGCCTTTGTTTCAGGCTTACTTATTGATAAGACGTTTCAGCGGGATTAGGGGACTTGACTGGGGGGCACTGCTCTATCATGGGACGAACAGACAGACAGTCTCGGTAGTAGCTCAGTACAACAGTGATCCATGCTATCACTGCCACCGTTGTCAGCGGCGACAACGCTTATAGCGACGTAAAGAAGTTTTCCGAAGTAGAAAGTGCATGGAGAAAGCTTAGTGGCTTCGGCAGTTCTTTGGCCGCGCCGTGTTATTGAGCCCGGGGATCGTGCGCAAATGCGCGATGTCGGAGAAAGTGATCGTGAAATGTATTGGAATTCAGACTCCATTTAGGAAATGCATGCATTTATAACCACAGAACTGCATTAGGGCTTGCAAGGGATCAAAAGAGCGCGCGACGGCCTGCCTCCATGTTTGATGCCGGAGTAGGAGGACAGAGTCGCATGTTTTTCCCCTTTTGCTCGGCTAAACATCAACTGGACGCAAAACAAAACCATTAATTGTCCAATGGACCCGCGCAGTTGTTGAAAGGGCCTGCTTGAATTCACTGCTGTTCACAAGTGAAATAATTGATTCAACTTTTTCCGGCAGCTCTCGCCGGCACTATGGGTAGAGTCGCATGCATTGTGACTGGCTGCTTTCGTCTTTTTCCCTCTCCGCCCACTAAGGACACGCGAGAATGCCATTTCCAGTTATTGCTTCTATTGATGTAACCAACAACAAACCTCAGAACAATTTTTCTCCGAAGTGCCCTTTGTTCGCAGACAATAAAACTGCCATGAAAGGGGACCTGTGTGCTGCATTGTTGTAACGGTGGAACATGACTTAACTTTTTAGACGCCTCTATGGGCGCTGCCGTGCGCAGAGTGGCTTTCAATTCTAGATTGCTTGTTGACAGGACTAAAGTTAATCAACTTGCACTTTTCATAGGATGATTTGGACAAAGATGTATTGCCGGCGAAAAAGTTCACAAAATTCAATCAGCTCGCAAGAATTCAAAATGACATTAATAACATTAGGCAGAAGTGAACAGCAACTATTCGGCCGGCCTTTGTTGAGGCGCACCGCTACAGCTTTCAACTCGAAATGAACCAATTTTTATAGGGGTCCTTTAAAAAGCATGTCAGAAGCCTCATAACTCACGCTTCCCCCAGAGTATGCTGTGTGTTAGAAACTTGCCACGCTTCATCTCTGATGGATGAGAAATGGTGCGCTACTGAAAACAGCCTGAACCACGCTCAAACCCTCGCCATACGAGCAGCGTGAACCCGCCAGATTAATTCTTACATCTGTCCCAGACCACTCATATTTATTATGTACAAGCCAGAGGTGATTTATAACTAGACTGAGTGATAAAAGTGCACAAGTGTGGACGCTGGGGAAAGGTGCGCAGCTCTCTGACCCGGTGATGAGCAAATTAGTGGAGATGTGGAGGGTGCTGCTGGTGGTGGGATAAAATGGGGGAGGAGGATAATGAGGAAGAGGAGGATGATGATGATGATGATGATAATGAGGAAGGTGATGATTATGAGGAGGATGTTTATAATTAGCAATTTAATGGAGATGACGAGGGTGCCGGTGGGATAAAATGGGGGATAAGAATAATGAGGAAGAGGATGATGATAACAAGGATGATGATGATGATGGTAATGAGGAGGGTGATCTAAAGAGTGGAGATAATGGTGATGAAGTTATGTATATATGTACATATATAACTTAATTTTTAAGATTCCAGAAATAAGGGTGGCTTGTTTGATAATGGTTAATGATATGAATGATGGAGAAGATTATGATGTCAATTTAAAGTGATTTAAAGTGGTTGAGTAGATGCCTGTCATTGTTGGTAAATGGGGGGAATATGAAATATGGATTATTGGGACGGTCCTTTTTCTTCTCGCTTCATTGTCTCTAAGGCGAATAAGATCAGGTGTGAGAGAGAGAGAGAGAGAGAGAGAGAGAGAGAGAGAGAGAGAGAGAGAGAGAGAGAGAGAGAGAGAGAGAGAGAGATGGGCTGGGTGGGTGTCTGTCTAGTGGTGGTAGTTGAGAGCTGCCATTATGTTTGCATGTCTAATTCACTGTGCAGGAGAAGTCAGTATCATTTGCGTGCATGCGTGGCGGGTGCTTCTCAGCACGCAGACAGAACAGCCTATACAATACCTGGATACTCCCCGGCACTGAAAGGAGCTCCTTTAACGGCGACCTATGCCCACACAAATAGCTAAATAGGGAGACATGTCAAGCGGGCAGGAAGCAGTTTGGACCCCGGGCCTGGAGAAATGGCAGAGCACAATTCCCCGCGAAATCATGCTATTTACAAAGAAAGAAAAAGCACAAGTTGTGCGGCGAGTGATTGTTGGATGGAAGAAAGGTCACGCGTTTGTCATTTCGCAGAGGGAAACAACGTGCATGTCTCTGCAATGAAGTGCAGTTCAGGCATGCTCATCATAGGGACATTAGGGAAGGAGGGAGGGGCGATTTTCGTCAGTCCGCGGGGCAAATTAGTCGTGGCAATTTGATGCATTTCGAGGCGGATTTGGCCGCATCCATTCCAGGAATGAAAATTAAAATTTGGAAGGCACTGCGCTCAGCTTTGTCACCATTATAGTCTCATCCATCCTTGTTAGTTTCTTGCCGAATACAGTTCAGTAATTCTCCTTTTGAAAATTCCACAGCAAGAAAAATGTTGCCATGGTAACCGGCCGATTCGTAGTTAAGCAGCAATTTGACAAAGGTCACAATCTTCCAGGCCAGTGCAACTTAGTTCAAGATTGATGACGGCCGGGCTTTTTTTGTAATTGAAAACAAACAAGTTTCCATAACTACCACGCATTAAGGAACAATATGAACTCCTTTTTAGTGCGCTCATATAAACGTAGACTTTGGCAGTTGTAAGTAGGCGTTCTGATCGGATTGAGTGGTGAATTTGATTTTGAATTTGATTCAAGCCGCTATTAGCCTAGACGGACAGGGATGTCTTGGAAAATGTGCGAATTGTGCCCTAGGGTCATTATCCGAGGTGCTTTGTCTCACTTTCCTTTAGCGGGTTAGGGAGCTTGGACGAAGGTCAATAGCGCGCTGACATCGCGGATGACTCGCTAACACTTGTATAATAGACATGATAGAGGTCTGGCCACGATGATCAGCGCTGATGGGGGGAAACCTATAAATCTAGTGGCCGCAACAATTGCCAGCAAACTCAATCGGCCCACTCCATTCAGCCGGCCACATAATTCTGTTTTTGTAGATTTCATATGATTGTGCGGGGAGACAGTCGAGAGATTGAAAAATTTGTGTTGGAGCACTGATGCCATTGGCCCTTATTTAGCAGACAATACACCTTATAAGAACAAATGTTCCCGCAGTGCTTGTACGCCGGGGGCAGGGGGCTCCACAGCTTAAATGGATCGATGTCCAATGCGCCCCGAGCGCAGGATGTAATAGAAATTGTGTTTTTGGAAGAAGAGGAATTGAAAGGTTTATAAGTAAGGCAATATCACCTCCATAATTGTTATTTGGACTTGTGTCAGATTGAATGAGCTGGTAGGGGAAGGGAGATAGATGGTTGATTCAGCGCGCCGTTTGTGAGAATGGGCGCGGGTGCCACTCCCGGGGCAGGGGGCTGCGATACTATTAGACCGGGCTCTTATTCCTCTATTCACAGATGAGATGTTATTAGGGCATCCTTGGTGAACACCATTATCTAGGGTGCCCGACTCCTCTTAACCCTTCTGCAGTGGAACAGACATTTTATGCACCTTTTATAAGCCTGAGTATTTTCATGCATTTTTCATGTGAAAAAAACATGGATCGGATGAAAATAAGATATTTAGAAAAATAGAAAGATTAAGTACAGTTTTTTGTGTTAAGATTTTATGAAAAAAAATAGAGTTCATTTTATCAAACATGCCCTTTCTCCTCCAACCCTAAAAGGAAAATTGAATCCACATCTCCCATGTAATAAAGAAGACTACTTATTTATGCTAGAAGAAGTTTTTCTTATAGATGCATTTCGCTATATCAAAATTTCTGAGGGTCCTCATACAGATAGACAGGAAATATGTAATAGGTTGCGTTACTAATTAATATAGCTTGTGGTACAATTGAGTTGTGATTTAGAAAATATCTGAAACTCTATCAATGCCACCCCTGATGTTGAATTGATTTGAGAAGCTACTGCCCGCTGTGCAGGACTGTATCTGATCTAGAGGAAGGAAGTAGGGGAGGGGAGCTACTACCCTGATTCCTTTAATCATCAGGATGCTCTTTTGTTCCTCAGCATTTCCTAAAACAGCTGTGATCTTCTTATCATTGTCATCTTTATTATTATGGTCAGGACTCTCCTTTTGAAGAATCATCTGTTTTGAGGAAGTACATGTATTTAGCATAATTGCTGATTCAGCATTAATTTGAAATATGAGTTAGGGATTTGGTGTGGACTACCATTACCATTACTTTTGCTTTCACTCTATATAATGACACAAAATGGTTTTATGATACCCGTTTGAAAATTCCTCGCAAATGAAGATTTATTATTGAATTTTTTTAAGGAAAGTTGTTGGTTGCTATTTCTAACAAACAAAAAATAAAGAAATAAAGAAAAGAGACAAGAATTAAGATTAAAAAAAGAAAAAAATATAGTAAAATATTTCTAATCAACACATCTTGAATAATAGCCCTTCAGCAGGAAGAACTTTCCCTTATTGTCAAGAAGTTATGGGTGTGCTGTATGCAATAAAAGTCTCCAGCAGCACGATGAGAAGCATTGCTCATTGGCCAGACTTCCTCCCAGTGCTCTAGCTGTGACAGCTGCCCGCCGCCAGCGTCATTGGGGGTCCCCGCCTGCCTCCTGCAGACCAGATTAATTAATGTCAAGACAAAAGTGTTATTCCAAAAGACAAAGCCAGGAAGTGTGGGATTTGATTTCATCCATCCATTTCCAGCCCTCTACTACAATTGTTATTTGTTTCATTGTGCGGCAGTTTAATTAAGGAAGGATTTTGGGAGTTGGGGGAAAAGGACCCTGGCAGCTGCTGTGAATTAATTGGGAGGGTATCGCCCATGCTAAGGAATGCATCGTTTGTTAAACATTCCCTGCCCCTTACACTTTGCTGGTTTGATCTTGTTATTTGTGTTATTTCTATTGTTACTCATTATTTATTTACACAAAATGGGCTAGTTCTTATCTGTAGAACATTTAACAAAATTTTACTTCTACTACTGCTTCTACTACTACTTCTACTACTGCTTCTACTACTACTACTACTACTACTACTACTACTACTACTACTACTACTACTACTACTACTACTACTACTGCTACTACTACTTCTACAACTACTTCTACTACTACTACTACTACTACTACTACTACTACTACTACTACTACTACTACTACTACAACTACTACTACTACAACTACTACTACTACTACAACTACTACTACTACTACTACAACTACTACAAGCACCGCTGCCATTGCTGACATTTTAGAGGAAGGGCAGGGTTATTCAACTTTGAGTTTATATTTGTGTGATGCTATAACAGCAATTAAAAGTACCACAAATACCCCCTTGTCTCATCATAATTAGGAATCTATCTGGCAGCAGCTATTCCACTAGCCATGCGTGTGATGTATATACATATCAGTGCTCCCTGCCTTGGTCTAAGGTTCCAAATCCATCCTGTTTGACAATTGCCCATTGTCTTTGGGCAGTGCCAGACAAAGCCCCCAACAGGCCCACTTCCTCTGAGAGATTATGCTGGGCCAATGGCAACTCCTTCCCCTGCCCACAAGCTGGCTACAGGAAGTTAGTGGTTCACTGCTGCTAACATGGCATATGACATGTAGTCCATTTTGAAATACATTATCTTATTTTTTTCCCTTTTTCTTAATCTTTTTCTCCTTGTTTTCTTTCTCTTCATCTTTTTTTTCTTTTTCTTCTCCTTTTTCTTTTTCTTTTCCTTTTTCTTTTTCTTCTCCTTTTTTCTTTTTCCTCTTCTTCTTTATCTACTATAAACAAATATAAGTCTTCAGAATAATGAAAACACTGAGTAGGCTGTTGTATCATTAATGCACATCAAAGGCTGCATAATGATTTTGTATAGGAATGCCACTATGAATTTATATTTCCTGGCCAAATATTGCAATATATATATATATAGAATAACTTAGAATATATGATGTGTCATTTTTGAATAGTTGAATGATTCATTCCACATAATTTTCTTTGTTTTGCATGTAGGGGGAATAGTGTAGTATAGTATAGTATAGTGTAGGGAAGAAGATGAGGACTTGTCCGATATCCTCGGGTCCATCTATCATTGGGTAAAGCAGCTCCATATGTTGTATTGAAGGAATGTGTCATTATATAGAGCTAAGAGCTTGATGGCACTCTCCCCTCTCCCTCAACATTAATACACACACATCAGCTGTCTCATTATAAGCTGTCCACATCACACACACACAAACAGGGTGAGACACACACCCCTCTCTATTTAGGGGGAATATATAGAGGGGGCAGGGGGAATAATAAGGCAAATGTTAACCCTTATGCTGCTGGTTGGTAATTTGGTCAATACAAAATGAAGGAAAAATCCTGTGAAAAGTCCAAAACCCTGGCACATGGGTACTCATCTGAGAGTATTCGGCAAGAGCTATCAAATGAATACCAACAAGGAAGGGTTAAGATGCGGCCTAGTGCTTTGGCAGAAAGTAGCCTCGGCATTGGAAGGGTTAATATATTTCTATATTGTTTGTGATAGACAATCTTTATAGATAATCTTTATTTCAAATCGATTGAAAATTTTACACAGTAAGCACGAGCTGCCAAGGCTCTTGGCTGACTTGAAAACAACAATTAAAGTATGACATAAAGGGTGTAACAGCAATATGAATATATCATTTTATCACTATAAGATATAGGGGGTTGTTTGGAGTAACACATTATGATGTTGTTTTCCCCTTTTTGTAAGGGCTATATTTAGGGGGCAGAGTGGAGCATGGCAATATGATGTTTTGCTGCTTGACCATACCGCTTGACCATGCAACAACATCTGTTACCCTGACAATCACTCCGGCCACAATGTGCTGACCACTGAGTGGACATGAGGGACAATAATGACGGTCAGCATGGGGAGAATGTGTGTAATTAGCGTGAGAAAAACCAATCCTAGGAGAGTTATGTCCCCCCCAGCTGTGTCCAAACTAACATAACTGACCAGCTCGTTTTCTGCCCGCCAAAGAATTTTAATGGTCACTCCGCGCCCAGAGTGTCTGATGGATGTTGGTGAATTCCCCAACTGCCGTATTGATTGAATTATGATATCATAACGGGCATTACAGCATTATAATATGCTTCTTGAAGGTTTCAGAATCCCCCCCCCCCCCCGCCCCACCTTCGCCCACTAGCCAAGGGCTAACAGAAATATCAGGGCTAGTAAAATTCTAGCCCTATTGCCATACTGGGCTTATGAAAATTAGAGGACATAAATGGTGATAGCACTGCCTAAAATGTCTATCACTATGTTAGTATGTGTATATATATATATATATATATATATATATATATATATATATATATATATATATATATATATATATATATATATATATATTTAAATATATATATATATATTTATATATATATATATATATATATATATATATATATATATAGAGAAGAGAGAGAGAGAGAGAGAGAGAGAGAGAGAGAGAGAGAGAGAGATGTGTAAGTGTTTGTATCCACTCATCATTTTCTTCTTATTTTTACCACTACACTCGACCATATATTTTTTCACAATGATTTCAATAATGACGTTCCATTACATCCTCAACCCGGCCATAATAAGTTGCTCTAATTCAAATAGCCTGCATTGCGACTGAGCCATAAGAATTGCTGCCTAGTCGGCGGAAAGCAGAGTCAGGAAGGAAACATATGTCCATGTAAACTGAGAAGGTAGTGGTCTCTCCACAAGTGGTGTACTCATTGACCTCTTGCTCAGGCACCCTACATAGTCTTACCAGTAGGAGAGAGCAGTAGGCTTAGCAAGCTTTGGTTCAGGGGGTCTCATTCAAACCTCCGAGAGAGAGAGAGAGAGAGAGAGAGAGAGAGAGAGAGAGAGAGAGAGAGAGAGAGAGAGAGAGAGAGAGAGAGAGAGAGAGAGAGAGAGAGAGAGAGAGAGTGAGAGAGAGAGAGAGAGAGAGAGAGAGAGAGAGAGAGAGAGAGAGAGAGAGAGAGAAATGTTATTTGCTTGGTTAAAATTGATTTGAGTAATACATCTTCCAAAATATTCTGCAGTTCATCAATTTGTACTATATGATCCTTCAGATATAGATCCTGCTAATAGTATGTTAATATCGATGAGCATGATTTTTGTCTTCTTTTTATCAATGAGTTGCTCAAAAACATTGTGAGGCATGGCAATATGCATGTGGGTAATAATAATGATAATAATAATGATAATGATAATTATAATAATAATTATAATTATAGTAGTATTAATAATGATGAAAATTATAATTATATTGTAATTTGATATTGCACCCTTTCCATATGAACATGCCCAAAGGCGCATTACATGTGGGTGTAGAGAACGATGTTGAACATACCATTTGCTGTGCAGGCTGGTACGTACCTAATATAGGTAATATATAACAACAATATATTGTTATCATCAAGTGCTTATTAGCTTCGTGTCTCATCCACATCCGATCCACATCTAAGACAGGGATAGGTGACAATTAGGAAATGGTAATTTGTGTGACAGTACAATTAAATCAGTATGAATAAACAAATGATTGGATTCGAGGTGTCATCCACATGTGTGGGCGAGATAGGGGTACCTGTTCACAGAGTAATCAGCAGTCATACAAATCCATGGCGTAAATATCCTCTGTTATCTCATAGACAATTACAATATGCAGATAATACCAGCCAGGTTATGAAAATGGATGAAGCGCTGATAATGAGAGTGGTGGAAATATCGGGATCGAAGCTGCCTGAACAATTACATTATGCAGATTAGCTATTAGGAGACAATACAATGATGCCAGGATGAGCCTAGTTAAAGCCAAGATGACTTACTCCAAGTATTATGTGACTAGTCCCATGTTAGAATGTAGTTTCATTAGTGTGCACTAGGAGACAGTACTATTGTCATGAAATATTTGGAGAGGATGTTTTTATTCAACAAAAGTTTCTGTATATATATAGATATATACATATATAGCTCA
>OZ012693.1:40633021-40757627 GCA_963942565.1 Maea johnstoni | reverse complement strand
CAATATCATCATTATCCTTGACATAATCATCATCATTATCACCATCCCTTTCATTATTGTCATCATTATCATCATCGTTATCATCTTCATTTCCTATATGATTATATGTAATTCTGTGTGTTTGTGTTTGTGCCAACATGCAGCGTGCACTACCACTAGTTTTAAGATCTACCGTCCCGGGCAGCCCTAGACTCCCCAGGCTGCCCAAGTTGTCTTCCATCCTTCCGCTTCAATTAGGAAAGTGTGGCGGGACATTGTGTGGAGAAGTGACAAATCAGTGGGACTCCTGGAAATTAATCCGCGGCAGGCAGCGGGGAAACGCTGCTGACCGGGGACGATGGATTTGATGAAAAATGGCGTAGGCAGTGTGCAGTGTGGGCCAGCCTGCGAATGATATTTATGGAAGTTAATAGGGATGACAAAATCTGTATTAATTGATCCCCTCTATGGAGAATCGCGTCGGCTGAGGGGCCAACTTCTCGTGTTGATTCCATATTTACCCGTGTAGAGGTGCTGACCCGGCCGGCCGCGGCGCTGACATGTATTGATGGGGGTACGGCAAGAGCATGCTTGCGATAATGAAGAGCAGACGTTTTCAATAAATGAGCGAAATAGCACTCTATTAAGGTAGATCTGCGAACAGGGAATGGTAATGATAGCATATCAAGAGATGCTTGGCGAGGATCTCGCTGGCCTCCGCGTCCACGCTTTGTGCGAACGTCTGATGCTCGGGCACAGATAGGGGCTCTGTGTTGATTTGCACGGAAGTTTCTTGAGTGAGATTGATGCGCGCGGTGTCACCGCTGATTGGCCAAGGGGTAATAGATGAGCGCTGATCAATAACAAAGTTTTTGTGTGGCTTTCAGGGAAGATCCAAAGACTTTTGTTCGCATTCTCGGGAGGAGAATCACAGGCGTAATTGAAGCCTATTTTAGCGTAATGCAATGCATTGATTCAAGCCTGGACTAATTCTTTAGCGCACCACCCTTGTCTAGTCCCCCACTTACTTTTATCTTATTGATTTCTGGCTCTCCTCCTCACACTTTTCCTCCCTTCATCTTAGCTAGCTTGTCTCCTACTCCTCCTTCTTCTTCTCTATCCCCTGCATCTGAAAATCCATCATTTCATACCTTGTCCAACTCAAAACTACAATTTCTCATGATCCCGCTGCCACAAAGCGACTGTTGCTATGTACAGGGGCGGTGTGCTTGCTTTGACGAACCCCCTTTAACCCATTCATGCTTGAAGTTCTTGACAAGTGTTGTGTAGAGCTGTCATACTTTTAAAAATAACTTTGAAATGCAGCATAGATTCACAAATATTTCAAGAAGAGTTGTGGGTTAATTGGGAATTGATCAACGTTTCTCTATCATATATTTTACAAAAAACGGTCTGGTTACAAAGATAAAAAACAAAATAGTTAGGATGATATGTGGGCTATGGGCATGAAGAGTTTCTTTATACTAACTGCTCCACTTCAAAAGTGACACCTAGAACTCTGAAATTATTGAAAAATACCTAAGGAATAAGATTTAGGAATACCTATAGGATAGGAGTATAGCTGAATTGAGCACCAACTAAAAGTTGGGTTTTTCCCCTTTCGGTTCTGGGGTTGCTCAGCAGGTGGCAAGTCTAAGGGGCCTTTCCATAATTCCTTTCAGAAAAACAATATCTACTTATGGAATAATCATGATCAACTAATTAGCTCACTAGAGCATAGCCAAGGACATGATTTTGTCAACTGTCACTCTTTATCAAGAGAACATTAGTATTTCATGTCTTTTCTTCATTGTCTACCTTTAATTAACCTGCCATCTCTTGCTGAGTTATTTTATAAATATATTATGTAAGGTTCTTATTTCTTAACAGGAATCGAGCTGGAAAATGTTGTTTTTGTTCATCTATATGTTCGATTCTCTTGGTGAAACATTTTTTTGCCAATTTTGTTTTCTTCTGTCTTTTACTTAATTGTATTTTGTTTTATCTTTATTTCTTGTCATAATGACTCATGAAAATACTCAAGATTCCATCCCAATATTAAATGATCAAAATAAGACAACACTCAGGATGTCTTGCACTAGTTACAAATATATTATAAAAGCTTTTGTTTTCAATCACCAGGTGGCACTTTCACACTGCCCGCTTTCCGAAAACCACTTTCGCTCGGTCAGAACCCACACTTTTCACCCCTCATTAGTCGTGGAAAACTTTCTCCCGCTAAAGAAAATGAATTCTGAGTGAGGTCCATGAACTTTCATCTATGCGGCAGCATCATCTGTGAAAGTTTTTCGCTGAATGGGAAGATCACAGATGTTAAGTGCCGTTTCTCTCAGCACCGTCTCTCATCTTATCATAACTCACAGCTAAACTTATAAGATTCGGAGGAAATAACAAAATAATGGTGATGAGGCATCGCTCTTGTTTTGACCTGCACTGATTAGCACACAGCAATATTGCTGGGAGTTAATCACGAGAGTAGAATTGCGCCTATATTCCTGCCCTGTGTATTCAAAACTGCTCATATTAGCCCCAGAAGCAGTTGTAGTCAATGTCTGAAATATTCATGAACCACTCGGCAAGTTTGTTGCGGCAGTTTCGCAAAGAAATTAAATCATCAGTCCTGCCAATTGGCCGTTTTCTGGGCCTCCCTGCCCCCAGTCATCGCAAGCAGTTCATAAAGTCATAAAGATATAGTCTTCTCATCTTAGCGTCATGCTTGAAATGTTAGGCGGGTTCCAAAGGTCCTCCCAAGGCAGCGGTATGATTGGTTTGCGGGGAAACAGTGCTCGTAAAAATGTTCGCCAACGCTCTCTTCATTACGTGTACTTTGGAAAGTTTTCGTGTCAAACACTGCTACAACACAAAAATTACATGCCCCCTGCCCCCCTGGTGTAGCCGTAATTAAAACAAATACGGAGAGAGGGAGATAAAACAATAGTCAGGTGCCCACACGCTGATGTCGGGGCAAAGTAGTTGACACAAAAGATCAGGAAGGTTGCAACCTCCAATGATCAGATCTTCGCCCAAATGCGTTGCCGGCACAAATTAATTGAGGGGAACATGACAGCATGTTGTTAGGCGCAGCATTTGTGTTCGTTAAGACAAAACATGTCGAAAACATCAGTTCAATTATGTGTTAATTATTGATAGGGTGGAGCCATTCTCGTTGCTGTTGCTGCCCGCACTGATGGCAGGCGAGCGGGCGCTTCAAAGGTAATGGCTTCCCGGCAAACGGCAGCGACAAAGAGCACGCGGGAATGTGCAGGCAAATTATTGATAAGGCATTCTGATTCATCAAATTAAACAGAAATTGTTGCTGCCCAAAAAGAATTAAACTTTAAGCAGACATTAAAGAGACATGCCCTCGCGAATTAAGCTCGCATCAGAGTAATGTGGATGTATGGAACTTGCACACCCAGTGAATTAGCGAAAAATATCAATTATCATAGGGTCACCGTGGCTGACCTTTACTTCTTGTAGCCACAGAACAAAGTGTTTGCCACATCCCACCCTCCCCGCACTCGACAGTTCAGATTTGAAAGAATCGGTAATCGCGTATTTTCCCTCATTGCCGGTAGAGCATCTTGAGCATGACTCAGGAGCACCGGAGGTCACGACCTTCGTAATTCAATCTCCATTGGCTTCTTTCGAGCGAAGAAAAAAAAGCTTTTATACTTTTCATTGTCAGCCGATGATGATTCGGCAAGCAGGTAGATGGAGATTGGGCGGGATATCTGCCGATGAGAGGCTTCGCAGCAGCGTAGGGGAAATCACTGCACTCCCGTAATTTTAATCCCTTTAAAAATGCTTCTTCTTACTCATAGAAATACTTCAAAGTGTATGACCTGAGCTGGGGCCAGATTGCATTTATGGGGAGTCCTACTAAAAATTTTAATCTCTTAAATTTTTAATGCTTAAAACATTGTTGCTTTTAACTTGAAGAGAAACGTCAAGTCAAATAGCATTTATGGGAGTTCCCTTGAATGTATACAGGATGATGATAATAATAGATAATAATATTGATTAGGAGTATGATGATGATGATGATGATGATGATGATGATGATGGTGATGATGGTGATGGTGATGGTGATGATGACAATGATAGATGATGGTGATGATTATGATGATGATGATAGTTATATACCTTGAAATTGAAGCTGTAATGCTTGCGTCTCTTTAGTAGTAACACACGCACAAACTACATGTAAACACAATTTTATATTTTATGTTTTTACAAAATCAACATGGTTTTTCATCATGTTTGCTTAGGTTTTAGACACCTGAAGGCTTCTCTTTACAATAGGTTCATTTGACTGATTTACAGTAAAATCAGCTAATATTTTAGGCTAGTTAATGTTGCATTGTTCTTGTTCAATCGTAGGCTGATGGGTGTCAGACTCACATTATCATGTCATCTAAAGGATGTGGTGTGTGTCTTACTTTTCCATATAAATTGGCCATTGTTTGTGTTTGACAGTTTTGCCCTACATCTCCAGTGTGAAAAACATTTTCCAATTTAAGGAGCAGATCCAGGACTTATAAGTTGGCTGTTTATTCTGTATAAGGCTTGGATTTATAAATAGATTTAAAGAATGGTTCATCTACCTTTTTCTTTTTTACCCAATAACCCAGTGTAAGGGTTACTTATATGAAAAAATAAGGGGGAAGGTTTAAAAAGCATTTATCACGGGATTAATGGGGCAGCCTAATTTAGCGTGCAAGCCACCAAATTTTTTGCCTAACATGCCCCATCTGGGCTACCAGATAATTCAGGTGGCCTGTGGAGCCCTGTTTTACCCCATCTCATGTTCACTCGTACTCATTTCACGATGGCTTTAGATTTTCACTTGTTATATTTATTGGCTTGTCTGACTCCTCGAAAAGTGGCAGACAAAACGTCAGAGTAAGCCCCTGTAGGATCATTAATCACAACCCACATAATGACCTTTTTCTTGGCTCTGCGTCTGTCACATTTGAAAATATAAAAAAGGATAAAAGAGGGGGCTGAAGTTTGAGCATTTTTTCCCCACTAGCTTAATCAAGGGAGCCTATCATATAATTGCTTATGTTAACTCATGTATTGCACAGACTTCTTTTAAAAAAGGCTACTGTTGTCATAAGCACAAGGACACAAAGGTTTGTGAAATCCACCTAAACCCTGTCATGTTGGTATCCATTTGATAGCTCTCTCCGAGTACTCTCATATGAGCACCATGTGTCAGGGTTTCAGTCATTATATCAGTTTTTATGCCCTAAAAAGAGTTGTGCTGTCTAAAGAAGTGTTAGGCGGGGAGCTGTGATCGTCGATGGTGGAGGTGGGTGGTATTGGTGAGTGTTATGTACCTATTATGGTTTGGTTGGGTCTGTCTGTGCTGCCCACTGCTGCCGAATACCCCCCCCCCCCCCCCCCCCCCAACACACACACACACACAAACACATACACATGGAAGGCTGGTATCAGGTAGCAGCTTCATGGTTCTCATCATAGAGAAGTCAAATGTTATCATCTCCCTCTATAAAATGACTGTCTGATCTGCTTGCATGCAAAAGCAGATACCTTGCCCAGGAATCATGTGATGGAGGGGAGGCGTGATGACAAATCTCAAATTCGGACAAAAACAAATCGCAGCGATTGGTGAAGGGGGGGCGATTATTCCCTGATTCATTGTGGGGGCAGCGTAGGGGGCTGGAAAAGGGGGCAGAGGTCTGGTTGGGCACCCGCCGTTTCAGTATGCATGAGAGAAAGGGGGGAGGGGACTGGGATGGAATCGGGAGCAAAGATGCTGCCGGCTTGCTGAAGCGTCTGGAGCATAAAATAGTTGGCGTAGTTGTGTAATGTGGCAGTTTTGTCTTCTTAATAATACCAGACACTGATGACTACCACCCTTGGAGCCGGCGCATGGCCCCACCTTCCCGTGCGGTAATTGGTTCCAGTGGACGCGACCCGGAAACCAACAGGATCTCCCTGTCAATTCCCCCGACAATATCGCGGGGAATCCCGCACCGCTAACCGTATCAAATAGAAGTTTGAAATTTTTCTCGCTAGATTGTGTGCATTGTTTAGATAAGGCGAGGGGATTTAGTGTCTGTGAAGTTTAGCCGAGAGGTCCTCGGTCCTGCAGGTCGACCACTGGCCCAAGACGTGAAAAATATCCCTGTATGAAAATTAATTTACCAGCAGGGGGCATGAAGAGTCCCCTGGAATTTTTTTTTTCACATGTTAGAGACATCAGATCAGGGTTACTAAGGACCAAATGAGTGTTTCCTTCTCAGCTGATGATAACCTCCTGATAAAGATTTATGGTGGAGCCTGCTTTTTTCAATTACCATCTTTCTACTGTACTTCTTGTTGTCAGATAATAGACTCATGCAGTCGGGGGAGGCTGGACTTTTACGCCATACTACACCACCAATCCCATCCAAATACCACTTTGAGGAAAAGCAAGTGCATGGAACAATTAAGTAACGTCCATGGCATATCTCTCTCTCTCCTTCCTCTCGCTCCGTCTCCTCTCCTCTGCTCTGTCTCTCTCCTCTCTCTCTCGTCTCGTCTCTCTCTCTCTCTCTCTCTCATCTCTCTCTCTCCTCTCATCTCTCTCTCTCTCTCTCTCTCTCTCTCTCTCTCTCTCTCTCTCTCTCTCTCTCTCTCATCTCGTCTCTCTCTCTCTCTCTCGTCTTCTCTCTCTTCTCTGTCTCTCTCTCTGTCTGCCTCTCTCTTCTCTCTCTCTTCTCGGTCTCTCTCTCTCCTCTCTCTCATCCTTCTCTCTCTCCCTCGTCCTCCTCTCTCTCCTCTCTCTCCCTCTCTCTCTCTCTCTCTCTCTCTCTCTCTCTCTTCTCTTCTCTCTCTCTCTTCACACACACACACACACTCTCTCTCTCTCCTCTCCCCCTTTCACTCACTCATTTGCTCCATCTACTCCACACTATCGAGCACAGACAAATAAAAAGCCGAAGTCATGATAACAATTCATCCTTCCGCCAAACATCATATTCAAGTTGAAAAGAATTCCTCTCTCCTTGCTGACTTTTACACCCACCACGCTAAACCCCATGACTTCCTCCCTCTCTCTTTCTCCCTCTCCCTCTCTGTGAAATTGTTAATTATGATTGGCAGCTGTATTGCAGTCCATGGGTCTCAGTTGCCATTACAAGATGTAAATACTGCTCTCAATAAGTAAAACATTGTTCTGAAAACCCGCAACAATTTGCAGCTGTATTGCAGCCCATGAGTCTCGGTTGCCACTACAAGATGTAAATACAGGTGAACTTGGGTATGACGGACTCAATGGGACCAGGAAAATTGGTCCGTCATATGCAAAATCCGTCGTATACATATGACGAATACTTGATATGCATCGGACTGGGACCAAGCATATCGTCCGTCATATGCAAAAATCCGTCGTACAGTGGTCCGTCATATTCAAGTTCACCTGTACTTCTCTCAATAATAACTTAATCAGAAAACTTACAACAAGAGGTCAATTACGTATAAATGAAATTTGAAGGAAAAGCTAATGATTCAATAATTTTCAAGTTTTCTTAATACGTTTATATATTTTTTATATATATTTCAAACATTTTAGCAAAATGTGTCTAGGCCTGCCACCACCCTACTTTAATTGTAGGTGCCCCAGAAATAAATAAGTTTTCTTGTGCTTTAATGGAAGACCCTCCAAATCCTGCACTGAAGATAAGGTTGTGGTTGTTTTAGCCGTGTGAACCTCATGGGATCGTCTTGGAGCACCTATGGGGAATGTTTTGTCTAAAGGATACGCGCGTTAATGTACTTCCCTTGGCACTTACCATAATATAGGGTTTGCTGATAAAGCTATCTTTTGCTAAAAGACTATCGGACTACTGTGGAAGCAGGCAGGATTGTGAGGAGGGCAGAAAGGCAACATTCTAGAGCCCTGTGATGGCTAGTCTAGGCTTACACAGGTGGATCCTCTTTAGTTTGTCTTATGATAGACACTGACTGCCGGGTTAACAAGTTTAGAATAATACTAGAGGTCTAGCCAAGCCTGAGCCAGATATGAGTGAATAACCAATGGACTCAAATCGGCGATGCAAACTTTTACTCAGTCTGTAGTAATTATTTTCAAAAATTGCTAAGGAAAAAAGTCTGCCAGTAATGTCTTTTGAGGAAGGTGGATCTCAGTAGGAAAAGAATTGTGAAGGTTGTTGGCCTTTTACACTGTTGGAATATGTATTTTCTACAGTTTGTAAATGGTCTTTATAAGCAGAGGGTCTTTCTCAACAGGTGAATGTTATGTAATTTTCCCCTGAAGCAAGTTTATTATTGATCCTGATAGGCTGGTGGCCCCTCACACTGGTGAACAAAAGCCTTAATGAGTTAAACCCCCATTATATGAACAAACTTTTCTCATATACACAAGAAAAACACAGCTATGGTACTCGAAATGCAACCTCCTCACTATTAGCTCTTCCAAAATGTAATAAATCAATTGGCCAAAAATGCATTTCATACTCAGGGCCCAAAGTTTGGAATGGCTTAACTGAAGCAATCAGATGTGCACCATCTCTACCTTCCTTCAAGTCTCGATACCTAAAAGCAATGTACTGTACTACTTTGTAACCCTCGGGCTACTTGTAAACATGCCAGAGGGCCTCAGGGAAGATCCTTACCATTGGACTGAGTTACCCTCTTTACATAAAGATTATTATTATTATTATAAATATGTATTTTCTGCATGAACTAATAGCCAGACAACCTCTCTAGGTGTGTTCCCTCTTGGCATGGGGTACCAGACCAGGAAGAGGGTTAATTGCCGTAGATGCAGAGCGATCATGTTTTGTTCTTAAATTAACCTGGAGAGGAGACGCATGCTGATTATGACATCCTTAGCAAGCATGCTGATTAGGCATTGTTTAGCACTAATTGAGTGAGCTACAGGTAGGAGAACCTTCAGGTTTGTATCATTAGTTTGCTGGATCTCAGGTGAGGAACATCTCTGACTGAGGTGTCGCTACACATTACGTACTACTTCAATCAGACATTTGTGGAGATATTGTGATAGCGGTGTCAAACTTACCACATTTGTAGTACATAACATACTTGACTGAAAGTGGGTGTTCTTGATGGAATTAACAACATACAATCTCACTTTAATCACTTGAATGTGTATGCAATCTCTTTTCAATAGTTTTCAAATGTAGTTTTATATATATATATATATATATATATATATATATATATATATATATATATATATATATATATATATATATATATATATATATATATATATATATATATATATATATATATATGTATGTATGTTGTATGTGTGTTGTCATTGAAATTTAAATAGTGGTAATGATTTTTTCCATGTTTTTCCTTGCAGTTGGTGGCCGGAGTCAGTCCAGCACGTCCTCGCCGAGAGCTTCACCCAACCTCACGACTACCTCATCGACACCGCATCGCTCTCCGCGCGCCTCTCCCATCTCCCCAATGCTCCACAGCCATTGGATGAACTCCGCGGGCCCCATTCACCACGATGGGGCTGACTTGGACGGTCCGTTGAACCTTACCAAACCAAAGACTGATCCGAGAGATGCCAAGCTGGCCAGCGCGCTACAGCAACATCAACAACAACAACAACAACAGAGCGTGTACCCGCCGGTCACATCGGCCACTCACATGCCGGCCATAGTCAAATCAGAGCCACCGCAGCTCATAGCGCCCCCACCGGCGCACAGCAACCACGCCCGGAGCACCCTGACACCCTACCCACCCACCGACATGCCCCTGCTTAAGAGTCCGTTCAACGCTGCTCAACATTACGTTAGTAACCCCTACTCAGGTATACCGACTCACAGTCGAGGGGAGCTCACTCTCGGGCCGCTCGGTAGCCTCTCGCCGCACCTAACGTCGCCCCCGCAAGCCAAGTCTTCGCCCTCGCCTACCATGACGGAAAAGGTATGTGGATTCTACCCACCCACAACTGCCGCCCTTGCCGAGCAATACATTCTGGTACATATAACTTAATTCTCTTACTATTCGTCGTCATCGTATTCGTCGTTGTTTTCGTCGTCATGCTTTTCTTCTTCGTATCTGTCTCTTTCGGTTTCGGTTCATCCAACAGTGCCGGATACAGAATGGGCGTCTCGTTTCAGAAGATTTTTAACCCTTATATGCTGTTGGTGGCTTATTCTTCCAATATAAAATGATGCAAAACAATCTGAGAAATGACTGAAATCCTGGCAAATGGGTACTCATCTGATAGTTCACAGCGAGAGCTATCCAATGAATACCAATATGACAGGGTTGAGATGGGTTTTTTAAAATCTTTGCATCCTTGTGCTTTGGACGAAAGTAGCCTCAGCTTTGGAAGGGTTAAGATCTAATAACCACGTTCCTTTTATTATGGCTGAAAATGGCCTTATTTCCAAAAGGGACCAACTGCTCTGATTCTTGTATCCGACCCTGTTTAGGTAGCCTGGTGATGGGGTAACATGCTCTTTTATGTTTATTCCTAATTGCAAATATATAAATTTGTAAAAAATGTGTTGTATAGTGCCATTGTGATAATTCATTATCTTCTAATTATATATAAAAAGCCATTTTGCATGATTCATTCATGTTTTGGTGGATATTCAGCTCCAGGCACTGTTTAAGTGACAAGATCTAGAGAACCACAGAACAATGTACATGTACTATATACTCATATGTGTGTATACATACATACAATTTTGCATGTGTAACTTTGTTAAAATTCTACTATTTCTCCTTGTTGCTTGTCTTTGATTGTCATTCACTGGTAGAAACCTTTATCAAAATAAAACAAGGTTTAGAGGATCAATTTAAATCCAATAGCACTGGATCCAGAATTTCGTTAACCAAATACTGACTGTAGCAGCCAAAAAAGGCCTGTCTCTTTGACAAAATCATATTTTGGAAAATATTTAAAGGATATACATTCAACCGAACTGAGCTAAAACTCTCCTTCAAATACTTTGTGAAATTGTTTTAGTTCCAAGTTGAGTAAAAAAACATCACTTATCCAGATTTCAGGAAGGACTCTTAGATACATTTGATAACTTTGGAATTGAGAAAGATTTTACAAAATATTTGAAAGAGAGTTGTTGGTAAGATTCTGATCAAGATTTTTCCTTCAAATATTTTCCCAACTGTGCTTTCAAAATTGTAAGGCTGCTTTTGGTCTCTTTGACAATTAATGGGTTAAGCATAAAAGGGTTAACTCTTCCAAAGCTGAGGCTACTTTCATCCAAAGCACAAGTACACAAAGATTTTTGAATCCCATCTAAACCCTGTCATATTGGTATTCATTGTATAGCTCTCAGTGAGTACTCTTGAATGAGTATCTATGTGCCAGGGGTTCAGGCATTTCTTTTGTAGATTTTATGCATCGTTTTGTATTTGCTAAATTAGCCACCAGCAGAATTAGGGTTAAGTTGAACATCTCCCGAGTAGAGTCAAAATCATACTTTGCGTTGAATTTTTTCCTTGATTTCTCGTGTGGTGTTGTGGCATTGGATGGTTGTTGTTGATGTTGTTGTTGTTGAATGTGTTTACCACTATAAGGTGCCATCTGCAGCCTGTTAGGCGGTTAGATTGTTAAGTTCAGCGGTTCTATTTCTAGAGCTGATCTGTCTAGCAGGGAGACCCACTGACAGTATTCATTTATTACAACTTACACCTCTTTCAATTTATGGCTATTCCAGTGCACTTGTATTCATTGCATTCAAAAGGCCCGACGAAAACGGCCCGGAAAAGAAATTTTGCACATTCTTTGATTTTGTGATTAATCACTTTTAAATTGGTTACCTGCTAGGAATCTGTCTGTTCAATCCTTAACAGACCTAAAGGAAAAAGCATGCCGTTTTTGCTTAACTCGGAAAATATCTCGAAAGTCAACTCTTTTTCTTATTGCAATAATGAACCTTCTTTATCCCTTCAATCACTTGTCTTTGGAAATATTACCATTAAAAAGTTGGTATTTTACTTGTCAAGTATCTTTTCCAATGACATAATTTCTTTGACAACTAGAATGTCATATTTGACTTATTAGAGGAATACCTACTTAGATATCTATGCATTTTCTGGCTACTTTACTTACTATGTTGACTCATTAGCAATACGTATATGTGAAATTTGTTGGAAAGATTGGTGCTAATGCAAATGAATGAAGATTTCAATTGTGTACATTTTACTGCCAATTATAGTTGTTTGTTGACATTGTTTTCAGAAATTTAGACTTAAATTTGATTTTTTTCTTTAAAAAAGTATTATTTGACCTTTTCTGCAAAATGTTTCCTCATTTTCATTCCATTCATTCCATTATTGTTTTTCCTATGTTACCATGACTGACTTGTTAAATAAATGTGCTTGGATGTACACAAGCAATTATGAGGAGTTAGAATTACATGTAAATAGCATTTTTTGTTATTATGACTTTTTATTGTGTTATTTTCTGTGACTTCATGCGTAGCTGTAAGTTTTGTGTTACCACTATAGATGGCGCCACATGTGGTCATCTCTTTGAGCTATAATGATAAACCAGGGAATTGGGAAAAAAATCATGGTGACCACCTGGTGAGCAGGTACAAAACTAACTTAGGCCTCTGATTTGAGGGGTTGTACTATCCAGGTAATGTATTGAAGGGGTGAGAAGAATTCTTAGCTGTTTGGTAGGAGAACAGCCACCCTATCATTTGGAGAGATGCTATGGTAGCCACCTGTTGAGCAAGTATGGAACTAACTTAGGGCTCAGGTTTGAGTTGTTATACTATTCAGGTAATGTATTGAAGGGAGGGAATGATTTAACCCTTTGTGCAAATCAATTATGGGAAAGATGTCATGATGGCCACCTGGTGAGCAAGGAGGGAACTAACTTAAGGCTCAGGTTTGAGTTGTTGTACTATTCAGGTAATGTATTGAAGAGGCGAGAAGAATTCTTAGCCGTTTGGGAGGAGAGTTGCACTTCTTGCCTCTGCAAATCAATTCCTATTGTTTGGTAGGAGAAGAGCTAACCATAGATGACCAAATGGATTATTTTTGCTCGTCCCTTTCCAGGAGCGCGAGAAGCTGGTCCAGGAGGCGTTGTCGCGACAGATCCCGCACACGATGAACAGCGCCGTCTACCCGGGCATGCCCATGCCGATGTACGCCACCACCCCATCCTCCATGGCACAGATGGTGCCCATGTCTCGCGGGATGAAGAGCACGATAGATCTGACCAGCGAGGAGTCCGCAGCGCAGAGCAGCTACGTACAACAACTGCAAAGTGAGTAGTAGCATTATCAGCAAATACAAATAAGAATACAAACTTTATTACTCTCTACCCGCCCTCTGCAGTACAATAATATAATATAGTGATTGGCAAATTACTGCCACCTTCTGGACAGTAAAAGAACTAAAGAGTTATTTTTGTTTTCCTAGAGCAGCAATCATACCGCAAGTACAAAATGTGTAGCAATACGAGTAAATTACTCAGTGCTGCCACCTGCTGGATAATGAAAGAACTAATGAGTTATTCTACAGAGCAGCTACATACTGCAACTGTAAAAAGAGTTGTAATAAAGTAAATGGCATAGAGCTACTTATAAGAAAAAAAAGGAGTTTGTCATGAACATACCAGTAGCAATCTGTACAATGTTTACAATTAGCAGTTTGTTAAATTTCATGGGAAACAAATGCCAGTTTTTCATTTCTTGTTTCAACCTTTTTATGCAACGATCTTTTCTTTACTCTCAGGTAAAATGTTTGGTGCCAAGATTATCCGATCAAATAGAGATAAAGTTCCAGGACCAGAAACGAAACCTCACGTCAAGCGACCAATGAATGCCTTCATGGTCTGGGCCAGAGAAGAAAGACGGAAAATCCTCAAGGCTTGTCCAGATATGCATAACTCAAACATAAGTAAAATTCTAGGTAAGGAATAAAACAATTTTTATCTTGGAGAAAATAGGACTTCTGTGCTATTTTTGATAACTGAAAGTCTGTTAGATTGGGTGAGTGCCATCAGACACCTGGGGGCAAAAAGTAGAACTAAAATAAATCAGCAGGACATCTAGTGGCAAAAAAGTGAACTAAAGTAGCAGATGTTTTCTGCCTTGGAGGTAATTGAGATCCTCTAAGTCTCGCATTATACATGGTTGAGTGATTGGTAACATTAAACAGATATCTTTCGAAGGCAACAACAATTGAAGTCTTCTTCATTGGAGATAAACCAGATCGAGGGGCAGAATTGACTTACCATTTTTCTTTCCTACACTTAGGCATCATTTTGCTTGTTGACCAATTAGAGGATATCTGCATTGTTGATAGAATTATTTGACTGATAGGCAAGGGGTAATTCTTCAATCTGAATCATATCTTCAAATGCTAAGGCTACTTTAGCCCAATGCACAAGAACGTAAATATTTCTGAAAATTGTTAAACCCAGTTATGTTGGTACTCATGGGATAGCTCTCACTGAGTACTCCCAGATGAGTACCAATAAGCCAGGGGTTCAGTGATTTTTCTCAGGTTAGGTCTGTTTGCTGTCATAAAATTCTAATAAAATGACATTATTTTGCAGGTGCCAAATGGAAGTCTATGTCGAATCAAGAGAAGCAGCCGTTCTATGAAGAACAAAGTCGGTTAAGTAAAATTCATATGGAGCAAAACCCCGATTATAGGTACAGGTACAGTCACAATTCTTTTGAACAATTTTCAGGTATTTTTTTCTGTCCGTGCACTTTTTGCCTTGTATCCGTCCCTTTGGGGAACCGCACTTAGTACTTGTCAGTGGTGATGTCTTTGGTGGTGGTGGTCGTTGTGGTGGTGGAAATGCAAAAAATAATAGCATCTTTGTTTGGATGTTGTAAATTCGTCTAGATAAGATCTGATCTAATTATGAGTCTCTGTTAATACTGGTATATGGTGTTCCTTATAATACACTGTGGCTTTTTCCTTGTATTGTGGTACTGTAGCTAATTGTTATTCTTAATCATGATTAGGTGATGGTTATTTACAAAGGTCTTGCAATGTACTTGAAATAATGATTGTCCAGTTTTTGTGGTCATGTGACAAAAAGAAGTTTAACCTTCGCACCCTAATGACTCGTGATCAGTCTTATAGTTATCCTATCCCTGGTGGTTTGAAAGAACACTAATGACGTTAATGACACTTACTCAGATTGTCTGTTTACTTATAGTTAAAATGAACATGATAAAATATTTAGAAAATATTTAAATGAAAATAGGAGACCTTTAGAGACTCTATATTCTTATAAATGATATTTAAACTTTGTTCTCCTTTTTGATGCATTCTCAAATCATTCAGACTTAAAATGATAGAAGAATCCAAATTCACTTGAACTCTCTTTGTATATTTAATTCATTGCTAGGCCACCAGGGGAATATATTTAGTTCATTGCCAGGCCACCAGGGGCAATCTTTGTCATTGCATGATCCTTGAAAGTATTAACATTACGTTGGAAATGAGAGGTGCTAGCAAACATTATTTCAATAAAAAAGACTAATGTCTGCTCTATGCCTATGCTTGAATGGTTAATGTCTATGTTATTCAATGTGGATTTCAAGAAAGGGGAGATGCTGGAAAGATCCCTGAGGTCTGTGACTCCATAAGTGGACAGGTTACTCAAAATTCTTTAATATGTGTGTCTGTTAAAAAAAATAAGTTTTAGAATATGCCTGAAGTTCTAATTATTGATTTATTTTTGGTTTCCGAATTCATAAAGAATACAAAACCTTGATCTCTTCTCCTTGCCAGCCCCCTATCCTTGATATCCACATTGATTTGAGTGTTGTTAACCCCCCCTCCCAAACCCCCAAGCCCCCAATTTTACCCTCTAACTGTCATGCTAACACTTAGCCTTAGTAAATAGTAATACAACTCCAGAGAAGAACAAATCCCCTTTACCTTATCTTATTTTCAGTCATGTATTTGGGAAGATTTTGTGTAGGGTTCTGGTTCAAAGGGCTAAATATAGCAGAAAAAGAGACTGTTTCTATATACATAATAAAATCTTTCTTCTGATAGTCCTTCCCCTTAATTCTTTCTCATATTGCTTAGCAGTTAGAAAGTCCCTCACCTTGATTTATCCCCCTTTCACTGGAGAAACTACCCAGTAAAGTTCGGTGTCAATGAGTACTAAATGGAATAATGGGAATGAAATAAAAAGGAGCAGTCTGTTAAATAAGTAACATTGCAAACAAACCCTTACCCTAAAATCCATTGAGCCCCCTTCTCCTAGACCGTGGCTAGCCCTTGCAGAGAGAGGGGGTGGGAAGAGGGAGGGAGGGGTATAAGGTTAGGGGTCAGGTTATATGCCATGCCCTCCAGGTATATTGATGTTGTGGTCATGCATCAGGTTTTGTTTTCGCAATAGCTGGAGGCTTGCGGTTTAATCCAGGAGTCCCTCCTTTTGGAACTCCTATTGCGGAGAGTTCCTATTGCGAAGAGTTCCATTATGGCCTTTCTCAGTGATGGCATTGATTTTCGAGCAGGTGCTTTTCTGCGGTTACTGCGAGAGACGGAGCGAGGCTTTGAGTGTGAGCCATTGAGGGATGTCAGGGATGCACAATAGATAACAGCGAATGCTCATCCTCTTTGCCCCGACACAGGCTGAAGCTGGCCAGCTGGTCCGAGGAAACCTTTGTAGTGCTCAGTAGCTGGGGGCTATGGTGGTAAATCAAAGGGTGCTGGACTATAGCGATGAGCATGCAGACAGAGTTGAGGGAGAGGGGGTGGGGGGGGGGGGGGGGCACAGGCGTGTGGCAGAATAGGGAGGGGGGACAAGTGCTGAGGTCACATCCAAAGCAGTATGCCTAGAGGCCAAATGCTCAACACTGGTGGATGGTGTGTTTCTGAGCAAGTAATGGATTGTGTACAATGCAGAGGGTTGAAAGGCTAAATGCTCACTACTGCTGAATGGGGGTTTTAAGAGTGTTGAAAAGTTATGGGGTTGTGTCCAAAGCAGGGGGCTAAAAGGCTAAACGCTTGCTACTGCTGAATAGGGGAGGAGTTTTCTAAGAGTGTCTAAAAGAGATGGGGTTGTAGCCAAAGAAGTATGCTTAAAGGCTAAATGCTCGCTACTGCTGAATAGGGGTATTCTAAGAGTGTTGAAAAGTGATAGGTTATGTCCAAAGCAGGAATCTGAAAAGCTAAATGTTTGCCATAAGCGTATCGTTTCTGTGTTGGCTTGAGTGGAACAGAGGATTCACACAGTGTAGGATGCCTAGCAGGGAGAGATTAGGAGAGAGGAGGTAGTGGAAGCTTTGTGTCCTCTCTTGAGTTCAAGTGGTGATAACTGGGATCAGATGGGGCGAGCTGAATTAACTGCTCTCCCAATACAGCCCTGCTGACTAATGCACACTGCTCGCAAGAATTCCAATGCTGAGCTGACTTTTGTCCAAAGCACAAGAACGCAACGATTTCTGAAAAACATCTAAACCCTGTCATGTTGGTATTCATTAGATAGCTCTCGCTGAGTACTCTCAGATGAGTACCCATTTGCCTGGGTTTCGGTCATTTTTCAAGTTTTTTGCATCATTTTGTAATGGAAATGAATGACATAGCACAGATTCCATTGCAAAATTAAAGGGGCTCCAGATTTCTTTGCCACTTACAACTGGCCAGTACGCGAAACACCATAAGGCTAAAAAAAGTGACAATAAACAAAATTCTGGGGGAAAAAATGAATGGATCCAAGGCCCACCCACCTCATGTATAGTTCTTCACTGGTGTTGTATTCCTATGGCTAAGAGAAAAGAGAGTTGTGTTTCTGGTTACCTAGGCCACAGAAGAAATTAGAGAATATTTTATTGATTTATGTCAAGTTTTGCTGAACTTGAGACAGCTTCATTTTGCATGAAATTCTTTTAGATTAGGTAATTGCCAGGACAGATGAAAGTCAGGAAAAAAATAAGAAAAAATATGAAAATTTGAAAATTTTCTCACTTTAGATCAGAAACTTTATATTAACTTTAAAAATATAACTTTTTCAAACTAAAAAAAAAACTTGAGAATAAAAAAAGATATCTTTCTTTTTGGCTAATAACCAAGAACACAACTCTTTTGCATAACACACCTTTTCGTATTAGCTCTTGCCGTTGTATTCCATTATGAATAAAAAAGCTTCCGTGTCTCTTTCCAGACCCCGGCCCAAGAGGACCTGCATAGTCGATGGCAAGAAGTTACGGATTTCGGAATATAAACAGCTGATGAAATCTCGTCGTCAGGAGGTGAGACGGATTTGGTACGGGGATTCGGGGACGACGTACGTGGAGGGACTATTAAGTGAGTGCCCCGGCAGTATTTGAATGCCGTTAAATTTCTATCAAAATTCATTTCACGAAAAAAAAAATCAAGGTTTTTGGTTAATTTTTTTCGGTTTTGGCAACGAGTTTTGATTTAATTTCATTTTATGGCACTTAATAATTCTCTTTTTTCAAGTTTTCAAGTTTTTATCATTATCTTCATTGTCAAGATCATATTGATACATGATGTCTGACAAAGCTTTTGCTAGATCTAGATCATTTATAGGTATTTTGAATACCAAATGATTTTGTGATAATTGGAAATTATGGATAGTGAATTTTTTTTTAATCATTAAATTTCAAATCTCCTATCACAAAATTATTTCCTTTGTCAGGTACGGTCATCTCTGGAATTCCCCGGTGTGATATCTCATTTGCTGTGGATTTGTTTTATTTTGCATTTATTTTATGTGTGAATTGCATTTATAAATTGCTGCTACCTATTTCTCAAACTTTCTTTTCTATGAGATTTAGATAATTTGTCTTATTTCTATCTTCTAGCATGAAGCTATTATTTGAATAATGCTTGCTTTTCAATGCAAAGGGCAGTCCCCCCGAAAAGTCTGAAATATTTAAAAAAAAAATACTGTAGTTGATTTCTCAAAAGTTAACGCAGATTGAGAACTTGCATGATTATGTATTACCAATAATTTGCACAGCCCTCAAACAAAAACTAAAGAAAATTGATTTTTTCTCAGTTTTTGGTTTTGTTTACCACAAATTCCTGGGAAATCATTCCGCAAATGAGAACTTTTATGGGATTTAAAAAAAAACATTCATGCATATTAAGTTGCTTTGTTCTTAGTGTGACTCACAGTTTTTATTTTGTGTTTTATTTGACTGGTAGACAAAGTTTGATGTGTGTGTGTGCAAGCTTTTTCCCTGGCTTCTGTCTTGTTTCTTTCTCAACCAGAAGCACAGCAAGCAAGTTTGATTTCCTCGACCTTGGAGTGCTGACCTTGACCCCCAAGTTAACCTTTGCATGCCGTGTGTTTTTCAGCCAATGGAGCCCCCGTATTAGGCAGTGGCAGTAATGGTAGTCCAGTGACCACGCCCAGCAGTGCGGCGGGAGAAATGAGCCACCACCATTATAGTCTATCACCACCATCATCCTCACACTCACAGCAGCAGCAGCAGCAGCAGCAGCAGCATTCAGTGTCCTCCATGTCTGCCTCCATGGCCGCATCCAGTAGCGCACACAACTACATGGGTGGCCATCTTGCAACCATGACTTCCCTTGCATCGTCGGCGGCGGCGATGTCATCGCAGCTCGTTCCCAACCACCACGCCATGCTCTCCTCCGCCTCCTCTTCCTCCATCTCTCTCAGAGACGGCAGCCACAGCCTCGACTCTGACGACGACGACAACGACAGTCTCAACACTAGTGCCACCAACGCCTCACTAGGGGGCGACAACAACCACAACCTCTCCATGGACGGAGACGACGCCATGGCCATGGAGATGGAGATGGAAATGCAGATGGCGCAGTCATAGAAAATCTGGATATTTTTGTATGAAATAATGAAAAACAGTCCCCATGGTGACCCATCTCAATGCTTGACAAGATTAGTGGCAAAGTTTACATAAAATTGTGTATCTCGCCCCTTCTACTTACTGTGGTTGCCATGACGATCTGTTGCCATGGTAACCCCTTAATGGTGTATTTTGCCATGGCAACATGTTAACATGGTGATGATACTCGCCATGTGTTACAGGGCCTGTCCAGTCAAAGTGCGACTAAGTCAAAAGGTAAGGAACTAGAAGGATTCCTTCATTAATAAGCAATGGGAAATTAGCAAATCTTTATATGTTTTATATTTTTACTTTAATCCAAAGTAAGAGATTTTATTCATTATGGTGAGGCCATTCCTGAATGGAGCAATGAAGCATTTGTTATGAATTTAATTTGAATTCAGGGCCTCCTAGATATTTAATCGTCACTCTGAATTGCTGTTAAACATCTTAGGAATCTGGAAGTAAAGACTGAAGAGAATGGCCAGGACAGATAAAATGCAACAGTTCCTTGTGGGTCGTTCAGGATCAGACTGGGGGTTCTTGCAAGAAAAGAAGAAAAAAACTTTTTACTGTTAAAAGTTATCCATGTTGCAGTTCTTACCTTTCCATGACTGATATGTTGGTGTGAGAAATGTGCAAATAAGTACTTAAGAAACTTACAGATTCATGCAAAAGAAAAGATATCTTTCCATTGGTGAAGAGATGAAAATTCTAGTGGTGTCTAGTAAATGGTGGACATCTATTTATTGACACAGGTATTCTAGTTCTAGATTATTGGATGTGTGTGAAATGGTGCATTGTTATAATTGACGATATTTATTCAGACAGTAGTTATGGTGTCCATAGACAAGTAATTAACATATCACACGCTGCTAGGTGATTGACAGAAATAAAAAAAATCCAAGAAACAAGATCGGCACAGTAACTAACGGGAATAACCACCGAGTGGTGTGTGCTTTTGCCACCAGGTGGTTCCTGAGCTTTGACAAGTGTCTAGACAAACGGAGAGCCATGATGGAACAAATGTACAGGGTCTTCCGCCACTGTTGCCATGGTGGCGTCGTTACTATGGTGACAGCTGCTATGGTGATATAAACAAGGTAGCAGTCTCCAGGGAAGTAGGTGGTGCTTATATAGTGATAGATCAGACCTGGCCTGTAAAACTTAATTCTTGAGATAACAGGAAATACATTTTATACTAACATCTCTCTCTTACTTAAGTAAACCAATTAAAAAAAAACTTTCCTATCAGATTTTAAAGGGATCAAATGGAATTTACTGTTCCATTAATTTGGTATTTTTTATTGGTAATATTCAGTGTTTTGTTTTCAATTTTGCAAGGCTTAATTATACAAGAATACAAAAAATACATAGTATTATACTTGTATTTCCTTTTTTCCCAAGGAGAGATAATGATGTAGCCTTTTCTGGCTATTCGTATAAATATGAATATAGTCACATGATGTCTAGTTGTTACATATTAGCATCACATGATCAGTGACATCATAGCATTTGACAAATAGTGTTTGACAGCGCCATCTATATGGACTGGCAGCAAATGCTTGTTATGTATAAAAAATATCCTCTAACAATCTGTATACATTGTAAATAGAAAACTAAAATTCCTACATCTTAACAAGTTTTCACCCCCTGAACGAGGGCTCGAAAATGGAAATAAATGTCAAATGTGTGATGTCACTGATAGTGAGATGAGAAGCGGTTTGATTAATATGCGAGTATTTCAAGCCCTCGGTAGTAGGGAAAAGTTGTTAACAAATGAGTATTTTATAGTTTTGTAGAGATTGTTGTTTGTAGTTTGAAAAGTTCAGTCCCCTCGATGTGATGAAATGAACTGGACACTGCAAATTGTAAATGCAAGCCGTAAACACAGGGCATTGATTGCTCAAACATTGATTTTTATATTTGTATTGATAATTTCCTGTGGTTTTATCCATTGATTTATAATATGCTTGTTAATGGTGCCCCCTTTGCCAAATGTTTTACAGATAATTTCTGTCTGTTAACCCTTGCTGCTGGTGGCTAATTTGGCCAATACAAAAGCACGCAAAAAACTGAAAAATGACTGAAACCCTGGCAAATGGGTACTCATCTGCTAGCACTCAATGAGAGCTTTTCATTGAATACCAACATGACAAGGTTTTGATGGTTTTCAGAAAATTTTGCATCCTTGTGTTTGGACGAAAGTAGCCTCAGCATTGGAAGGGTTAATAGTACACCTATTGCTTCAGGAGAGTGAGGTTTGGGTGATGGTCAAAATCCCCTATATCAAAAACACCCAGGTCACCTCTCAAAAAATAGACATGTATGTTTAAAATGACAAACCTTAAATGTAGTTAATTGGAAATGAGGCAAGTCAAGATACATTGTGTCAAAGTAACATAAAATGTGCTATTTGGTGTCGTAATAACTCAATGGTTTTCCCACTGACAATAATTGTTTGATAAGTCCACGATGCCAAGAAGAAAGGGGATGGGACAGAAATTGATTGGGGTTACTTCTCCTAAATAGAGAGAATATTTCAAAGCAGAATATAAGTATGCATAAACAATCGGCTCCAGCGGTTTGCCCCGCTAAGAGCTAGCTCAATGGTGCTTCCCTCTTTGGTGCAATTTGCGCATGCGGCACATTCTGTAATGTGCACTCTCGTAAAAAAAATCGCTGCTTGTTACAAAATATGATTTATTTTGAGATGATTATATGCCTAGGCTGTCTGATGTCTATGAGGGCCATACGGTAGATATTCAAGCAGCCCCATATGCTTGTAATACGCCCAGCTCTCCTTTGTAAATTTGTACAGTAATGCGTGTGTGTATTGGTGGGGTTTTGTTTATAAGAACACTAATAGAAAAGAGTATGGGTATGGATTCCCGCCAGCCTACTTGTTACGCTTTTTGTTAAGAGCCTGTCTTGTTCTCAATGTAAATGTTTGCTCTTTGTATATGAGGTAGTCTGACTTGTTGTCTGCACTTTTTTGTGATATCTGACACTCAAGGTCACAGGTCAAGGTCACACATTTAGAACTATGGGCCCTACCATACACAACTTGATACTTGTGCACTCTTAGGTTGTAGCCATAGTGGGCTATATGGAATTGAAAGTATAAAGTCCCTTGTTATTCTGATCTCATGCAGGCAAATTTTAGTATAGCCTTCTAATAATCAGGACTAGTTTTCTGAGTGTTAATATCCGAAACATCTTAAGTTGTGAATCAGGGTGCTTCATTCTGTATCCTAGCAACACTGTGAGTTGCCGTGACAACGGCCAGTTGTGATGCTGTCCATGTGCTGGATGAAAGAGTTGTGAGTTACATGACAAACTATCACGGGTAGTCGTGTTATAAACAGGAAGATGATATTTCAATTGGAAACATTGTTTTTTATACTGCACACTATATCAAAATGATGTCCCTCACAGTTGTCATGGTGAAAAGAGTTTTTGTTGCTATGGCAACTAGCTATTGTCATAGCAACACAATGTTATGTTGTTTCAAAGTTCATGGATTCTATATTATCCAGCCGCTAGTTATTTTAGTACTGCATGACTACAGATGACTCTTATTCACTACTTGTTGACTGCCTTTTTTAAAGAAAGAAGATGTACAAAGATATGAGGGTTTTCATGTTGATTTCCAGTGCTTCCCCTGGTGGTGAACAGGGGAACTATTTCTATCTCATTTCCTGTAAGCTCTTCTCACCACTTCCTTTAATAACTAAGGATTTTCAAAATCTTATTTCTTAAACAAGTTCTTGAATTGCTTCTGAATTTGGTATTTTTAAGAATAATTTTATTCAGACATGAAAATGCTCATTTATCGGTGGTTCTGTGTGACTTTTTATGTGGTCGACAAGTAGTAAACAAGCTGTCATCACCGAGAGAATATATTATTTTGTGACTATTATTATTATTCCAACTTTATGATTCTAATTGATTATTATAATTATTATTATTATTATTATTACGATCTATATCTGTACTATGTTTGCTGGGATAGAGGGAATGGGTATTTATAAATAGTAACTTAATAAAGATGCTTTGATTTGTAAACATAACTTACAATGGGGAGCAGTGCCATAAATCTAGTGCATTATAAGTCTGAGATTCTTGCGCTTCGAACTTTCTGTCCATTGACGACGCTGTATACATAGGTATCAGCTGTGGGTTCTAGAGAAAAACTATTGCTGAATTTCATTGGATTGTTTACTATGTATAAAGTAGAGTTCTACCTTAGTATAATTTAACAATAGCTCCTGTATTAACTTAAAGAACTTAAAGACTGTATTAGCATAGTCTTGTTTGTATGCTTTTAAATACCTCTTGGGTATAACCGGGGTACAAGGACTACCTGAACATGGATGGACATCTTGTTTGTGGAATCTTTTCTGTACTATTTTAACCCGCCCGGGTGATGACAAAATTGTTCATTAGATGTGAAAATTGCATAAGATTTGCTTTACTCAGGTGGCAGTTGTATCTAGTAAAGCAGCATGCATTGATGCGTATCAGACTACCTCAAACTAGTAGGCCTCCGTCTATCTTTTTAAACAGCCCAAAAAAATAAAATAAATAAATACTAGAAATTTCATTTTATAGAAATGTGGATTATTTTAAAAGGTAAATGTTGGCAACACCCCAATGATGTAGCTCACGGAATATCCCTCTTTTCCAAAAAAGCAAAAAACAACTATAAGTATAGAACAAAGAACATGCCTCTAATATTATTCTCTTTGATTTTTTTTTCAAAGATGTGTCTGTGCCTCAAACATTGACAAACAATTAAGACTCCCTCTTCCCTCCTGAAATTCATAACTTACAAATGTCTCTTCCCCCATAAGGAGTTGATCATTTATTACTATTTATAATCCATAATCCCATATTGGGATAATGCGTGTGAGCATGTCAAGCCATGGCTTCGTTCGGAGTTCACAAAAGTGGTAAAATACTTTGCAAAGTGTTTTGGACATATCAATTTAGGAGTCTTTCTGCCATGAGTTAATAACATAAGGTTGCGGTTGTCATTAGTGTATAACACACCTAGAAACTGTGAATAAGGGTATTGGACTCACAAAAAATCGACATATAGCCGCGTTGTCAGTAACTAGTTCTGTTGTCTTTTGGTCTCCGTGCTTCTCAGATCGGGAGTTTAGACTATGACTGTTTGTATGCAGCAGAAACAGAAGCGCAATAGCCGTCGTGTAGTTGTGAACAAAGCTTGCAGAGTAGGCTGTAGTATAGTGTTTTTATTTAGAGGACCACTTTGTGTACAAGAAATCAAATAAAATGTTTCTTTTGTAAAAATATTTGAAATGCTTTGTGTTATTCTCTCACATGAAACTAATATCTATAACTGATTAGTATAGAGCAATCTACACAATGTATCACTTAACCCATTAATACTTAAGGTCTTATGACACTTTTAGAAATCTTAGTTTATTAATTTTCCTGAAACTTTGCATGAGGGAAGAACATAGCACAGTGATCTTCAAAACACCTTAAAATCATGGGGTCATCGACTTAGTTTTTTTTTCACAGATTTTTGAAAAGTTAATGCAATTTATGTCACAAACATCAGTTTCTCCAAAGTTGGTGTCTTTCTTTGCTAAATTTACCCCTTCAGAGATGTTGACACTGCCTGAATTAATGTTCAGCCTTGTTGAAATTATTTTTCTGCTGTTATATAGGAATTATTGGGCAAAATCAAGGAATTTGAGAAACAAGTTTTTAACCAAAAATTGGTATAAGTCAGAATTGCCTAGTTTAATTTCCACCAATTCTTGTATACAATATCTACACAATGCTCTTTATAAGAAGATATAAAGAAAATGACAGGTCATCGTGTTAGTTTTCAAACCACAGATGGTCAAAGATTGTGAAATAGGACTTTTTGGGGGCGAATTTTCATGAAAATGTTCAAAAGAGTAACTCAATTGGTACCGCATATGCCAATCCTTATATACAATATTGTTGAGCAAGGGAACCCCATGTTAAACACATGAATTATCACACATTATTTCTGAAAACATGTCAAAACATCAAATTCAAGGAATATGAAAATCACTGTAGCCAAACACAAAAGACTCGATTTATACTATTTATAATAGGCAGATATGATCATAATTGGTACATATTCAATAAAAATCAATTTCCTTTCAATTTTTCCAGTGGTGTCAGGTAAATTGTAATAAATTATTTTAGTTATCCTATACCCAATAGGTGTCACCGTTAAAAAGTATCATACAACCTTAAAAGTTTGTTCAACAATTATCGTATGGTCCAATGATACTTTTGACAATAACTTTTGAATTGAAAAGGATTTCACAAAATATTTGATGGAGAGTTGTTGGTAATGTTCTAATCAACATTTCTCCTTCAAATATTTTGCTGATAGTGCCAACGCCTGAGAAATTTCATCAAAATTGTCAGGCTGGTTTTGGCTGTTGTGAGCATTTATGGGTTAAAGTGATCAGTGCTTTTAGGACCTAATTAAAAGTCCCATCCCAAAACATACCTCACAGCAGCATAATCATATAACAAGGTGTATCTCCAGATTCTTCAATGTTATCTGGTAGAGAATATCATAGCAAACCGTCCTTTGTCAACCCATATTCTATTTCATTTCAATATTTTCAAATGGCATAATGGCATAATTCCAATACTTACAAACAGTCACTGCATGTTCAGAGTAACCTTACGGGATATCATTGACTAGTGAAATTAAGAAGAAAATTTTAGATTCCTTTATGTTCTTCCACTAAAATGTTTAAATCTAGAAATGTAGAAAAAAATGAATTGGATGAATTGTATTGAGAGATTCAATTCTAGCACATGGAATTACAGTATACGAAGGCCAGACTTGAATTAATATACCTGATTTTTCAACACTTAATCTGAGATATACTTGTACATGCATAACCTACAGAGATAAGCAACTCCTACAAAAATCGCTCTAACACCAGTCTGAGACTATCGTTATGCAAATCATCTCTCATCAATACCCCATGCTCCCTCAGGCATTCAACTGGGCATGTGCCCTGCTCTACTTATCATCACTTAGTACATGTATTAAGAATAAATTTAAACAAAAGTTGAAGAGGACTTGTTGGTTGTGCATTTCAATTATTTCTCCATACTTTTTCCTGAAATATTTAATCAAAATTGCCAGGCCCTATTAACCGCTCTGGAAAGTAATGGGTTAACATGGGTTAATCATTGAAACAAGCAATACATTATACAAATATGACATCCATGTGGGGTTTCCACCAGGAATAACTTCCCCGGGAGAGGATTGTCGCTCGAGGGCGTAGCCCAAGGGCGACAATCCTCTCCCAGGGAAGTTATTCCTGGTGGAAACCCCATACGGATGTCATATTTGTTTTATTATACCGAACAAATACAAAACACAAAAGGGGGAAAAATTACAAACACCAGAGATTTTGGATAAATACTCGTCGTCTGCCTTGTTGAACTAGTTTCCGGTAGGTCACTCGGCAAACTCCGTAGGTGTTCGGGCTAGCGGTCATTATTCTTCGGGCTAGCGGTGATTATTCAACTAATTCATGGTTGTTGCCGTGAATTATTCAACTAGTTCAAGAGCTGTTAAGGACAACAGCCTGTCACTAAGGACTGAGGAAATCATTACGATTAATCCATGGTCCTTGACCAACCAGAATCAAGAATCTTCACGTGAGGTATAAGACATACTTCTATCATTACTCCCCGAGGTCCCTACGAAAGCACATACGCGATAGGCAGAAAAGATCATTTTTGTCCAACACTATTTTTCCAAAAATATAAGAAACAAATCATTTTTTCCAGCACTTTTTGTAAAACGTTGATATTCGAACAATTTTTGGAAGAGTGTTGGAAACTTCAAAAATAAAATTCTTCCCGTTATGTATGCTCTTTCGTAAGACCCTGATTAATTCATATTGTAATTATCACAATTAACCAAATTATCAAACCCAGCCTCCATCCTGCGTCTCGCCGAGTTCCGTCTTTTCTTTGAATATTCACGTGGATCGACATTCCGGTTCCCTCGGAAACGGGGAAAAAACAATTCTGAACTGAAAATGAATAAAATAAACGCAGGTGAGACGAGGGTTATGCGTGGGTTATGTTCATCAGTACAGACATTACATGTTCAAAAGAAATCCTACACCTTCGAGGCATAGTTAATGAATTACGCACGCACTATCTAATTATATAAACGCACCTAGTCACTTTAATACGAGAGTCATAGTAGTCCAGTCAAAATAAGGGAAACTATAAAATGGTAGAAATTTGGAAACACTGGAAAGAAATATCAGAAAAAAGTAAAAATCATAAACACTTGAAAATGACACAAGTAATACAAACTAAAAAACGGACAGAAAGATACAAAACTAAAAAATCTCAGGTCTACGACGAATAGTCGTATTTCATTAAGGAGAGTCAATTTTGAAATAATTAACCAGCTAAGGTAATTCGTAATTCATATATTAAAATATTCGTTAATCAATTGTGAATATTCCTAATTCATCAAGGAATATTTGTTAATTATTTAGAAATATTCGTAAATGAATTATGAATATTTCGGAATTTTCTTCGTATTCTCAAAAAGCAAGCTAAAGTTATGAATATACATACATGAATAAGAATAAGAATATTCCTAAATGGATGAATATCATTAAATGAATTACGAACGTTGGTTAATGCCTACATTTTTATATATCGGCTCGCAATCATTTAAAAGCAAAATGTGAAAAAGACGATTTGTTTGGATTTTTCACCATCCAGACGTGGTAGTAAGGTGGGAGGGCTTCGTGACTCATTTTACGTGCGTGTGGCAGTTTACCTTCAATGTCTGTCACTCACATTCATTATCATCAAATGAACGACTTCAATGTCTAGCCTTGGTTAAACCACCCACTGTTTAGGCAGGATAATACATACTGAGAAGTTATCAAAATCATATCAACACAGGCAATCAGCGTCTTTCTTCGTTTTCGTTATTATAACCATCAAGGCTGAAATGCAGAAGCACTTTTAGCTAATGTCGTTCACCTCATCTAATGAAGAAGGCAGCATCCCTTTCTCTGCAACAGATTTATTCAGAAAAAGAAAATAGAGCTGTAAAACGCCTGTTTTTAGACAGATATCAGATAAAGCTTGGCCACACTTTCCACCAAATATATTTAAATTTATTTTCACTCCCGTTTATTAGGGAAAGAAATTAAATTTTAATTCATTTTCACTCCCGTTTACTGGGGAGAGAAAATACATTTAAATATATGTTCACTCCCGTTTATTGGGAAGAGTACCACGGCTTCTCCAATTTAGACTTCTTTTGAAGGTCCCTGACACCCATAATTGTGGGTAAACATAGGAAATGCGTTTCTCAAAAAATCCTATATCCTGCTGTGAGGCCACAATGTATTTATCATCAGAAGACCTTTTACGCAATGATTACTTTGTATCGGATACATTGTCAAAATGTTACTACTTGTTTCACCTTTCCCGGTTACAGGTGTCATTTTCCTATTTGATATACAAGATAACACCCCATACCAATAGGAAAATGAACCAGACAACCAGTCATTGCTTGAAATATATTTTCCTTCCTTTTCTAGTGGTCGGGAAAAACAAAATTTAAATTTATTTTCTCTCCCCAATAAACGGGAGTGAAGATAAATTTTATTTCATTTTCTCTTTCACACTTGGTCCATCGTAATCCACCTTTTGTACGCGTGTCCATTATTATTATTATTTTGATGTATCGTATTTTACGCTTATTCGTAGTCAATAAATATACATACGTAATTCATTACCTAGCATGTGGGAAGGAACAGTAATAACTGCATTCTGTCGACAGAATTGTATTCTGTCCGACAGAATTGTAAGCTTACAATTCTGTCGACAGAAGTGTAAGATATCAACAGAATTCTAGATGTTACAAACAAACGGGGTCCCATACACATCTCTCAGTCTCTCTGCTGATCTATTTCTAATATCACCTTAGATGAACAGACACAGTGATTTGACATTCGTGATGTCACCGTCGACACCAACCTCACAACCACATCATATTAAGGTCATGGGTACCATTGCAAGCTAGATAAAAGACCCGTCCAAAAACACACCTCATAGTAGCATTATCATAGAACAATGTGTACCTCCAGGTTCCTGAATGGTATCACGTATATAATATCATAGCCAACAGTCCTTATTCAACCCATATTCTATTTCATTTCAATATTTACAACTTTTCACTCAAATGACATAATCTCATTACTTACGCAAGTGATGGTCACTACAGGTTCATAGATGCCTTAAGGATGTCACTGACTATGCGCAGTAAAACGTATTTTTTATTCTTTACTGCTAAAGATTTTAACGGGCCAAAACGTTTGAAAATTTAAGTGAGATATCTTGTGTGCGGAACCTATAACCCAGTGGTGGTTGGGCAAGGACAGGCCTCGTTGATCCCATGTGGCCTTTGGAACAAAATACAGTCGTGCAATGACACACCTCAATGGTCGCGCGTCACAGTCAGGGGCCTGTTTCTCGTATCGTAAAGTACGATTTTCATTGTTGAAAATCGTACTTTACGATTTTTCTGTTTCTCGAAGCTGCGACGTTCGTAAATATTTACGAAAGTCGCGTAAAATTTACGATAACCTCAGAGGTCATCGTAAATTTACGAATGACGTCTTTGGACCCTTGTTGCATGGCAACGTGGGGTAATCGCACGCACCAACACGGGCACTTGACCATACATATAATTTATCTATATTTATAAATAACCTGTGTATGTTGATATATGTTTAATTAATACATACACGTACATAAATATTAATCATTTATTCATGGATAATTGTTTAAATATGATAAAATAAATGGTTTCTGAATATTTATTAGGTCTCAACGGCTTGTTCTTAAGGTGCCTCAGCTTGGTACGACGTTTCTTGCAGTAGATGACAGCACTGGTCTTCTCGATACTATAGGGAGAATAGGACGCAGACCTTTTCCTCTTTACCGAATCACCTTAAGGTGTTTCGGTAGATGAAAGGCCCATCCAAAAACACACCTCATTGTAGCATAATCATAGAACAATGTGTATCTCCAGGTTCCTGAGTGTTGTCAGGTAGAGAATATATAGCCAAACGTCATTATTCAACCCATTATTCAACTTTTCACTAAAATGACATCATCTCATTACTTACGCAGGTGATGGTCACTACTCTGAACCTACAGTAACCATCACCTGCGTAATTAATGAGAATACGTCATTTGAAAGAAAAGTTGTAAATTTTGAAATAAAACAGAATATGGATTTAATAATGACAGGTGGCGATGCTATTCTCTACCTGATAACACTCAGGAACATGGAGATACACCTAGTGTAGTTATAGGATTATGCTACTTTGAGGTGTGTTTTGGGACAGGGCTTTTAACTGGCTTGCAATGGTACTCATCACCTTAAGCCTAGCTATGGCCTATGGTACATAAATAGCTCAAACTGTTGCGGGCAGTCAAAGAGAGATTAAGTATGCAAATTATCAACATCTCGGTCTTAAGGTGCATTGGGACCAGGTTTCTTGTAGCACTGGTTTTCTGAATCCATGGAGTGTTTATAATGGAGACGCTTTCCTATCTTTCGAAGCACCTTAAGCCTAGCTGTGACCTATAGTACATGAATACTGCAAACAGTTGCGGGCAAGCCAAGGGAGATTAGGTACGCAAATTATCTTGCTGTCTTTTCAACATATTGATCATTGCATTAGCTATGTGGTTTAGCATAACAAGGGTAGGATAATTGTTCGTCGGTGCTCTTGTAACCATTAAAATCACCCTGAGCAATAAGATCAGCTGATCTTCTGATTTGCCTGCTCTTCCTCAAAATCTATGGCGCCTTCCTACCACGTTATCTTTTCAACGTTATGATCCCAGTGAATACTGATTGATAGTTAGACACGCCAGACTAGTACACTGAAAAGTAGAAGGATTAGAGGGTCTATTGGTTCTTAGATGCTCGGGCAGTAACACGAAACAACCGGCTGAAGCGCAAACAGATTTGACTTGGTTGCCAGCCTCCTATTTCTGATTATTGTTTTGATCAATATTGAAAACCCTGTATATTGTAACATTGTTTATCTGTTTTATCTGTTAATGTAATGTTACAAATTCATCTGATGTATGTGACATCGCAATCAGTAAATCTGTTCATACCTAGCCTAACAATTAGACAGAGATAAATAGGTGCCATTGTTTACAAGTTGTGTTTGTACCAGAAACCGAATAGTCCATGTGGTCAGGTTTGTGCAAGACTGGAATTTGGAAATTCGATTTTCGTCACTTCCTCTGACATATTGAGGCTAAGTCGTGATCAGCCAGTTGTATGGTCGTAGGGCCTGCCCTGATAGACGTGTTGTCTGGGGCATTGTCTCTCATTGCTACCCGGGTTCAAATCCCAGTCGGAGCATGTGGGAATTTGCCATTGACTTGGGGTTAGGCTGTGGTTTTCGCCGGGTGTGCCGGTAAATAATTAAGCATTGTGAGTGCGGCAACAAGCCGTCCTGACTGAAAATTGATTGAAAGATACAATAGACCGACAAATAAAACTAACAGCTTTTGATGATTTACAAGGAAACTCAATTTTTGGGGAAAATAGTAAATGTGCATCTCCTGTATACAAAGAAGGGTACAGGTATATATGGAATAGAAAACAAGGTAAAGAAATTAAACTTGAAGATGTGATAACTGATATGGAAATTACATCGTCAAATGTGTATTGGGTAATACAATGCAGTAAATGATTTAAAGTTTGAAAATTTCCTATCTTGTTCTTATAACAACATTGTATTTTTAGGATTTAAATAGTTCCGTTCCGAGTAATTTGCATATCTAGTCCACCTCAGCAGCTCTCGGGCTCTCAGTATAAAACTTTGCGTAGTGCTTGCGAGGTGTATGTGGTTAGAAAGTCCACTGCGTATTCCACAAGCACCTCGCAAGCACTACTCAAGTTAATCACCACCATTGTTTACAGCAGTCAGGTACCAAGGGGACCCTAGTGGACACCAAATGAGGGTCACATGCACCCGTACCATTTCACTGTGTGGTCTTATATTAGCTCTTCCAATCATTGAATATTTAGTTCTGATATACTAAAATGTATCTTCTCTCTCATAGACGTGTAAGTAAGGCATAAAAAATATTTGTTTCCTGTAACGGTCCGAAAAGGGGGAGGTATGTAGGTATTTTTTATATATGTTTTTATTTTTATTTTTTGGATTATTATTTAAATAAAAACGTATTTCATGCGTGTTTTATGTTGATTGTGGGAGTTGGAAGGGCGGAAAAAGACTAGGGTTGGGATTTTGAATAAACACTTGTAAGGGTACGGTTACAAGAAACAAAAGCACACTGTTTAGGCCTAAAGGGGGAACCGTCAGGCACAGGGGCAGAACCAGTATACTAAAGGACAGGAATAGACGGAAACATGTATACCATGTCAGAGATGGTAAAACAGGGTGGCAGTTCTGTACACAAAACAGAACCTGTATATAGGAAAAAAAGATTTAAAAAGTGGGCGGCGGAACATGTATACTACTTAACAGATGGTAAAACAGAAAGGCAGAACCTGTATGTAGGATAAAATATTTAAAAAGGGGGCGGCGGAACATGTATACTGTTTAAAAGATGGTAAAGCAGGATGTAAGGAACATGTATATAGGAAAAAAGACTGAAAATAAGGGGGCGGCGGGACATGTATACTGTTTAAAAGATGGTAAAACAGGGTGGCAGAACCTGTATATAGGAAAAAAGATTGAAAAAAGGGGGCGGCGGAACATGTAAACTGTTAAAAGGATGGTAAAACAGGATGGCAGAACCTGTATATAGGAAAAAAGATTGAAAAAAGGGGGTGGCGGAACATGTATACTGTTTAAAAGATGGTAAAACAGAGTGGCAGAACCTGTATAGAGGATAAAAGATTGAAAAAAGGGGGCGGCGGAACATGTATACTGTTTAAAGGATGGTAAAACAGGATGGCAGAACCTGTATATAGGAAAAAAAAGACTGAAAATAAGGGGGAGGCGGAACATGTATACTGTTTAAAAGATGGTGGCAGAACCAATATATAGGAAAAAAGATTGAAAAAAGGGGGCGGCGGAACATGTATACTGTTGAAAGGATGGTAAAACAGGATGGCAGAACCTGTATATAGGAAAAAAGATTGAAAAAAGGGGGCGGTGAAACATGTATACTGTTGAAAGGATGGTAAAACAGAGTGGCAGAACCTGTATATAGGATAAAAGATTGAAAAAAGGGGGCGGCGGAACATGTATACTGTTTAAAGGATGGTAAAACAGGATGGCAGAACCTGTATATAGGAAAAAAAGACTGAAAATAAGGGGGCGGCGGAACATGTTTACTGTTTAAAAGATGGTAAAACAGGGTGGCAGAACCTGTATATAGGAAAAAAGATTGAAAAAAGGGGGCGGCGGAACATGTATACTGTTTAAAGGATGGTAAAACAGGATGGCAGAACCTGTATATAGGATACAATATTGAAAAAAGGGGCGGCGGAACATGTATACTAAAGCAGGATGGCAGAACCTGTATATAGGAAAACAGATTGAGTAAGTAGGCGGCAGAACATGTATACTATGTCAGAGATGTTAAAACAGGATGGCAGAACCTGTATATAGGATAAAAGATTGAAAAAAAAAACGTTATGGCAGAACCTGTGTACAAGATAAAAGATGGCCTTGTTCAGCACCATCAACGTTTTTTTTTTTATAATTTATTTTGTCCATTCATGATGATGTTACAAATATATATCACATAAAGACAATATTATGTTTCTTCAACAATAGTTCTCGGTACAAAATAAGTATATACAATAACAAAAATAGTAGTTTTTCTCTTCAGTTTAAGTTGTTAACCAATTATATATTGGTGACCATTTTCCCAGGAAGAATCTAGTTCTATTTGAAATTTTTGCATTGTAATTTTCTGCTTCCATTTGTTTATTAAGAATCTGTTTTATTGAATGTATATTAAAGGTCTTATTTGTCCATTTCTTTCTATATATCTCATATTTGAAGATGATAAATATTTGATTTACTAAAATAGTATTTCTTTGATCTCCTAATAGAATTGAACTTCTTCCTAGATATAATTGGTCAGTAATATATTTGCGTAACCATTTCCAGATTATTTCCCAGACTGTTGTAGTATATGGGCAGTCATATAAGAGATGTTCAATAGTTTCAATTTTGTCACAGTTATCGCACATCTCAGTATCCGATAGATTGAACATTTTCAATTTTCTGTTTGTTATAAGAGTTTTATGTAATATTTGGTATTGAAAGAATACCATCTTAGCATTCAAGTTGCATTTGTTACTCAATAAATATAATTTTTTCCATTCTATGTTGTCGTTCTGGAAGTCATTTTGCCATTTCTGCTGTCCAATAGGAATTTGAGGCTTTGTTTTATTTGAAAATATATACCTCAGTGACTTTGTGCCCTTTTTATCTTTTAGTAACCATATTAAGTTCACTGGTATCTCTATATTATAATTCATTGTATGTTCATTCATATTATACAATCTTTGAATGCTATTTATTATAGAGAAGTATTCCGTAAACATTAATTTATGATTACACAAAGCCTCTACTTCCGCATGTGACAGTGGAAGACCATTTTTAAAGAAGTCACTAGTATATCTAAAATTTTGGGAGTAAAGCATATTATTAAATGGCAGTTTCAATGTTGGATTACCCCATACCAGCTTGTTTCGATCTTCAATTTGGCTTGTAACACATATACCTTCATACCAGTTTTTATATGACAATATTACATCTCTCCAAAAAGGATTTTTACATTTTTCTATCAAAGTATTGTGATATAGTATGTCAGTTTGTGCTATATAGTCTACCTTATACATTTCAGCAAATTCTGCCCATTCTGGGGAATACAATGTCAGTTTACGTATCCAGGTTATCTTTAAGCTATAGTTAAAAGTCACCAGATTGATTAAATTTAAGCCGCCATGTTCTACTTGTTGGTATAGTATATCCTTTTTGATCTGGTGGCGTTTTCCATTCCATATAAAATCAATACACATGTCTTCCAATTCTTTTATAGTACTTGTTCTTGGTGATGGTAGAGACATTAAAATATGTGTTAATTTTGATAAAATTAAACTCTTCCATACAATTGACCTTCCTAAAGGGGTTATATTTCTATTTCCCCAAGACTGTATTAAACCTCGAATTTGTGGTAACTTTTCTTTTATATTAATTTCAGTAATATTCAGCATATCTAGAACATCGTATTTTATACCTAGACACGTAAAAGATGTAACCCAATCCAGGTTATTTTCCTTACAATATCTTCTGTCTGACTCTCTGATATTTCCAATTCTTACTATTTTTGTTTTTGTCATATTAATTTTTAAACCAGATTGTACATAGAACCAATATAAAATTCTTAAACTTAGTTTTAAGTTTTCTTCTCTAGCCTTCATAAATACAGAAGTATCATCCGCATACTGATTGAGTTTATGTTGTTTATTATGAATTTTGATACCTTCTAGTCTAGTTTCATTTTTAAAGGCTTGAGTCAAAAACTCAGTGCAGAGGATGAATATATAAGGGGAGATGGGATCTCCTTGTCGACAGCTTCGTTCAAGTTCAAAGGGCTCAGTTTGATGTCCATTTAATAGTATACTAGATCTTGCTCCATTCTGGAACATCTTAATCCAATTTATAAAATTATTCCCGAAGTTCAAATGTTTTAAACATTCGGCTATATATTCCCAAGAAATGCTATCAAAGGCCTTTTCGAAGTCGACAAGGAGAATAAGCCCATCTAACCCCTTATTGTTACATTCATTGATTATATCGTGCATTAAACGAGTGCAGTCATTAATACTTCTATCCTCCAAGAACCCATTGATCACAGGAAACAGTGTCTTCATGTGATATTTTACAGTCTCTTATAATAATGGAATGGGACAATTTATCATTATTTTTCATCCATTCTTAGCCAAATGGTGAGTATCAAAGGCGGAAGAGAAGGTACAACTGAGGAAAACCATCCATTTGTTTCTAGACATTGGCAACTTTGCCACAAGGCAGTAGAACCCCACATTGCAGTGGCGAGGCATGTCAATCATTCTGTGCATGCTACACATGAAGACACTGTTTCCGTTGATCAACGTTTTCCCGTTCAGGTCGTCATCGCAAGTCAACGTTGATAAACGGTATGATGACACCTCGGAGGTGTCATCGCACCATTTATATCCGGGTCTCTATGCGAACAAACATGGCTTCTTGGTCTCGCTCAACTATAAACTCAAATGTCCACAAAGGACCCTTGTTATTCTGGCTGATAGGGATTATGTATTTTTTCCTTTTGCAAAAATAGATATATATATACATATGTATATATATATATGTATATATATATATATATATAAATATATATATATATATATATATATATATATATATATATATATATATATATATATATATATATATATATATATATATATATATATATATATATATATATGAGGAGGGCTGGTTCTTCAGTACCTAAAATACCCCTTTGAACTATTCGTGAAGAGAAGAGGTAATGACTTCAGCTGTTAAAAGCTACGTCAAAACACATCCCTTCCTTCCTTCATGCACTTGTGCTTTATTAGGCCATCAGAAACAATATAATATACAAAATGTGAGAGGTAATTCCTGCATGTTCTTACAAGCAACCTGACCACAAGAGTTTAGCCATTGTCAGGTGGCAGTGATCAATAGTGTCTCCTTGGTGTCTGAATGCTGCAAACATCTATGGAGAAAAGGTAGATTATGTACGCAACTAAGCGTGTACCCTTCTCAACGGCTTGTCCTTATTAAGGTGCCTCGCCTTGGTACGACGTAGATGACAGCACTGGTCTTCTCGATACTATAGGGAGAATAGGACGCAGACCTTTTCCTCTTTACCGAAGCACCTTAAGGCTAGCTATCCTGGTACATGAATACTGCAAACAGTTGCGGGTAAGTGAGTGGAGATTACTCAGATTAGGTATGCAAATTATCTCGTCTTAACAGCATGTACTTAAGGTGCCTCGGTACGACGTTTCTTGTAGTAGATGGTCGCACTCGTCGTCTGAGTACTACAGGGCGTTTAGGGTGCAGACGCTTCCCTCTCTACCAAAGCACCTTAAAGGATAGCTGTGGTACATGAGTACTGCAAACAGTTGCGGGCAAGCGAGGGAGATCAGGTATGCAAATTATCTTGCGGTCTTCTCAACATCTAGATCATTGAACTACCTTTGTGGATTAGCATAATAAGGACAAACTCTCGCAAGCAACTATTTAACTCACTAAGCTTTTTATTTAGGATGCCAATCTCATGAGTAAAATAAAGTCACCAAGGCCAGAATTTAAAAATATAGTTAATCTTTCTTTTTCTCCCTGTATGTGTTCGTGCACATACTATATGGAATCATAATCCCTTATAGGGATAAGAAGCAAAAGTCTTATCTGGGGCCATAGATATTAACCCATTAATGCTCACAACGGCCAAAAGCAGCCTGACAATTTTGGTAAAATATTTCAGCAGAATGTATAGTTGGGAAAATATATGAAGAAGAAATGTTCATCAAAACATAACCAACAACTCTCCTTCAAATATTTTGTAAAATTATTATTAATTCTGAAGTCATTGTCAAAAGTATCATAGATGCACACGACGATTTCTAGAGGAACTCTTAACCCATTAGGTGGTAATAAGGGGTGTAAGGTATGTAATGTATGTGGTCAGTAAATGGGCCTAACCTATGCGGTTAATTATACTGTCTAAAAACATTTTACTTTTCCATGTTCCCCAAAATCTGTTAAGAGCTGATGCCAGTTAGGTAGTTGTGAATAGACATTGGAACTTTCAGAATTTCTACCTGCGGAAATCACCACATCCTCAATCCGCGCTGTCGGGATTTTCTATCGTACAAGAATTGAAAGTACCCACTAAACTATAATAAACATGATGGATTGTCATGGAATAGACTAGCGGCCAAATCCTCAAATGGCTCTAAAACCAGAGTTTAATTACCCCACCGAGTAGCTCTTATTTCTTGGTCCCAAATGAAAGGTGGAGTATCTAGGATTTTACTACCAACTTGTCCCTTGTAATTGTTTTTCAATAATCAGATTAAAATATCCGACAGTCAAAAGAACAATTGGAACTGACTCTATCCAAGCCATACTATTTTGAGGAATTTTAGCTTGACAGTTCTTCAACAATATGAGAAGGGATTAGTCCAACAGTCCTAACAGAACTTATTGAATCACATGGATTTATCCTGGGGCCAGTTTCTCGAATCGTAAAGTACGATTTCCATTGCTGAAAATCGTAATTTACGATTTTTCTGTTTCGGCGGGATAAATACCCCATCCATCCCTGACGTTCATGTCACTGATGCCACTCCCGTAGCGAGTGGCATACGCAACAATAGGACTATATACGCAACAAAAGGACGTCCCAACAATATTTTCCCGCAAATGACGTCATCAATTAAAATATTTCGAATTCATTTACGAAGAGCTTCGAGAAACGCAATTTCTGATCTTCGTAAAAACGTTCCTAAATTTAGGCAATCGTAAATTACGAACGATTCGTAATTTACGATACGAGAAACTGGCCCCAGGACAGTGCCGGGTGTCCGGCATGTGGGCCGGCATGCTATAAATAGTTGAAAAGCTTTCTACCCGTACGTCCATAACGTGCTTGGTGTTAAGATTTCTCACTAGAATGTTCAATGTTATGGCCTGTAAAAGTCTTCAGCAGTAAAAAAAAATACGTTTTATTGGGCATAGTCAGTGATATCCCTAAAGTTACTCTGAACCTGCAGTAACCATCACCTGCGTAAGTAATGAAATTATGTCATTTGAAAGAAAAGTTGTAAATTTTGAGATAAAACAGAATATGGATTGAATAATGACATTTGGCGATGATGTTCTCTAACTGATAACACTCAGGAACCTGTAGATACACCTTGTTAAATGATTATGCTGCTGTGAGGTGTGTTTTGGGGTGAGGCTTTTAACTAGCTTGCCATGGTACTCATCACCTTCTGCTGCTGTGGTTACTTTCGTGCAATGCACAAAAAAGCAAAAAAATATATATAAATCATCTTAACCCTGTCATGTTGGTATTCATAGGGAAGCTCTCGCTGAGTTCTATCAGATGGTTTAAGTCATTTCTCAGTTTTTTTGTCATTATTCCATGTTGACCAAATTAGCAACCAGCAGCATAAGGGTTAATTTGTATGATGTGGTCATTATCATTATTGCCCAACACCCCTTCAAATGGACCCCACACAGTGATATGGACTGTTCCGTCTTATCTATAGATAAACCTCAGCTAGGTCGTTGGAATACCTGTCCTGTATGACTTCCCTACCTGAGTCAGAAGTGACCTAAAATTAATATTGCTCTGCTAGAGTCCTAATTGTAACTTTAAAGTTTCACATTTAAAATTCTTACGCATCAGAAGAAGCTACGTCAAATTGAGACCTTCGTGTAATATTCGGGTCAGTCGGTAGATCGGGAGTTACTTTGAAGTTCAGCCGAAGAATAGAAAGCACCTGAGGCGTTGACCCAATTATCCAATTATGAAGTACCTGTTGTTTGTGGCTGTGCCATTGGTCTTCCTGTCGCTATTGGCGTCCGTGACTTCACAAAAATGTAAGTATAATTTCTCAGGATACATTGGAAATATCAATTGTTTTCGTGAGAATAATACTTGCGATATTCTAAATACTTGAGTGATTATCTGATGCCGGAAAACAAATCCAATATGGCTACAAGTGCCTTGTTTCGTTGATCAAGTTTACCTAGCAAATATAAATGGTGTTGTAGTCCATGGATTAAGGTCAATCATATTTACCTTTATCCAAATCTGTCTACATACTTTGGAGGGATTAATTTGGATTTTACTAAAACTGCATCAATGTTTCTCAAGGAAAGCAGCCAAGAAAATAATACTGATAAAATTAAGAGTGTTTAGAATAATATTTTGCATGTAATGATGTATATTAATATTTCATTGTATGTCAGGCCAGGTATTTGCCAGTTGCCACCCTAAGAAATGTGAAGAATAAAGTTGTGTGATTGAATAATATGAAACCGATCTGGAATGTCAAATTTGTTTATTTTGACATGTCATAGAAATACCGGTATTTTATTAATTTTTCCTGTTTTTTTTCTGGGACAAAAATACCTGTGGTCAAATTTATCATGCTAGAAAGTATGCAGGTTTCCTGATTAAAACCATTCTTTTATTATCATTTTGATATTTAGACAAGTCTGGATGTATGTCACCTTGTCACACAGGTTCTTACTTAGTTAGATATTAGAAAAACGTTTTCTAAAATGATCAAATTAAACTGGCAAACATAACACCTTGGAAATTATGTATTGAATTCTAGGAAGATAAAGGGTACATTCAATTTGTGATTCATACCTTTATTGTGATATTTAACTTTTTACCAATCGTGATCACATTGAATAAATTAGAGCAAACATTTTTTAAATGGTACATGGCCAAGGATGTTGTCGAGTATTAAAAGTTTTTCTTAATATAATCAACATCAGGGCTTGAAATTATGATTTTTTCAAGGGAGCCCAAATGTATCTTCAAAAGCCACTTACATGTGTGTTGTGTATAGAAACCAACTACATTTTTGGGCAGAATTTTGGGGGAGCCTCTGGAGAATTCAAGGGAGCCCTCCAGCACCCCCTAATTTCGTGCCCCGATGTTCAGGGCATGAAATTAGGGGGTGCGGGCCTGAACATTAATAGCAGGAGATTGTGAAATCAGAATGAGAAGTGTAGTGACATTAGAGAGCTATCAAAATGCCAAATTAGTGAAGCCACTGCTCCTTGGCCCTTGGCTTCATACAATTAAGGGCAGGCAATCTTTGATTTGGCAGGGCTTATTTGAATAATTCTATATTTTGTACGGGATAGTTGATTTTGGTTTCTCTGAATTAGTGTGAAAATCAGAGAGTTTTATCTAGATGTCTCTGGTGAAAATGTATATTTGGAAAGTTTGGTAAGTGCTCTGCCCCCCCCCCCCCCCCCCCCACAGTCACACACACACAGAGCAGAGGAAAGAAAACACCATTAGCACACTGATTATTAATTAGGCATGGCTAATTTGATGTCCAGAGGTAAAGCCATTTCACTATGACCTAGTGACTGTGTAATTAGATAATTAGCAAATTTGCCTGTTGAACAAACTTTGGCCAACCAATAATTGCAGGTTTATTAAGGAATGAGATATTGCTGTGACTTCATGCCATTTGCTATGTGCTGACACTGGTCCCCTTCAGGCCTCCCTTAACCAGCGGGCATTTTGACCAGACTCCCTGATAGGTGAATCACTTTGAATGGCTATCAATTAGCTAACGAGTAGGTACCAATAAATCCTACAAGACTTGGGACTTCCTAGTTATTGGCCTTTAAAGTAAACTACCTTAAATTCTCAGAAATTTAGACCACCCTAGGGATTTGGGCCACTATATAAGTATTTTGCAAAATAACCTATGGAAAATCTGGGTAATTAACCCTCAATCTTGAATCTATTGCCAGTTGCCATTTCACAAAATATGGACCTAGCAATGAATCTCGCTGATACAACATCAAGGTATTTCAGAAAACATGGGCCACCCAGAACCTATAAAAGTTGTATTAAACTGTTAAAAAGTGTCCCAAATTACTGAGAATTTATGGTACCTACACTAAGTGTGTATGTTACAGAATTATCGATTGAAATTGAATAATACTTGATATTATTGAATAATACTTGCACAATTTGTCTTGCTTTTCCCCATTTCAGCGGGTTCTCTAAGTTGCTATGAGTGCAATGTATTTTCGGCTGGGTATGGGACAAGCTGTGTGGAACCAGCCATCAGGGATGACTGCCATGTTTGTATGAAGATCGAGACCCATGTATTACATAATCACTATAAAAATTCTGCAGATGGTAAGACTTTAACTGTACAATCTAAGGATGCATGAAACAACTAACACTTGGAAGGTGTGTGACTATTTCCATCTTTTTAGGAAAAGTCACAATGGGTCTTTATACTCTTTTTATGTACACGACTCTAACATTTTTACAGCTGCATGGTAGGTCTAACACTTCAAGGAAGATATGTGACTGTTCTCTTCTCTTGAGGAATAGTCACACAGTGGTCTCAGGTAATAATTCTTCAAATGTGCCATTGTCATGCAATCTGCATTTTGTACTAACTTTAACTCGCATGTTTCTTTTTTTACTTACCTTTTCAGATTTTTCTCAGAGTGAAACATTTATGGGCTCAGGTTACAATCTGTATATATTATACTAATCCTAACTCATATTTCTTCTTTTAGGAACTCTCTCAGAAGAAAGAAAGTTGTTTGTTTCCTGTAACCATACCCTAACAAGTTTTTACTCAAATAAATCCCTACCCTTAAGTTTTGTTCTGCCCTTCCAACTCCCAATCAACATAACACATGCATAAAACACACATTTACAAACAAATAAATAATCCAAAAAGAAATTTTTACCGACCTACCTAGTACCTACCCCATTTATTTTTCGGACCGTTACAGGAAACAAACATTTTTTTCTAGGCCTCATTCAATATGACTGTACATAACATCTTCGTAACGAGTTATAATCTGCATGTCCTACTAACCTATACTCACCCACGTCTTCTCTCACTAACACTTTCAGACTCATGCTATGAGTGTAACGTCTATGCGGCGGGTTACGGTACCTCTTGCAAGGAGCCCATGATAAAGACAGGCTGCCACGCCTGCATGAAGACAGACACCACTGTCTATGTAAACCACCACAGGAAAAAGTATGATGGTGCGTCTCAGGATAAATACTACTGCAGGGTCTGACACTTAGTTTTCAGGCTAGGGGCCCGAAAAGGTCTTTTGATAATAATAAGTGGTCAAAAACAGGATATCTGGTTATTTAACATACTCTTTTGGGCCCTTAATCCAAAAAATCTAGGGCCATATGCCCCTGGGAAATTCGAAACCCTGCTACTAATTTTCTGTTATTTTCACATATATGTAAGAACTTAAAGGGGAACTAAAGGCTCACATACATATTAGCTTATATGAAAGTAATATACTTCAAGAATAGGATGCTGTCCTCCTTTTTCTCTTAGTGATCCCATGAGAGGAGAATTTTGTGTATTGCCAGCAGCCTCAGCCAGCCCCTTGCAGCCCCTGGTAGCAGCCATGTTTTTCAACTGCTATCAGCTGTGACTCAAATGGGTGGCAGCCCACTTCATGTCCCCTAGCTCTGAGTAGTGTATCAAAGACTGTAGTGCTCTACACACCAACTCTCTTCGAAAGTTGCATAACAACTTGTATGAGTATCAAACAGGTAAATGGTAAAATCATGATCAGCAATTGGCTCTACTACAGGGTAGTAGAATTATATTTCATATATTTCCTGTTGTTAATTCAGACAAAAACAGTGGCTAGCATCACTGAATTCCTGTCCTGAAGCATGTAATTTTATGTTCAGACCACTTCGATGATGTGTTTTATACCAGGAATCATAAATGCAGTCAGGATTACTCAACAGGATGGTGCTGTGCCATTCAGTATTTTTGTTTTCAACCCTTCTGTATCAACTGCTACAAAGCAAGCACAGAGAGACAGCTAACAGTTAAGTTTATTAGCATACAATTCTAGGTACCTAAACAGGGTCATCATTAATCTGTACAATTGAAAATAGACTTTAGGATTGTGTTGGTTGTCTTACAACTTGGGTTTTGTTTAATATCTAGGTCCCTTTGGCAACAACAAAAGGAAGTAACAACTCCCTAAAGGAAAAGGATAAACAAAGGGTTAATTATAACCTTGTGGCATTACACATCTAGATCCCAGGACACAGAAGTTAGTCAATGCAGGAAATAGCTATCAGTACTTGGAACATCAATCATTTCTGTAGGTTACATGAAAGAAAACAGTTTTTGTAGAACAGCTAGCTTCAAGTAAAATCAAATACTGAAAATCTAGATGATTGGTGATGTACATACTAGTATTGTTTTTTATTAAACCCTTCCTTCATATTCACACAGGTATCCAATGTATTTGCATATGACAGATGTTGAGCTATGTTCATGAATTTTCAAATAAACTTATGATTTGCTGTCCCCCAAGTCTCCTTTTATAAGTACTCCTGACTGTAGTTTGTGATTCCTTACATAATAAGCATCAGGGAAGTGGTCTGAACATAGAACTGCATACTTCAAGACAGGTGGATTTACAAGTTTCAGTGACTGCTAGCCACTGTTTTTGTCTGAATTTACCAACAGGAAATATGAAAAATAACTCTACCACCCTGTCTTTTTGTACAGCCAATTGCTGCTCATGATTTTACCATTTACCTGTTTGATACTCATACAAGTTGGTATGCAACTTTCGAAGAGAGTTGGTGTGTAGAGCACTACAGTCTATGATACACTGCTCAGAGCTAGGGGACATGAAGTGGGCTGCCACCCATTTGAGTCACAGCTGATAGCAGTTGAAAAACATGGCTGCTACCAGGGGCTGCTAGGGGCTGGCTGCGGCTGCTGGCAATACACAAAATTCTCCCCTCATGGGATCACTAAGAGAAAAAGGAGGACAGCATCCTATTCTTGAAGTGTATTACTTTCATATAAGCTAATATGTATGTGAGCCTCTAGTTCCCCTTTAACCCTTATGCTGGTGGTGGCATATTTGGTCAATACAAAATGATGCAAAAAAACTTTTAAAAAGTGAATGAAACCCTGGCACATGAGTACTCATCTGAGAGTACTCCGTGAGAGCTATCAAATGAATACCAACACGACAGGGTTTAGATGGTTTTCAAAAATGTTAATGTTTTTGTGCTTTGGACAAAAGTAGCCTCAGCATTGGAAGGATTAATGTAATGTTTATATATAACCAAGTAAGTACTCTTAACATGGGTGTATGGATAAATGCTACTAGTTTTCTATCACTTTAACAAATGGGCTTAATGTACTGCTTTAACATATGATATAAAAATAAGTGTGGATATAAGGAAAAACTACTTATTTTCTAATATATTATGTATACCTTACAATAACATTGACAACTCACAGATGTTAGTGGCCAATACCAGCCAGTCTTAATATGTAAATGGACTTGTTTTGGTTGTTATCTGAATGTATATTGTGGTCTCTTCTGAAAAATGAGACAACCCAATTTCTAGATTTCTGGCTAAAACCATGTGTCTATATACTGTAAAATCTATATAATTTATAAGTTTATTTGAATTTGAATACCATCTTCTCTGATGGTATATAAACTTGTTATGTTCATTTGTGGAAAAGATATCCACAACTAGGGTCTTAGCTAGGATCTATAAACGGGGTGCATAAAATTGACCTTCCTTAAAAGTTTGGGTGTCCTTTATTACAAGGCACCACTATTATATTATATTAATCATCAAACTCCATGCTAAAGAATCACTTCATTTTATTTGTTTCAGAATCCAATGTGATCTCGAAGGTGTGCGGAGGAAAGGAAGTTGAGGGGAGGAATTACTGTGTGCGTTACTTCATGAACGGCGGCATCAGCAGGAGATGCTACTGCACCGGTCATCTGTGCAACGGTGGACGGTCACTCACGGCCGGACTGGTCATCACACTCCCGACTCTACTGATCACTCTATGGAAGCTCGCTTAAGGATTTGTGCTCAAGTCAAGTTTTAGTTTTAATTTTAAAGTCTTCCTTAACCAGGGTCTTAGCCAGGATTTTTTAAATGCCTGTCCAAAACAGCATTTACACAATTTTTATCGTTCAGATTTAGCTATTCATCTACTTGAAATCCTTACACCAACTACATTCAGTAGCCTATCATGTCAAAAAGAACAATTGACACTTCAGTTATAGCTTAGAAGGTGATTTGTTAAAAAAAGATAAGGTTATTACTTATTAGTCCCTTTGTAGTATTTTCTGACAGTCTAAAAAGGAGGTTTTCAGGAAATTGCCTGTCCAAAAGACAGGCTGGTGGATTCCTGGCGAAGTCCCTGTCCTAACTGTATGGCAAGTGAGTTCTAGTCATGGTCTTAGCCAGCAGGTCGTCTGGGGGTCTTTTTGGACACCCAAACCCTTAAAAAGCACCCATCAGGACACCCAAATTCTTTTGAGAGGAATTTCTTAAAATGTCAATCTCAAGCTTATCATTGAATTTTTTCATCATCATATAATTCCCATAACCTTACATAAGGATATCATGCCTTACTTTGATAAATATATACATGTTTATGGTTGAATTCTGAGGTTATTGTGGTCCCCCTTAAAAATTTGGACGCCCAAAAATTTTACAATGGCCAATTTTAGGCACCCAGTTTCTTATTCCTGGCTAAGACCCTGGACTTCTAGTGATTACTTGCCCACAGTGGTTTTAAATGCAATAAGTCCTGTTCTGATCAGCCACTTGTTAAAATGCTGTCAGAAGTGTCCATTTGGATGTTTTAACTGTGAGAAAAAATCTGTTCTAATTATCCACAAGTCACAATACTTGTATAAGTACTTGTCACAATACTGTCAAAGTTATTTGTTACAATAATGTCAAATGTACATCTCACAATTCTGTCAAATGTACTTCTCAAAATACTGTTAGATGTACTTGTCACAATACTTACAAACATATGTCAAAAGTCCTGTTCAGAAATACCACTTTAGGGATGGCGTTTGAGCTGTCACTTAAGACAGATGTTCATATCCAACAGGGAAATTAAGATGTATTTTACACTAAGAGGAATCTTTCAAACTGGCTGTAATAGGCAGTTAAACTAGCTTGTCAAGTGGTCTCTTTTAAATGTAGTTTTGACTGATATGTCTTTTACAAGGCAGTCATGGATTTAAGTCCAACCTTTAATGACTTTATCGAAGGCCACTAGGTTTTTAATTTTTACGACATGTTATCATATATTCACCTCACTGTATATAGATTTTGCACTTAAAGAACCTTCTCTGTGTTGCTTTTTGTAGTATGTTTTATATGCATTGAATTAGATTCATAAGAAAAACTTTAGGGGTCCAAAAACTCATTTTAATGGAATGTCTTGGGTCATAATAGATCTTTTCCAAACATAAAGGTTAATTATAAATTGCAGTTGCCCATCGATGATATACCAGTTGTTAATTGGTTATGTGATTTTAATTGACAACATTGATAGGTAAATTGTGCATCATTTGAATTAGCAGTGGTAGAAAACTGGTTTTTCTCTCTAGGATTTATCTGATAGGTGAATGTGCATCATTTAAATTAGTACTAAAATTTATGGTATGAACGGCAATCTTGAGTAGGTTTGTATCAGTGATGGAAAAGAGGTTTTTCTCTCTAGGATTTACTTGACCAACAATTTTCACAGCTGAGTGACCCTGTTTCACATTGCCTTCCTTTGTAAATTATTTGTCAACCTTTATCCTTTTAGTGGCTAATTTTGCCAATACAACATTATGCAAATAACTGAAAAATAACTGAACCCCTGGCACATGGGTACTCGTCTGAGATTACTCAATGAGAATTAGTTAATGCATTTATTCCCCATAGACCATTATTGGTCTGACATAACCATAATGAAATGCACTTGCTTATGTAGGAACATTACATGATTTTCAGATCGCTTGGTTGTTAACCCTTATGCTGATGGTGGCTAATTTGGCCAATACAAAATGATGCAAAAATTCTAAAAAATGACAGAAACTATGGCACATGGGTACTCATCTGAGAGTGCTCAGCGAGAGCATTCCAATGAATACCAACATGACATTGTTGAGATGTTTTTCAAAATTATTTGAGTTGTTGCGCTTTAGACAAAAATAGTCTCAGCATTGGAAGGGTTAAAGTATTCACAGTAATTGAGTAATGTTTAGAAATGAGCTTCAACTAGATGCGTAGTGTGAGACTGAGACAGCATGTTTTGTAATTAATTTAGTGACATTCATAGAAGTATCGTAGGGAATAAACAAATATATTTTGTCTCATCTGTTTTACAATAAAAGCTAGTCAATGTAGTGTATATGTAATTATCTTGTTTTGTCACTGAATAATGATCATTGTGTATAGATACTTTTAGATGTAAAATCAAGATGTAATATTGTATGACAAATACCAAACTGTGATTTATTTTTGTAGAATACATTACTTATATATGAAGTGCTTGTTTGCGTATTTCTCCTCGTGTTTCATTCAGACTTAGTTAGAAATGTCTATCAATTTCCTGTCACATAAAAAAATAAAATTACTGTATCTCAGTATAGAGGGCAGGTGTTTTATAGCCACCATATAGGCAAGTTGGTTAGGTTAGCAGTGGAGAGGTTGGGATTGGGAACAGAGTTTACTTATTCAATGCCCATACTATTTCCTATACTATTAGCAGAATTAAGTACTTGATTATCATGTCAGAGGTCCTGCAATTCAATTTAGCAATATTGGTTACAAATATAGAAATCGAAGGATTTATATAATGGACCAGAGGTCCTGGTTGACTGAAATCATGTTACTGTAGTAGTTCCCATTACAATCACAATCGGCATTGATATTTCTCTCTTAGATGAACACATGTAAAATGCATAAAAGTACAAAAAATCTTTATAAACTTTTTTTTGAATTTCTAAACAATGCTCAATCAAATCTTCATTCTAAACGTAATGACTGTACAATAGGAATTTAACTTAAATTGTCATTCACTTATGTTCCTTTGCTTGTACTTCCACTAAACATCATTGCTATGTATGCTGAAGGGGAGTTCATCATCAATCCTTGGTTTATCACCTTAAGTGTGTGATAAATGCATTGTATCTTATTCTGTAAGATGTGATTTTCTACACATTATTAGTTATAACACATCATTGTGCTCCTAGATAGAGATTGGTGCATAGGAATGGTGTAGTTTTATGCAATCATCATTGTGAAACCTGATGGATCTAAACTCTTGTGAGTAAGAATCCAGTCAAGTAGTTGTGATATGGACAGGGACATTGTAACTCCATCTGGTGGTAAGCTTGTGATCTAATCTAGTTACCTAATCTAGTTGATGGTTTGTCAGAATCCATTTCGACTGCAAGTTTGAATCTAATCTGTAGCTATTATGACATTTATAACAGACTTTTGTCAAAAGGTTTTATACCAGTTAGTAGACTTAGCACATCTCCAAATTGTTAAAACAGAGATTTCAGTCAAATAAAAAAGGAATCCTAATTAGATGCTCCAAAAATCAAATGTTTTAAAATGGTTCAAATAAACTAATTTTCAACATATTTTAAGTTAAATCTTAATTTCTAGCTACTAATATTTGCAGCCTGTGCAGACCACTACTGGATATTTGATTGAATCAACCAAAATGACCTAATTATTCTTTTTTTATATACACTAATCTCTACATGAGTGAACTAGGTCATTTATACATTAACTACAATCTGTTTACAGAAAAATAATTTTAAAAATATATATTCTAAAATGACAATTAAAACAAGAACAAACACTTGAAATATAAATAAAACTTTTTATTGTAGATAATTTAAAGAAATTTGCATATATGTGAAAAACAATCAATGTTTACTACACCAGCTCACAAAAGACTAAGGAGTCCGACTAGTGCATTGAGGTTCACTTATTCAATTCCCAGCAAAAACTTTGTGGTGTGTCCTGAGACTATACAGTTTACCACAAATTGCCTCAGCTCAATCAAGGATAAGATGGTAACACAGCACATTGACATTTTGAGATTGACTCAGATTAGAAGTGCCAGAATTTCAACTCCCCATGGAAAACAGGCACACTGGGGAATTCACACATGTTTGTGAACACAGTGGAACAAAACCTCTTGAGTAGTTATAGTCAACATCTGGGCTATGAGTTATGCCGAGGCTGTTGAGCGAGATCTGCTGGTTGCATATCCGGTGATCGACATTCATTCTTTTTCTTCTACCTTTGAAATATGTTCAGATTTTAGGGGTGGGAATTCCTTCATTGAGACTCTGCCTCTCTCTGCTGTTTTTGTTGTACCATTTCACTAAGGAATTCCAGATAGACCTTTTTCTGAGCAGAAGATGCGGGAACAAAATGGCCGCCAGGATGAGATATGACCTTGGGCTGCTCGTAACAGGTCAGTAGCTCTTCACTCATTTCTGAAAAATATGAAAGGAAGAAAATAATAGGATTATTTCTGGTAATTCTACCTCAGCAACTTTTCAAAGAGAATACTTGCTGACAGTTATCTCTTTATTTACATGGAAAAACACCTCAAGATGGCTATTTGATACACAATTAAATATCAACACATCGCGCAGATGAGTTTCCTTTAGTATTAACAATGGCCCTACAAATATTTCTCAAATATTGTTCTATTTGATGAATCATTTTCAAAGTTGTCAGACCATGTGTGCATTTCATATACAAATGGGTTAAGGAATTTTACGAATAAAAGAACCCCTAACCTACTCTAACCTAATTTTAGCCAATGTCTTCAGAAAAAATCTTTGTGCTTCCACAAGCTGTCTTCTACCAATCAGTCTTCCCATGAGTTTTGGTGCATGATATACCAAAAACTTTTGGCCTTTGTTGCCCAAACCAAAAAGGCGGTACACATACTGAAAAAGTCTGATCCTCTTTGCAAAAAAATTAGAGCCCAAGACAGTTGATGATCTAGCTCCTTTAAACTTATAAGTAAATGATAACCAATACTTATATGCTTGCTATATAGACAGTACGTGTAAATATACTATTATATAATTGCATTGTAATTTTTTTTGACATGCAAGACTGAATAAAAATGATTTAAAAATTATAAAGTGTAAACAAATTTAGACCAAATGGTCTAGATACCTATGACAGAATATTGTTGGTAATGGTCCTTGGATCATTTGGGATGTCATTGCATGAAACCTTTATAAATTGAGTAAGCAAGAGATTTCATACAACATACAAATTCTACCTCAAGTTCATGAAAATATCAACAGCTAATATGCACTCTTTTTAATTCACTATCTTGAAAGCCACCTTTTGGTAAAACTTGGAACTAAACTGCCTTTTTAACAACACTCTAATTATTGCCTTGATTGGTCGTTTGTAAGTTGAGATACTGATTAGACAAAGATGGAGAATACTAGAATGGTTAGTAGGTACATTAATTTAGAGGTTTCCTTTCTTAACAGACAACCTGCACTGGTTATAATTAAGAGAACACGCTCTTTAGTGTCAAAGCTACCAACAGCTCTCTCGAGGAATTTCAAAATATTTGACCAGCTTATTTCATATCCGCTTGTTGTTTTTCTTCATCTAAGGTACTGCCAAAATAATTATTGCCTTAATTGGTCACTTGTAAGTTGAGATACTGATTGACCCTTGTCATGCTAGACCCCCATATGGAAAAACCTATCCCCTGGGACCAGGGATATTGTGGGTCTACCCACCAAATCAGAAGGATTTCATAGATTTCTATTACTGTTTCAATTATGTGCTTCACAAACTGAAATAGAAACATAGTAAAAGGTAAAACCTTGATATCTAGTATAATTCGATACCCTTTAGTCAACCTATGTAGTTTTTATTTTGCTAAGTGCAAGGGTACCCAAAGACCGGATATATCCGATGTTGGTCACACAGGCAAGATATATAGCACCAGATATATCCGGTGTTAGCAAGAGCAGGGTTAATCTAGGATGGAGAATACTTGAATGCTTAGTGATTACGTTAATCTAGAGGTTTCCTTCCTTAAAAGACAACCTGCACTGGTTATAATTAAGAGAACATGATGTTTATTTTCCATATGCGCTATAGTAAAGACCTGGCTATCCCATGGGTCTCTTAACTGACCTTAGTGTGATGTCACTAGGAAACAAAGACCAATGAGGACTTATTACAGAGAATCTTGCACACCAATATGTGTAGAACGCAACATTTGGGCTATTCGCCGCAGTCAGCCTGTTCCGGTTGACCAGCTTATTTCATATCCACTTCTTATTTTTTTTCATCTAAGGTACTTCTTACAATTCAATCTCATTTCCAGTGTGCGAAATAAATGAAAATTAGTAAATTGATTAAGTGATAATTACAGAATACTAATGAATGCCAAAATAATTATTGCCGTGATTGGTCGTTTGTAAGTTGAAATTCTGATTAGTCAAGGATGGAGAATACTAGAATGGTTAGTAGTTACGTTTATTTAGAGATTTCCTTCCTTAACAGACAACCTGCACTGGTTATAATTAAGAGAACACGCTCTTTGGTGTCAAAGCTACCAACAGCTCTCTCGAGGAATTTCAAAATCATGTTTATTTAGCCTTTAACTCTTATCAAAATTAAATTAAGAATTTCGATTATCATCACTTTTTGGCCATTTTTATTATTATTATTATTATTATTATTAATATTATTATTATTATTATTATAATTATTATCATTACTATTATCATTATTAGTTATTTTCTGCCATTATTATTATTATCATTATTATTATCATTATCATCATTATTATTATCATCATTATTGTTATCATTATCATTATTATTATTATCATTATTATCATCATTAATATGATTATTATCATTATTATTATTATCATTATCATCATTAATATTATCATTATCATCATTATTATAATCATATCTTGTACATACCTTTTTGGATGACCTTATCTGTGTCTCCAAAGACATGCAGAGACGGCAGAGAAATATGATGTGTATACAGTGGACAGTGTGTCGATTGCCTACTCTTAAAACCAGCTATAAGTATCACAAAATGGAACTTCATTGTGGGATCTGTAAGAATAAGACAATCTTTGTTAAACCCGAAACATTGCAGTTGTTTTCAGTGTTCCCAAACACTTTGAAGAAAATTTGACAAAATCATAGGTAGCATAAAAATCCTTATAGCATAAAAGAGCATTATAAAATATTTGTTTAGAAATAAAGTCTCACAACCTTGGTACATTGGTGTAGCCAGGGTTCTGTAATGGATCCTATGGCAATTAGCCTGTGGCAACGAATCCATGTGTATATTCATCTAAAACTGTGATACTTTAGTATGCAAATCACTGGTTCACTGATAAGTGCACCTCTCATGAAAATCAGAAGAAGACTACTCACCATGCTGCTATTATCTTAAATTGACATTTTGTCATGAGATTTGGACTTTCCAGTCTTGCGAACATACTGATTATACTTACATCCCACCATCAGTTATAAGTGACAGTTGTTTCAATAGTTCCCTAAAGATGGCAGCACCTCACAATGTTACCAGACATGGGATGGGAGACGCCTGCATGGTTTGTGGAAATGTACACACAAGTATCGAATGGTGATGCAAGGCATCAATAGTTACTAGCTGGGTCGTAATTATGTATGATGTACAGTATGATGTTGATAAGATTTGAATTGTTTATCCTTGTTGCTGTCTGTATTCTGCCCTCAAAGTACACTGAGCTCCTCCCCCATACCTAATGTTTCCTTGATGCCAGTGGCCTCGCACTGCCATGACAGAGATATGTGTTCTGAGTTGAAATGCAGACAAAAATACGTAAGCCTAAGTTATTTCCAAGAGACAGCTAAATGAATATATTTGTAATTAAATGTTTCAATAAAAAAAGACCTTGCTCACATAGAAAATGCAGCCATATCGATGTTTCTTCTTGGTGTGGCAGCGACAGAACGAAGTAGCGGCTGGCTGATTCGAACCACTAACCCTTGGGTCGTCAGTCCGACGTTCTAACCATTACACCACACGTCTCCACTACATAGGTACATGAGCATAATCTGGTGGTATAGGATCCGCGTAAGGAGATCGCTGTCATGTACACATTCATAACACAACGCCGACGATTTGATTGCAATGATACAAGTACTTTTATTTCAAAGAATTGTTGGGGGAAAAGAAAGAAAGAACCATACAGAAAATCACTTTTAAATTTTTTATTGTGGCAAGACCATCAAGCCTCAGTAAAAATGGCTCCGCCAGGAGCGATCTCCATGCCTACTTCCAGTTCGTAACCGTATTATACTGGGTCATGAGCGACCCAGCAATGAGAGGAAATCAAATCACATGCTTATTTGCACTAGAGACACTGAATATGGTAAGAATGTCAATTACTAAAAAGATCCTGTATTCACAGTTTATCCATTTAGCTCTGATCATTCTGATTGGTGAAATCAGATGTGAATGAATTGCCCTATACCTAACATTCCTTACCACCTAGCATGGTTCTCAGGCTGAGTTAGGTATAATGCCCCCACCACTATATTTGATGTCTCCCTCAAATTATAGATGGCAGCACAGTTTTCATGAGCTGCATTTTTTTAACCCACCCTTGAGGATAAATTTGGAACTAAACCTGGAGTGAAATCAAGTCAGGGTAGATCAGTGAGATTAAGGTGGGTCCAGCACTAAGAACATTTCTGACATAAGCTAGCATTTTCTTCATTTACAGCTTGTAGGGGATTGTAACAATGAGTAAACTTATATATTTTCTGAAAGGAGACCTTTTTTGCTATCTCTCAATGCTACTTTGATTTATCTTTTCGTAAATGTCAGAGTTTTATTGAGAAAAATGTAAAGTGCTGGACCCACCTTAAGGAATGATCCAGATGACACAGACTTGTAGTAAGTCTACTTACCACCCTGAGCCTTGAGTCCACACATGAGAGAAACCATGGATGCCCCCTGGCTGAAGCCCAGCACCCCATCAAACGGACCCTGCAGCAGAGAAAAAGGGAAAATATGAGTTCCTCCATCCAGCTAGAGAGGTATCATAATGATATATTATGATTTTGCAAATAATGAATTTAAGAATGACACATGGATTCTAGAAATATTTGAAAGGAAATTGAAGATTAAATTCAGCTATAAATTTCTCCTTCAAATAGTTTCCAAATTATCCCTTTGTCAGAGAGATATCATTGAAATGGTCAGACGTGACTGAAGATAGGTTTTACCCTATATGGGATTAGCAAAATACTCTCCTTTCGAGCTATAACTTTTTTTTCGGAAAAATAAGTCAATGTTTCCCATTAGTGTGACAGTAAAATGATGCATCTAGCCCACAGAGTAGCCTCTTTACAAATACTGGTAAGTGGTATCTTTTTTCTAAAGATTCCTTTATGAGCTATAAACAGTAGAACAATAGAAATTTATTTATAGTATTTTACCTCTATCTTTACAGAGCAGGATTGGGGTCAATTACTTTAAAAAGTAATCAATTATATTACTATTACTTCAGTATTTTGCAATTATATTACTATTACTATTACACCATTTTTTAGATCCAGCAATTACAATTACTATTACATTTGAAAAAGTAATTGATTACATTACAAATTACTTTCAATAAATGGAAGAAAGCCATATACAGAGTCCCCACGTATACTGAATATTACTGATAACTGCAGAGATTTGCCAGTAGAACAATAGAGATGTATCAATGATATTTACTTACATCTCTAAAGATTTTCCATATGTCACTGCTAATGCAGAGATCCATCATAGCCAATAGAACAATATAGGTACAATAATGATGATGATGATGATGATTATAATGATGTTGATGAAGATAATTATAATAATAATAATAGCAACAATAATAATAATAATAATAATGATAATAATAATAATGATAATAATGATAATAATAAGAAGAATGATACTACTACTACTACTACTAATAATAATAATAATAAGTAGAAGAATGATAAGAATGATAATAATAAAAGAAAATAAGAATGATAAAAGAAAATAATAATAATAATATAATAATAATAATAATTTATTATAATAATAATAACAATAATAAAATAATGAAAATAATAATTATAATTATAATAGTAATTATTATATCAATAATGATAATGATAATGATAATAATGATGATAATAATAATAATAATAAAAACAATAATAATGATGATAAAAATAATAATAATGATAATAATAATAATGATAATAATAAAAATAATGATAATAATAATAATAATAATGATAATAAAAATAATATAATAATAATAATGACAATAATAATAATAATAATAATAATAATAATAATTATAATAATAATGACAATAATAATGATGATATTTTACCTGTTTTTCAATGGATTCTCTAACAAGCTGCAGAGATTCCTCATAGCCATTAGAACAGTCTGTGTAGTCATGTGCGTGGTAATAAGCATCTGGTCTCGAGAACCACCAGCCACGATCATCACCTGTGTTGGTCACAATGTGAAGAATCTAATTTTTCTTGCTGCTGAGTAGTGTAAGAAATCATTAAAACATTTTCATCATGAGTAACCCTTCCAATGCTAAGGCTACTTTCGTCCAGAGCACAAGAATGCAAAGATTTTTAAAAACCATCTTAACCTGGCCATGTTGGTATTCATTGCATAGCTCTCATTGATGAGTACCCAGGTATGTACATACCAGGTTATTTGCATCATTTTGTATTGGCCAAATTAGCCAGAAGCAGCATAAGGGTTAATCTCTGAAAAGTTTAATTTAATAATTGATTATAAGTTTTGGCAACCTGACAGACTTGAGTACTGTTGACCGTTCACTCAACTAACCAGAAATATAGTGCTATTTTACTAAAAGCAGTTGTAAATCAAATGTAGAATAACTGTTTAGAATAAAAGAATATAGAGAAACATAAACCAAGTTGTTTGGGTTGCTTTCATTGCATTATCATTCTTTTCAGGTATTAAATGGGAAATTAGTATCAGAAGTTAGAGGGTTTACTCTATAAGATCACCTTCTGTCTCCACAATAATTCTGTATCAATGAGTAATTTTACATTTTTCGTTAACTCCAGGCATGTGGTAAAACACTTGTCAATTACATGATTAATCCTCACTTGACTAATATTGAATTATAACCCCTTGATTTTTTAAAACATTAATTTCACATACTTCATGTTGCATGATGCGTATGTGTATTGTAGCCGCCAAACTTTCACAGTAGTATTTTCAAGTAGCGTAAATTCTCGGAAATCTCGACCGCCCTAGGAATCTCGGCCACTATGATTAATTTACAAAATAATTACTGGGGAATCTCGCCCACCCTCGATCCATCCAAGGACACATTTCACGCTATTTTCGGAAAATTTCAGCCACCATCAGCCAACGAAAATCGTAATTAATAAAAAGTGTCCGATATTTGCGAGAATTTACGGTAGGTTGGAAATCACATTTACAAATATATGGTTGGATGGCATAATAAAATTCTCATATTCAGTGGTGTAACTTTGACCTTTTTGAACCCAACTCTTCCTATCAGCCCTACGTAGTACCTGTATCTTTTGCTCCAGATCCACCGGGTCCTTCATCATCTGAGGAGGCAAGCACTGGAACTTTGTTAGGAGCTGTTATAAAAACTGCAAAAAATAGTTAGAATCAATGTTGAATGTCCACACCTGAAGTATTATCTAAGGTTTGGCACCTTAAACCCTACCTTCGCCCAAAGCACACAGACACAAAGATTTTTTAAATCCATCTAAACCCTGTCATGTTGGTACTCATTAGATATCTCTTACTGAGTACTCTCAGATGAGTACCCATGTGCCAGGGTTTCGGTCATTTTTCAGCTTTTTTTGCATCATTCTGCGTTGGCAAAATTAGCCAGCAGCATCGAAAGGGTTAAGCATGTAAAACACTTAGGCCACAAATAACCAAGATGCAAAAGGCATTGGAGTCTGCTGAAGGCTGCTCTGGGCAGGATATGGTTAAAGACTTTAACCCTCCAGGCATAAATGGGTTAAAAGGGATACCTCAGAACCCTACTCTATAAATCATTTGCAAAATACATAAGTGGTCCGCTTATTTTACTTAACCCATTCATGTATGCAATTGCCAAAAAAAAAAAAAAAAAAAAAAACTGGCTCTTTTTTTGAATTATCTATCTCTAACAAAAACATTTAACCAATATATAACCATACCAATGATTTTCATTCCAATATTTTGTAAATTATGTCTATTCTGAAGGTTTTTACAGATATCGGGGAATCCTGATGATGATAATTCTAGACATAAATGGATTAAAACTATAATTAAAGTGGAAATTAAGTTTTTGACTAAAAAAGTGACCAAGAAATAGTTAATTTGGATTTTGGATGCTAAATGTGTAAGCATTATGTTGAGTATAAATGGGTTAACCCCTATATATTTACCTGTAGTGCCTAAAATGACTCAGCTATTTTGGTGGTGATTTTTTTACGTTTATGAAAATAATTGTATTGTGGGAAGAATGTTGGTAAGAAACTCAAAATGAATAACACTCTCATTCAAAAGGCTGCAAATTTATGGTGTATATCACACTTTCCATGGGTACCTCTTATCACGAATGGATCAAAAGGCGTTGCTCAAGGACCTTGGATTTTAGAGCCATGTAAAAAGGACTTTGCAAAAAATCATCTGGATCAAAATGTTATGGTGACACATTGGGCATTTTTTGGGGTATTTTTTGGCAAGCTAATTGCTGATGTTGTTGATATTCTATTGTCACAGCACCCCATGCTGTGTAGGGTGTTCACAAGGGTATAAGGGTAGACTTATAACAGGAATATAAGGGTACCTTTTATGCAATTATAAACATCTGACTGAGAAGGCCCTTACATCAAAATCACCATTTTTTGCCATCATAGGGTTGTTTTAGAATTTTGGCTGACGAGTTTTAATTGAAAGGAGGATAATTAAGACAATAATTTATAAACCTATTCATGCAAAGACTTTTTCCGGACAATTGTCATTTCAAAGTAATAAAATAAGTTAAATAACCTAAGACTGACACCTAAGAATCTTGCTGAAAGACTGTAACCTTCATAAAAAGTGTATGTATTGCATAAGAAAAAGACCAGATCCAAACATAACCAAGCCAGGGTGCAACATAGGCTCCAAAACATTACTTGCCGAGCAGGGCAAGCTGCCCCTAAAGTTTACTTGCCCCGCCGCCACTTCCGCTTGCCCCGCCACTCTGTTAAACAAAATTGAGTTACATCTGCTTAAAACATTACTTGCCGAGCGGGGCAAGTTAGGGCCTTGTTCTGCTTGGCCCAATTGCCATTTTCCGCAGAATTCACTTGCAACGGGGCAAGTGGTTATGTTGCACGCTGCAAACATCTAAAACATGTTAATGAATCATGTATTGGATATTAATTCTTTCATGCTTAAGTTCCTCTCAACATTGTTGTCTGGGTCTACAATACTTTTAGTAACTTTGAAATTAAGAATAATTTTTAAAATATGTAATCGAAGCGGACTTGTTTGTGAAGTTCTAGTTATCATTCTCTTTAAAATATTTTTCAAGTTGCTTTTGCCGTGAAGATTTCATCAAAATTGTCAGACTGCTTTTGGCCGCTGTGAGCATAAATGGGTTAAAAATTAAAATACTAGTGTATCAGAACAATTTTGGTGTATTAGTATTTCAACTAATAGCTTTTAGCATTTCAATTAGCCAAGTCTGGTTACAGGAGTAGACATTTCACTAGAAAAATGGGCACTTAACCTTTCCAGTGCTAAGGCTACCTTTGTGCAAAGCACAAGGATGCAAAGATTTTTGATAATCATCTTAACCTTGTCATGTTGGTATTCATTAGATAGTTCTCATTGAGTACTCTCAGATGAGCATCCATATGCTAGGGTTCCAGTCATTTTTCAGGTCATTACATCATTTCGTATTGGTAAAATTAGCCACCAGCAGCTACAATTATACTGCATGAGATCTGTATTTGTCATGCTAGTTTTGATGTCTTAACAGTCACACAGATATTAATTTGAGAATTCTATAATTGTAGGGAATAAGATGAAATGATAATGGATAAACTTACCTAATTCTGCATGTTTTTTGATAATTTTTCTAAATGCCCCTGTGTTTTCTCTAAACGTTTGTTCATTTTGCCTGAAAAAACAAAAATAAAAAACATGATTTAGATTCAAATATTTTTAGCTGGTAGGAAGAAATCTTTCATAAAATATTTTGCCAACTGATAAAAAAAATAAAAATAATAATTGGTCAATATTATATTGAACTATATACAGTGAACCCCTCGAATGACCACCCATCTAAGTTGACCATATTTTGCCTATTACATTAGCCCTTCCAATACTGAGGCTATTTTCGTCCTAAGCACAAGGATGCAAAGATTTTTGAAAACCATCTAAAACCTGTCATGTTCAGTTGGTATTCATCAGATAGCTCTCACTGAGTACTCTAAAATGAGTACACATGTGCCCAATAACTCTATAATTGTGAAGTATAGGTACAGAATTTCCACCTATCGAACACCTGTACTCTGTTAAAACACTGAACGGCAAATACATTTTCATATACTGGCCAAAGAACCAAGTTTTACATGTGTTAATTGAACACCCATGCCAATTTATAGGCCATTTACTCTTTTGACAGGTCATTAACATTTCATTCAAATAATAACAGACAATATCTCTCCTTACAATCTTTCCCACTTCCAATGATTTTTAAAGAGATTTTAAACAATTACAGAGTTTTCAAAACTGTACCCAGATAATATTTCTTCATCCCCATAATTTGGAACTAGATACAAGAATGTTCATTAACCCTGCACGATGATATGAGACTCAAAACATGGATGGGTCAAAGAATCATTATTAACTTTCTAATTTATTTTACGATTCATATTGTAGAACTGATTTTTTTTTTAACATTTCATTTCTTTTTAAAGCTCCCACATATAAATAAAAAGACCAACCTGTAACCATGGATGCAAAGGATCTGAAAAAAAGAAGAGAATATCTCAATCTCACCATCTCAAAACAGCCTTACAATTTCGGTGAGAACTTTTGAAGTGAAAGTAAGGTTGGGTAAATATTTGATGGAGAAATGTTAATCAGAACAAAACCAAAACTTTTCCTACAAGTAATTCTGAATACCTAGGTTATTGTCAAAAATACGATAGATCCAGATGACAATTTCTAAAGGAACTACTAGGCATTAATGGGCTAAAATATGAACTCCATCAATGCTTATATTTATGATTGATACCCATACCCATAAGTACTGGTATTTATTTTTAGGCATCAAGCCATTTAAGACAATTTTTAGTGCCATCTTTGAATATTTTGAACAATGTGTCTCACATTGACTACCAAAAACGATGTTGCTCGAGGATTGACTGTCCCGGCTCCTTGATCCTTACATTTGAACACCATTGCCTTTGAACTTGAATCTCAAATTGCCTTCTCAACCAATACTAAATAGTCTAGGGTTTATAATGTTCAGTACCGAAACCCTACCACCCTTTTTACTGATTTTTGATATTGCCTCGGGGGCTAGGGTTTAGTGTCATCTTCAATAGACTATGTTAGCAGGTTTAAATTGAATGTTACATGTGCAACACCGAACATCCGCAATAAAATATCCTTGCATAAATGGTAAGAGATGACGAGTGAGACAGCAACAGTCTCTCCATCTGAAAGCCGCCCCTGTCCCGCCCCAGGGGGGGCACTTAAGTACAGAGGGAGGCCGCACCCGCGTTACATATTTCGCGGAAGAAGACCTCCGCATGTCCGCGATTTTGCAAATGAAGGGTACTTTTTTGTACCCAGTAACAAAGTATGGGGGGGGGGGTGAAAATCCCCTTACAATCCACGAAATATACGCGGCTCTGACGCCAAGTGACTCCCGAAGTGACTTGGCTTCCGAGTTTGCTGCCGCTAAACAGGTAGAGGATTATAAAATCTTAAGTTAAAATATGTGTTCCCGTTCATCCAATGTCAGTGTTTTGATAAAAGAAGGGGTGTTTATTTACTGGAAAAAGTCAGCGTTTTTATTAAAATAAGGGTGCTTTTTTGGCCAGAAATCAGTTCTTTAGTGGTATTTTTAAATTTTGATAACGAGCGTATGCGCCCCCCTCTATACCTGAGTTCGCAACCCGGATCAGTCTGCAGCATTGCAGTCAATAATGAGCAGCTTTTTCTATGCCAGGATGCTATAAGTTGAACTCGGAACGTGTTTATTATAGACTTTGACCCTTAATCATTTCTGTCTCTATGGAATGTCTTATTTATAGCACTGGTGAATTAAATGCATCCAAAGCAGCGTCTCCCACCCAAACATTCGATCTAGCACGAATGCCGATCTTGTTCCGTTCATCTACTGATCTAGGGCCAAATACAACACGTACCCGAAGAACCGTCTTGTCAGCCATGCCTACGTTTGTGGGGAATACCTTCAGCCTCGATTTGAGCGACGTTTAATTCTATATATAGATTACCGCATTGGAGCAGGGGAATTCCCTTCCATGCCACAGCAGTCCCCATGAGTGATGTTCTTGATGCTTGGGTATGGTTTATTTCAGCTTAACGGCTGTGTTTGATATACGTAATGTTAGATACTGAAATAGTTTGCGCATGTATTTATTAACGTAGACGTTTTAAAAAGTATAGGTGTTTAATACGATGGACGAGTGTGAAAGAGCAAATAAAAATATATATATTTTCACACCCGTATATTTGGGGGAGAAAATTAAAAACTTTATTTTCCCCATTTTACTTGGGGAGAAAATTAAAAACTCTTTTAGTTTTCATATTTTCACTCCCATTTTTTCGGGGAGGGAAAATTAAAAAAAAACGTAAATAGAAGATAAATAGAAGATCCCCCAGTAAATATCCTTAGCTATAGCCAGTGGTACTTCAGCGTACCGCAGTTTCTCCAATTTAGACTTATTTTGAAGGTCCCTGACACCCATAATTGTGGATATACGTAGGAGCTCCGTTTCAAAACACCATGCATGTCTTTGAGTCTTTTACTCAAAAAATCCTGTATCCTGCTGTGAGGCCACAGTGTATTCATCATCAGAAGACCTTTCACGCAATGAAAACTTTGTATAGGGTAAGGTGTCAAAGTGGTATACTAGTTTCACCTCTCTCGGTTGCCAGCGTCATTTTTCTAGTTGATATAATGATAACTCCCCATACCAATAGGAAATGAGCCAGGAAACCACTCACTGCTTGAAATATATTTTCCTTACTTCTCTAGAACGGGAATGAAAATAGAAAGTCTTTTATTTTCTCTCCCCCAAAAAACGGCGGTGAAGATTTTTAAAATGTACTTGCTCTTTCACACTTTGCTTTGTTCATCGTAGTTTAAACTGTCACTGGTTGACCAATAGCATTGGGACCCTCCTTTATATATATATATATATATATATATATATATATATATATATATATATATATATATATATATATATATATATATATATATATATATATATATATATATATATATATATATATATATATATATATAATGTATTAATTGTAAAAAATCTCAAAACTTATCTAAGCTTATGCATGTGTGGTACAATCATAACTTCAACATCATCACCAAATGGCAGAAAACTACTTTAAACCATAGCTTCGCCAAACTGTTTACAGTTAATTTTCAAAGACAAAAACGTAAATTCAATCATTTATAATGTTCTCCTTCCTAAACCAGCTAGACAGCAAACACTGCAGGAGGGTTATGACGCCGCTATCACACTATTCGTAATCTAAAACTTCCTTGTGTCATGTGTTATATCTATGAGACTGGCGTTTTTATTTGACCTAAAATAAATCTCTATCTAAGGGTAGGCATGACACCACTCGTGTCATGCAAGCTTTAAAGCAAGAACTACCAAGTCTTCTTTCACGTCGACCTACCCGCCCGAAGTTAATTATATACCTGTTCACATCTCTCTCTCTCTCTCTCTCTCTCTCTCTCTCTCTCTCTCTCTCTCTCTCTCTCTCTCTCTCTCTCTCTCTGTATGACCAAGTACTAACCTGTTGCATCTCTAGAAAGCATATGGGTGCCTATTTTGAAAGAATATATATATATATATATATATACATATATATATATATATATATATATATATATATATATATATATATATATATATATATATATATATATATATATATATATATATATATATATATATATATATATATATATACCCTTGGTATAGGGGCCTTCTCAATATCCCTATATTGCAGCACATACTATGAAATCGTTAAATGTTTTGTATTCTCATCCGCCCGTTGCATAGGCACAACATAGATGGCGCCATGGGTGGTCACACACAAAGGATAACACCAACTGGAAAGATCTCTGCTTGGCTGTTTGGTGGGGAGTTCTACACGAAGCAGGGTAGATGTATCCTTAGATGCCTTTATTCATCTAAGGTGTATCTATGATTTGGTATAGGTCTTTCGGTATAAAGTGTTGTAGGATATGAAAACACGCCCTCTGGATAAACTAAAGCATTCCTTGATTACCGTGACCGATCTTGAAAAATATAATAGCTTCATAGTGAAATTTAATATCAGATGCGTTCCACAGTAATCGTATATTAGCGAAAACATTCCACCGAATGTCATCGCACTAAAAAGTGGGCCAGGGAGCTTATAAGATAACATCCACATTGAGCGCAGTCAGAGTTTTTTCTACCATTTTTTATGAAGCGTTTTACAAATCAACAAACTGGTTTGCGCCCTGTAAAGAAAACACGCAGCTGTAAGAAGTTCCACGTCTCCCTTCAACCTAGGATATCAAACAGCCCCTCTTGCCATTCACGTTTTTTGAACTTCAAGGAAGCTTACATGAATCCATACACTCACAGTGTCAATAAGGACACAGATCTATTAACCCATTTATGCTCAGGGGTCAGCAACAAATTATCGCCCTGGTGGTCTGGTGATCATGAGAATATTCGAGATTGAGGCAAGAGTTGGACAACTATTTGAAAAAGGCTTGATATTTGTTTAATTGTGGTTGACACTTCTCCAAATTTATTTTCCAAGTGGTATTTTTGTAAAAAGACTTTTTGGTTTTACTCTGTCAGACATTTTGAGCCTAGACTGCAGGGGTGAATCGGTTAAGGGTACATTACAGTTTGAAAAGGGTTAGACAAGACATATTGCAAAACGGAGTATTCCTCTTCATGTCAGCAACCTATCAAATCGTTATGGTTTCGACAACTTCCTTAGCTAAGAGAGACAATATATATCTTATCATTAATATCAGGTATAAAAAGAGAAATTAAAAAAAAACTTTTTTACCCGACCACTCCAGAGGGTGGGTAAATAAAACTTTACTTTTACCCGACCACTCCAGAGGGTGGATAAATAAAACTTTATCTTTACCCGACCACTCTAGAGGGAAGGTAAATGACACTTTCTTTACCCTCACCCTACAAAAGAAACATACAAAGTGGTTTATTGGAGGTACTTGTGTTTGTTGTTTGTGACATACACAGACAAAACGGTGTCTACATGAGTATAACAGAAATCCCCAGATTGATGTGCAAAGAAATGAAAAAGATTATTTTAAAGTGAATAAAAAATGAACAACTGAAAAAGATGGGAAAGGTGTCATAAATTATTACGAGTCAACTCAGATTGCTCGAATATGCAGACACTTTTATAAATGTTAAAAACAACAACATTTTTGTTTCAATATTTCTCATTTATAACGATAATCATGCCCATCATATTCATACTTTTGAATGATATCATATGCGATATCTTTAATCGATAGATAAATCGTATGTACATGTTTAAAAAAATCCGATTACACATGTGTGTACTTTGAAATTTAAACAGTACTTTTTGTGATTGGAAATTTCTTTGCCTACTGTTGATATATTGACTATGATTTTGAAGGGCCCAATCTGGGTCAAGTCGGCTTTAGGATTGTATATCAAGAGTACTTTATTCGGCTAGTCAGTAAGGAAAGAAGATCTAAGTTAACGCCGAAAAAAAAACATTCCGAAAAAATTTTTAGAACCAGGGATTAGAATTTTTGTTTAGCATCGCCTTTTCTATTTCTGCCACAACAAGGCATACGTCATTGATTAGGCAACAGGAGTAACCTACATGAGCTCGCGCCCAATGCTGGCCTTAGACCGCTCGGCTGTGAGGGAAGCCCTGTGGCTGGTTGGTGCAACTGTGCCCTGGAAAGAACCATCGATCGAGGGATCAAATGAATTATCTGTTCTTCAAATATTTTAGCCCGACACATATTTCCAATAAACATCTAGTTTTTTTTTACTCCAAAAGTGTTTGCTTCATATAATAAATCAAAAAATAGATAGATATAAATGGTTAAATGAATATATAGATAAAAGCTAAAATATAATAAGTAAAATGAAAACTAAATTAATAAATAAGCAAATACTTTAAGTAAACAATAAATAAATGGATACAATAATTCTCAAAAATTTACATTTACGGTTGTGGCCTTAAGAATGCATTATCATATCCATTTGATCAATTCATGAATCTGGGTTGCAAAGACCTTCACACCCGGATTTGAGAGAAATGTGAGACATTATATTCTCGACCAAGGATATATTACCTAAAATACTCATCACCATGAATTCACTATGTCCCTCAGCTCATCATTAGGAAGTAAAACGATGCCTAGTAGCAATGCATATAGTAAAACAAATACACCTATTAACAGCAATTCAACATTCACAGAGAGGATCAACCATCATAACAGAAATATATAACACTTGCGTAATATATTTCTGATATAAGAGAATTTGTTATTAAATAGGACCCATAACTTCATGATATACACGAATGTACTGTCCGTGAAGACAAAATACGTAGACAGGATTAAATATCCCTACCCCCACCTATTCCCGGGACCTATTCACAATACAGAAAGGTCAGGTAGTCGGAATATATTTCTTGGATTGTGACAGCTTGATCATTGAATTCAGATTAACGACACAACAATCTTAGTTGTTTCGTTATAAGTTTTATTTTTGTTTTCCTAGCTATAGGAAACTTCGTTTTTACTCTTTATTGTGTTTTTCCTTTACTAATAGTCAAATGCAGGCCTTTAAGTTCTTGCGCACTTTCTGAAAATGATATGCCTAAAAATGCATTGACACCTATTATGATATCGCCTACGCGTAAAGCCTACGCAATTTTGAAAAGGTCAACAAAAAAGTTATTTTTTGTATACCTCTTTTCTGCATACACTGCCGGACCCAAAATAATACGCACTTTGCAAATACACTGAGTTGTTTCAGAGTAGAATTCATGACAAGCTTACTGTCCATATGGTAGCCATCACTGGAAAAAAAAAAATTGTTAAAAAGCGAAGGTAAAAAGCACGCCCGCATAAACTAAATATAATATCCACAAAACACTATTATTCTGTCGGGGTCGCGTGTTTTACATTTTTGTTGTTTTTTCACCCACCCAGTAGAACCAGTTTAGTTTTTTCGTTTTTCCCTAGATGGCGCTGCATGGGAACTTCCGCCCTAGGTGTGGCTGGGCTTCGGCGGTGTTGACGGTCTGGATTTTGACTTCCGTGACACGGATGACCAGGTGAGTGTCACTAGCCAAATTTGACATATTTTATAGACTGTACTTTCCGCTATATTTTCATACACATTAGAAGTTTGACACCCCTCTTGAAAGGGGAGATTTCATTTTTTGACAGTTCCCTATTATCGCTCACACCAAGGGGTCGACGAGGAATTTCAATTCAAGTGGGGGTAAACATTGTCTGGGTTGTCATGATCTCCCAAATATAACATAGGATGGAACGATTCAGATTTTGATAGAAACTGAATAAATTTAGACATCCTTGTAACATTTCCGGCTGTTGTCACTGATATTTTCTGTGGGGCGTAAAAATGGTGGGTGGGTGGATTTGACCCACGCCAGACAGGTTGACCTACTTTTGGGCGGTGACATTTTTAGGGTTCTTAGGATGGGGTAGTGGGGTCATTTACAGTTCAACGGGTAACGTTGAGTCTCAGTTGCACCTCCTCACACCCCGGGGCAGAGCATTTTCAAAATAAATGTCAAATTTAAGTTTTTCAAATGGCTGCCATCAAGGCATTGGATATTTCCGCACCCACTTGAAGAGAGAACACAGATGGGTACCTATTAAAATCCTAGTGAGAGACCACTCCTTAAACTTACAGCGTATGCAATTGCAAAGGTGTGTCAACCCTACTTTCTAATTAACCCTTTAATGCTGCATCCTGTGTTTTTTTTACATCCCCAAGTACATTAACTCCGGTAGTGTTTTTATTGCTGTTATTATTTCATTGTGAATAAATTATGTCTTTTTTTTTAATAGCGTAGACTTCATATAGTGTTTTCCTTGTCTGGATGCGATTGAAACTGAAACTTTGTAAGTGTCTTTTTTTTTTACTCATACATTCCAAAGGTCTATTTTATGTGGATCTGGCTGTTTACCAGGAAGGTTTTTTATTCACTCCAATTTGTGTTGGCATGTTTGATGCAGCGTTGGTAGCACAGAAAATTTAGTGCGGGCTGAGTTTATTCTGAGGGCTAATTTGGGAATCTCAGCTTTTTTATCTGCACTGGGTAACTTACTTCTGACTGCCTCTCCATGCACAGTTAAGGAAGGAGCCTTTCAGTGTGCTAGCATTTTATCAACCCCTACAGTTTGAATACAAAATACTTGAACATAATACATTGGATTACATACTGATGCAACTGAGAGGAAAATACAGACCACAACAGGTATATGTGCCACATTTTTTAAAGTTGTGAAATTTTAACAGGGGTCAAATTCAACTTTTTGAATTAAGGCAAAAGGAATTATTCAATTTCCCCAGAAATTACTCATTTTAAATTTTCTTATTGATTTTTACTGATTATTTTTTATTTTACAGTATATTATGAGTATGGGCAACATAGTGAAAGCTTAGAAATAACCGTTCTTGATAAATGTTAAGACTATAGCCTGTGGTTACCTGGCTACTATCAAAAGTCTAGGGGTCAGTAGCAATTTTAAGTTGCAGAAGCTCCTGCAGAAGCCCCTTATTCAAAAATTCACTTGCTGGGGCTAGCGAGCAAGTACTGATGTTGATGCCTGCGTACTCATACCTCTTAGGCATAGAAAAATAAATTGTTTGTTTCCTGTAACGGTCCGGAAACAAACAGGGTTGGCAGGTCAGCAAAAAGATTTTTTTTGCATTATTTTTTTGGTCAAAAATGTGTGTTTTATGCATGTTTTTCGATGATTTGGAGTTGGAAGGGCAGAAAAAACTTTAGGGTAGGGATGATTCTGAATAAAAACTTGTTAGGGTAGGGTTACAGGAAACAAACAACTTTGTTTAGGCCTTATATCCCTTCATCCCAATACAACGTTAGGAATAGTCAACACAAGCAACCAGATGAATTATGTTACTGCTAAAATATCAAAGTTCTCACTATGATTTGATTGATTGATTTTGGTCTTGTTTTTATGTGGCCGTGTCGCCGTGATATCTTTTTCATCAGTTCCACTAGTCTGATAGTGTCTAGGGCTTGCAATTAGAAGTGGGAACATTTTTCTAGTCTGTCATGCCCTTTTCTGCAACTGAACAGTCAAGCTTCCCAAACCCTGGAGAGAAGTCTTTTTCCAACTAAGGATCCATAGTAATACACAAAACTGAGTGGAGAGTGCAGAACCAAACTCATTTCCATAAAAGCCTGTAAAAAAGCATTTTATAGAATGCTGGTACCGTTAACAATATTTTATAGAAACATACCTCTTTTTTAAGTTTTTGTTGCAGTACAAACCCAAAAACCATGATTGAGTGCAGAGCATGACTAACGTGCCAGCATCACAGTAATATTTTATATTATATAATTTTCCCTCTTTTTCATTTTCCTGAAACCCACCAAATCCTGTTCATCTGTGTGCTCCTCAAGTAAACTTTTACAAACGTTAACCTTTTCAATGCCAAGTCTACTTTCGTCAAAAGCACAAGGACGCAAATAATTTTGAAAATCATCTAAGCCCTGTTATATTGGTATTCTTTAGATAGCTCTCACTGAGTACCCTCAGATGAGTACCCATATGCCAGGGTTTCAGTCATTTTCGAGTTCTTTTTTGTGAGGGGCCAAATTAGCCACCAGCAGCATAAGGGTTAACATGCCAGCAGTTTTTACACCCCCTTGAAAAACATAGTGCTTTTCTGTAGTTTAATACTTCCTCATAATGTACAGTGATGAATTTTCTATAGCAACAGGTATAATAGACCACTGATGCACGCACTATCTGGAGATATGTATGCCATGATCAGACTATGACACAACTCACCACATTAAGCTTTAGCATTACTAGTGCTACAAAGGTTGACATTTTGCTACCCAAAATACCTTTTTTGTTGGCAGATGATGAAGCTATATGCATTTTGATTGATTATGTGGCTAACATATGGGTGGGTCTTATCTGATCACTCACATAAAAAAACAGTAAACACTGTATTGTATATCAAGTTAAAGTTATACAACCCAACCCATTTCAGGGCATACTTACACTAACTTAAAATATGTTGTAATAAAGGTTTGGATAGTAGGACTATTTTTTCATGGTTACATAGATTGATACAACGATCCAGATCAACACCCCAATCCCCATGGGACTTAATATATTTTGATATGTTTTGCTCCACTTAAGCCGGAATGGTTTTTCACCTGTTAGCCCTGGTATGGACATACCTTAAATGTGATATACTAATAGCATACAGGTATATCTATTATGTATATATTTTTTACTCTGACCATACAGGGAGCATTGCCATTAGAGCCTTTCAAATATTTTTGCTGTTTTACTTTTGATAAAGAGTTCTTTTAACATGTAACTCCAATTTTAATTCTATATTGATTGATACAGGTCTTAATTATTGATATCAAAGCTGGCTTGATAGTCCCGAACCACTTGTCGCACATTGGTCACCAAAAATATCTTTGCTACAGATATCATCACTTGTGATTCTGGTTTGTTATACTTAAACACCCTTGTAAACTATTAGACAGGACAGACCACATGGTGCCACCTATAGCTCATTGACAGTACTACTGTCTAGTTGTTTAAATCCAAGCCAAGGATAAGTTTAACTTAATATCAGGGACCAGGAACAGTGAGGAACCCACAGAAAAATCTCCCATTTAAACCCACCCTATGAATGAGTCATCCCTCCTCCCCTTCCTCCTTTCTGAATACCCTCTCACTTTGTAGCCAGCTTAGTCTATTTTTATCTCATGAATTGCAGTGAAAGCTTTTTCTATATATCCATTTCCAGGTTTGAGTACACAGGGGAGGGTCTGACAATGAGGGTAGCTCTTCTGGCCCTGACTGGTATAATTGCTGAAGTTGGCCTGAAGGGCTAATAAAATGTTACCCCTTGTTGGGGAAGTTCTGAAAAAATGCATTATAACCCAGGGCTCAACATTAAATTTTGAAGGCCTCTTGCCAAGTAGGACAGGTAAACTTTAATTTCTACCTGCCCGACACAATTTTGACCTGCCCTGCAAAAGGAGTGATAGAATGAACATGAAAGTGACTTTTCTGTATTTACTTTACTTGTACCAGTTAGCTGTTATAGCTGCTATAGCTTTATCTGTACTATTGAAAAAATGTTGGATTTCCCTGACAGTGAGTGTTATTGTATCTTTGAAGTTACATGATGAAATATTACCTGTGGTGTAGGGCAGGCATGCTCCTAATTTTACTTGCCCTTCTGCCATTTTGAAAATTTTTACCTGCCCGGGGCAATAAGGCAGGCCTTAATGTCGAGCCCTGCAACCACAACTGAAACAGGACCAAAAATAACTTTACCAAATGAATATGAGTCAGGCACCAACATTAGTGATAGTCCACCAGCAGTCTGGGGCTAGTATTTCTCAAAATATCAGCTGTAGGACTAGTGATAATAAGGTGGCACTAGTCCTACAGGACTATTTAATATTTGCGCCAATTCTGCTATAGTCCAAAAGAAAAAGATCTGATGTGATAGAAAAAAAAATCATAACTGGATAAAAAAAAATGAAACTGAAAACAGAAATGAAAAGTAAAACTATGCCAACGCAATATTTATAACTAGGCAATCTACAAACAAAATTGTTTCTAACAATTTTGCTTTCAACTATGTACAACGGTGCAATCCTAATAACAACAATTTTTCACCTATTCAAACACTATAAATAGTCTAATTTGTATTGTCGTTATGTTTGAATAGTTTTATGATAGATTTATAGGTTATACATTTTGGAAAATGTTTTCTGTTGTTTATTCTAGTCTGTTCAATTTGGCAACCCTATTTAACTCTGGATACTTTATATCAATTGTAGCTGGCCCCAGATGATCAAAGGCTAGGGGGTGACTAGCTTATTCCTAGACTGTTTAAGCTCCAATATCTCACCTTATTAACCCTTCCAATGCCAAGGCTAATTTCATCCAAAGCACAAGGACACAAATATCTTTGAAATCCATCTTAACCCTGTTATGTTCGTATTCATCGGAAAGCTCTCGCTCAGTACTCTCAGATGAGTACCCACTACCCACGTGGCAGGGTTTGAGTCATTTTTCATTAATTTGGATCATTTTGTATTGGCCAGATTAGCCACCAGCGGCATAACTCATCTTCAACTCAGATTACAGTCTAATGTATATATCTTTGAGTAGCAGTATGTCACTCAGTTTTTATTTTTTGTGTTTTAAACTTGAAAGACAGGTTGTCTACCATATACTTTGAAACACAAGAAAATGAAATAACAGGATTAGGTTCTTATTAAAAGCACGAGACTTGGTTTCTAATTCCAATTAAGTGGAATCTTCCAGACAAAGGTGTCCCACTGCATAATTGTTGTAGACAACACAAGATGTAGTTCCATAGAACACCACCAGATGTCACTAGTTTCCATACCTCCTAGCCTTGCTGATTTAACTAAATAACCTGACCACTAGACAGTCACAAGGGCAAGTGAATTTGAAATTGACTTGATACTTTTTTCAGACAAATTTTAAGAAAAAATTGGGACATAACACTCGAAACTTATGTTCACTTGCAAGGAGGAGGAGTGGATCCAGATCCATAATATACATTTCAAACCCTGATAGCCTAAAAGCTTTTTTTTAGACAAGTAGAAATTGTTTCATACCACCAACAACTTAGGCCTGAAAAAAATATTGTTTGTTTCCTGTAACACCCCAAGAACAATAAGGGTAGGTAGGTATGGAAATGTTTTTATTTTAAGAAATATTTTTAATGATAAATGGTAGGAGCTGAGTTTTAGTTTAGCTGTTCATGTAATATTCGGAATACCATGTTTTTGATTCAAAATGTCATAAAAAGATTTAGGGTAGGGCCAAAAAATAGGGTAGGTAGGGTTATAGGAAACATACAATTATATTTTTAGGCCTTATGTTCACTTGGCCTAAGTGTGAGTGGATCCAGATCCTTAATGTCAATCCCTGCCATGCAAATGTTTTGTATAATATCCGAAGTTGTAGGCTAAGTATGTATGACACTTCATCTGATATCAGTCTTTCAATCACTCATAATCTGCCTGACATTCTCTTTATTATAATAAACCCCCCTGCGTATTGAGCACAGACTTTATTTCATCGCAAGCATAACAGCAGCGGCATATTTTTCACTTCCAATTTCCTGTGGTTGTAGCATAAAAAGCACAAAAAATTGCGATGATACATAAACATTTTCATATCCTCTCTTTTTTCAGGCCTGATTTCTCAAAGCAAATAAGCAGAGTTGGCAGCCGAGCCAAAGCTTCAGTACTGGTGCACATGCAATCTGGCTAGTTATCAAACAATGGAAAAACTAGTGCACGTAGCCTGGAGTTTCTCAAGAGGAAAGGTCTGCCAAGTCGAGAAACCGATCTTCTATGTCCTAGGTCAGTAGTAGGGAGCTTGACGGTTCGTCTCCGCAGTACCGGCTTGCTTAAGATGGAGGTGGAGGGGATGAAACTCCCTCTGGTGACAGAGGAGAGAACTACAGGCTCCAGCAATGCGGTGGCGGCAGCAGGGGTGGTGAGTGAGGATGATGACGATAGTCTTCCACCCCCAGATTCCTGGGACAACATGTATTACAAAGAGGGGGAAACATCGGATAACGAGGCGGAATTGGTGGTCAAGGTGTCGGCCATCGCAGAACGGGAGGCCCAACAGGGGAAAACCCCAAATCTAAGCCTGGGTGATGATCAGTATTCCTTCAATGTGTGCACACGCCCCAAGTCAGACGTTACACCTTTCAGTACCTATGAACCTCTAGGAACTTTGCCTCCTCCTGTACGGACGCATTCCGGGAAAGTTCTGGGCTACATGCAAGGGGTCCGCCGGACATTTATGATGTTAATGGCCTTACAAAATAAGCTCTCGGATGACCATCTACCGCCGAGTGAAACCAGGAACCCTGTCGCAGACACGTGGGGCAGCGTTGGGGGGTCCCGATCAGGGGCACCGTCTGATGCATGGGATGGTTCTCTGTCTCACCAGCGTCGGATGTACCCGGACTCCGATAACTTATCAGACAGTAGCAGCTCTGACGACAACGATAGTGTCGACGCTTCTCAAATCCACATATCTACGCCAAAAATCATGAAACCCAGCTTGGCAAAGAGTCCAAGAAAACCGCAAACACAGTATTCCGAAGCAGCATCGGGTAGCTTGAATCAAGCTAGCAAAATGCTATTACAGCTTGCGACTTCCAAAGATTCCGTTGACCTCCCGCCTAATGCATTCGAGGCGTCGAACGTGGACGACCAAAATAAGATGGATATGGACATCATTAATGCTTTAATTGAGAACGCCCCCTATGCAGTACACGCGGGAAACGTAGACATGATAGCGAATTTGTTGTCGGAGGGACGTCGTCGTGTTCCGATTAAAATCAAGCAGGAGCCGCTGGACCAAGATGGCGGCGAGGATTACCAGCGAGCATGGAATGACGATACGGAGGAGGGGCGGCTAATAAGCGCAAATTCCTCCCTTAGCGAAAACTCCATTTCCATCATGCCAAATAGAAGTGGGGTGTACCCCACGGACTACAGCTCACAGGCGCCCATTCCCAGAAAGCATAAGTGCTCCCTGTGCAGTTACGAGACGGATATAAAGGCGCACCTAAAGCGACACGAATACACCCACCTGGGTATCAAACCCTACAGTTGCTACGTGTGCCACAAAGACTTTGCGCGCTCCGAGAAGGTGCGCAGCCATTTTAAGATCAGTCACCCTGAAGTGCCATACGACATCACGCGAATAAAGAAGACGGATATCATGCAGACTTCGGCCGACCTTTCGCAGATCGAGATCGTGGACAGTATTCCTTCGAGCGAGGAGAGATTAGTCATTGACCTTGAGCAGAGCCAACTTGATGAAAACTCAGGTAGGATTATGTTTATTGTCTATTCTTCAGGGATCGACCTTAACATTTTCAGGTAGGAGCAGATTTGGCTCCCAGGGTTTGAAATTTATTTTAAGGCAAATACATCCCTGTGTGGGCAGTTCGCAGGTAACAGAGGCACACTGTCCATCTAGGGGGGGTCCAGGGACATGCTTTCCCAGAGAGTGTTGAAATTATATTATATTAGATGTATTTTCGGGCACTCTTAGGTAATTTAAGGAGAAATGAAAATTGAAAAACAAGAAAAATTTGCAAAGTGCTCCAGTTGATAATTGATATGTCCATTCGCTAGTGATGTCATCGATATGAAATTTTATTGATTCGATTTGATTCGATTCAATATGCCGTAACGTGCTCGTAGGGCACAAATATTTATAGGGATGTCATTGATATTCTTTTTTTTCAATTTGATTAATTGCTATACTCTTTCCGATATATCGATTCGATTCAATCTGGTTCAATACCCTGTGTCTTGGCCATATGCCTGAGTATAGTACACCATTCCTTCCAATTTCTCTTACAAAAAGCCATAGAAAATACTACAATATTTAGTCAGAGTTTCACTTTGCGTTAGTTTAACAGGAAAATGTCTGGGAAATATGTATTTCTTATTAATAATCATACGCCATTATTGGGGTTCACAATATCGATTATTTCGATTCGATACCCAACCATTCGATTCGATTCAATTGACAATGTGAAAATGTTGATTTATTGATTTGTCGACTCTCGATGACATCCCTACCATTCGCAAAACTCGGCTCCTATGATATAACATCTGGTCACAAAATCATATGATCCAGGGGCAAATGCCCTTGAAATGATTATTAAGGTCAATCCCTGTACTTATCATCATAAAGATGCAAAATAACAGGTATCTTAGGTGAACTTGCCTACCTGGAAAAATGGTGAAATGTCATTTCATATTTGTTGAGATATCCTAAAGTTTCTTTTGCAGTAGCACTATTTGTTGCCATTGGACCTCAGACATTTCGATATTGTTTGGCCACAACTAAGGCCTAAAAAAAAGTTGTTTGTTTCCTGTAACAAGTTTTTATTCAAAGAAATCCCCTAAAGTTTTTTCAGCCAACTTCCAAACAACGTAAAACATGCATAAAACACATTTTTGACCAAAAGAATTATGAGTTTGTTTTTTTACCGACCTACCTACCCTATTTTTTTTCGGACCGTTACAGGAAACAAGCAATTATTTTTTCTAGGCCTAACCAAATCTCTTGTAGATATATCAAAATACTGCAAATTGTTTATCTGATGAAATTCTTTTCTTCAAATTCACCATTCCATCTTGTATAAAAGTTAGGTAATTTAACGTTAATGAATGAATAGAAAGTGCATCATTCTGACCTATTTCACATATAACGTGGGCAATGGCAAGAATATATTTTTAACTAGATTTAGCTAGAAATATTTTATTAGAAACAATTAAACAAATTAAAAACAAAAAAAAATTCACATCATAAATAAATCAGTGATACCCTAAGCCCATGCCATCTTTCATTTAAATTTGGAGAATATTTAATGGATAAATGTTAATCTGATCTATCTCATTACTTCTCTTTAACCATATTTATATACTTTATGTACATTATTAATGCACTGAAAGTCTCGACATAACAGATAACCCCAAGGTCATTCAACTACTATCTAATCATGGAAAAACGGCATTTCGGGCAAATTGAACAAGCCCTCAACTTGCCACGCTTGACTTGATTTTAACATTAGAATGAAAATTGAGAGGTACATTCCTTGAATTCATAACAGCAGCGTGCAACATAGGTTGCAAAACATTATTTTCTAAGCGGGGCAAGCTGCAGGGGCGGATACAGGCCTGAATTTGACTGGTGCCAAAACTGAAAATGGTCCCCGGGCACCGTAGGTGCTCGGGACTAGTGGCCGGAGGTCTTGGGGCCCCAGAAGCCCAAGGGTTTCGACGCTCTGAGATGCATTCTCAGCAACTCGTGGCCCTTAAAATTCTAAATTCTAATGACTTACTTTTCAAATAATTTCATTTTATTTCTAGTATTTCTTATTTATATACTGAACCACTGATAAAAGGCTAATTTATGGGTAAAATATTTGTTTATTTCTGGAACTGTAGTGATTGCTTACATGTTAAACTTCACATGCACTATCCCCACAGGGCGGGGATAGTGAATACTTCCAAAAAAAAACTTAATGAATATCCCAATTACTTGATTTTGATTAGCCCAATCGGCCATCAAACAGTGGGAAAACAAATGAAATTAGTTCTTGTCATTGTCCAAATCAACACGATAAAAGTTTATTTTCAAATTCCTTTTTCAATGACCACATGGCTAGAAAATATGGTTCACAAAATGTACCACAGGGGTGGGGATAACTGACAAAAAGATGTGCCCTAGGGGTTGGGACTATGCAAAATAGGCAGAAGGTTAGAACACTACCCCCCCCCCCCCCCCCCCTTCCATCCAGGGGATTCAATTAACTAAAGCACTTACCCAGTTAATCCTGAATACACTCCATCCAAAACTGGCAAAAGAGCAATTGGATACCAATGTTTGTTGACCAGTATAATCTATCATTAATGTTACAATACTACCTCCATATACTGTTCATGATTTCCTAAAAGTCTGATCCTTGAAATGTTTATACTTGTATACCAAGTTCTCAAAAGTCGTCTTCTACCTTAAAGTGAAGAGATGACTTCAGTTGTCCAGCTGCGGCATGACTCGCAACACTCCAGCCATGGTTGCTTGGTTCGTACCAGCGCTCCTAGCGGCGAGTATAATCACGTGTTTGCCAGGGATTGATAAGCATCTCCACAGGGAATTACGATCTCCCCCGGCCGATATTGGCCGTCCTTATCAATACCCCATGGAGATTAATTGTGTCTGGCGGCCGGTCGCGAGAACAATGTTGAGTTGACTGCCTCCTCTTCCCAAATCCACCTGTCCCAAGGGGGGTTTTAGGGAAATCTACCCGGGGCATGATGCCCTCTAACTGCCTGTCTGAAAAGTAGTGGTGAGGACAGGCAGGAATCAGCTCGCGGATTTGACCGGTGCCAAACATCCACTTTTTGAATTGAGCGGTGACTTGTCACCGGAAGCACCTGTGTGGATCCGCCGGTGAGCTGCCCCTAAGGTTGACTTGCCCCACCGGCACTTCCATTTGCCCCGCCACTCTGTAAAACAAAGGTGAGATTGGACTTTGGCCAAAACATTACTTGCCGAGCGTGGCAAGTCAGGGTCTTGCTCAGCTTGCCCCATTGCCGCTTTTTGCCGAATTCACTTGCAACTTGCAATGGGGCAAGTGGTTATGTTGCACCCTGAACAGGATCTTTTGGATAACAATATAGTTGACAGCAACCTTGAAAAGGTAAAGGCAGACATAACATGTGCGAGAAAAACATAGAGAATTAAGATCAAACCTAAAGTTTAAAAAATTAAGAGAATTTCTATTGTCTCTGTGTTAAGGTTTAATCAAGGTAATTACTATCAAATTGGCCTGGCATCCTGAAAGACCGGCAGGACTATCAGATCTTGGGTCAACGTGCCCGCCTGACTGCCTGGGTTGGCTGGGTACTGTTGAGCCCTGCATGCACTGTATAATTCATATTGTATGAATGGGTGAATGGGTGCATGCCATTCATTTTCGTTGCTGATGAGAAGGTCATCCTGGTCTTATGTCAAACATGTTTGTAGTAATATTACACAATATCATTTCTCGAAAAAAACATTTTTGTCTCATTTTGTGCATGGAAAGGATAAGAATAAGAAGTGCACATAGAAACCTGATTAGGCCTTTAAAAAGTTGTTTGTTTCCTGTAACCCTACCCTAACAAGTTTTTATTCAAATAATCCCTACCCTTAAGTTTTTTCCACCCTCCCAACTGCCAATCAGCGTAAAACATGCATAAATCACAGTTTTGACCAAGAAAAATCAAAAATATTTTTTTATTCACCGACCTACTTACCCTTTTTTATTCACACCATTACAGGAAACAAATAATTTATTTTTTCTAGGCCTTATATTTAAATTAGAGATCACTGTACAGTGAAAGCTTCTATTAAATGTGAACACCTCTGATATGTGAACACCTATCCTGAACACCTATTTCCAACCACCATTTGTTCAAAATGCATTATCCTCGATAAGATGTGGAAACTTCCTATTGTGAACACTTTTGCCATAGTCCTGCGGTGTTCACATCTCAGAGGTTTCAAACCGAATGTATGTTTTCCTCTTATGAAATTGTGAGTTCATTATGATTTCACAGGGCTTGAAATTAGCTGGAGCTGGGATAGGAGCCCAGGGCTCTCTTGCACTCTCCTGTAGCTCTACTATAAATGATAAATTTGCAAAAATAAGATGGGGTAGCAGTGGGGTGTAGGTGCCACTTCTAATATGATGCAAGTACTTTTGTGAAATAAAAAGAGTCTTTGCCCAGCACATCTAGTATTTTGTCCCCCCTCTCCCACCCACACACACACACAGTCTCCAAAACAGTTCATAGAATTTGTGTTTAACTTACCCGGCCAAGGTCTCAGGTAGTTCAAACTATTGGGCAATGGGTTGTGTATATAAGTCATATGACTGAAGGTAATTTTTAATGATTTATTTTCCTGGCAGAACTGAGCTTCTCGTTGGAGGACAGCCCTAATAAGCTTCTGCGAATCGGAAACTTCCCTTGCGACGAGTGCAACTTCATCGGCAAAGACAGCTGGCACCTAAAACGCCACATGTCAGAGGTCCACAAGAAGGACAAGCCTTATCGGTGCCCGAAATGCGATTACGGAACGAGTCGGCGGCATCGCCTTGTCTCGCACATGAAGCGACACGGCGAGCTGCAGTGCCCCCACTGCCAATTCAAGACGACTAGCGTGGAGAATTTTGACGGGCATATGCAGATTTGTATCGAGAAACCCGATCGGCAGCATCATGTCTGTGAGGAGTGCGGCGAGAGTTTCATCAATAAGAAATACCACTCACAACATATCCTACAGGCCCACGGCATATCATTCTTCAACTGTGACAAGGTGAGTTCATGACATATCCTACAGGCCCACGACATATCATTCTTCAACTGTGACAAGGTGAGTTCATGACATATTCTACAGGCCCACGGCATATCATTCTTCAACTGTGACAAGGTGAGTTCATGACATATCCTACAGGCCCACGGCATATCATTCTTCAACTGTGACAAGGTGAGTTCACAACATATCCTACAGGCCCACGGCATATCATTCTTCAACTGTGACAAGGTGAGTTCATGACATATCCTACAGGCCCACGGCATATCATTCTTCAACTGTGACAAGGTGAGTTTGTGACATATCCTACAGGCCCACGACATATCATTCTTCAACTGTGACAAGGTGAGTTCACAACATATCCTACAGGCCCACGGCATATCATTCTTCAACTGTGACAAGGTGAGTTCACAACATATCCTACAGGCCCACGGCATATCATTCTTCAACTGTGACAAGGTGATTTCATGACATATCCTACAGGCCCACGGCATATCATTCTTCAACTGTGACAAGGTGATTTCATGACATATCCTACAGGCCCACGACATATCATTCTTCAACTGTGACAAGGTGAGTTCATGACATATCCTACAGGCCCAGGGCATATCATTCTTCAACTGTGACAAGGTGAGTTCACAACATATCCTACAGGCCCACGGCATATCATTCTTCAACTGTGACAAGGTGAGTTCATGACATATCCTACAGGCCCACGGCATATCATTCTTCAACTGTGACAAGGTGAGTTCATGACATATCCTACAGGCCCACGGCATATCATTCTTCAACTGTGACAAGGTGAGTTCATGACATATCCTACAGGCCCACGGCATATCATTCTTCAACTGTGATAAGGTGAGTTCATGACATATCCTACAGGCCCACGGCATATCATTCTTCAACTGTGACAAGGTGAGTTCATGACATATCCTACAGGCCCACGACATATCATTCTTCAACTGTGACATGGTGAGTTCATGACATATCCTACAGGCCCACGGCATATCATTCTTCAACTGTGACAAGGTGAGTTCATGACATATCCTACAGGCCCACGACATATCATTCTTCAACTGTGACAAGGTGAGTTCATGACATATCCTACAGGCCCACGGCATATCATTCTTCAACTGTGACAAGGTGAGTTCATGACATATCCTACAGGCCCACGGCATATCATTCTTCAACTGTGACAAGGTGAGTTCATGACATATCCTACAGGCCCACGACATATCATTCTTCAACTGTGACAAGGTGAGTTCATGACATATCCTACAGGCCCACGGCATATCATTCTTCAACTGTGACAAGGTGAGTTCATGACATATCCTACAGGCCCACGGCATATCATTCTTCAACTGTGACAAGGTGAGTTCATGACATATCCTACAGGCCCACGGCATATCATTCTTCGACTGTGACAAGGTGAGTTCATGACATATCCTACAGGCCCACGGCATATCATTCTTCAACTGTGACAAGGTGAGTTCATGACATATCCTACAGGCCCACGGCATATCATTCTTCAACTGTGACAAGGTGAGTACAACAAGAAGTTACCAATCACAACATATCCGACAGGATCACAACATTTCATTCTTCACAGATGCTTCACTTTATTGATGCTTCACATTGATGTATTAGAGTGCGCCCAGAAGAAGATAGTACTTAGAGAAGATAGCCCCACTGAAAGTAGCCTTAGTACCACCCTGAAAAAATTGATTTACAAGCAACAATTCGCACTAAGGTTTTCAGTCTATAAGACAAAATCTAAATAATGTATAAAGCTAATGATATGAATTTGAATTTACCTAGCCACAGTTGTGTATCAGGTTAAGCGTAAAGTATGGATGACAGCATTCTGGTTTTAAAAAGTTGTCTGTATTTTTTCAAATGAAACCTTACAACAGCCAGTTTTACCTGTTTCACAAGATCTTAACATGGGCCTTCATGTGTTTTTTTTAGAATTCAGTAATTGTGTAGTATGAGATTACAACTCATTTTCAGCCCTATTTCTATGGAAAGCATATAACTAGCAGTATCTCAACATTTCCCAGTGGTAGTAAATCAATATAACAATACTATAAGATGCTCATCTTAACCAATTAATACTTCAACCAATTGTATACAAGGCCAAAAGAAGCCTGGCAATTTTGGTGAAATCTTTAAGTCTAAGGCATAAATAAAAGAGAAATTTTAATCAGAGCATTAACAACTCTCCTTCAAATATTTTGTAAAATCATTCATATTGTCTGCATTGACCAACCGGTGTGGGTTAGTGCCAGCAATGGCAGATAGAGGGCACTAATAGTTCCTGAAATTGGTGCTCCTGGTGAGATAAATGTAAACTTATTTGGCCACGTTGACCACTTGGGGCCTAGTGACAGAAAAACTTAAAGGAAGACTAAATGCATATAACAGTCTTTATAATCTAGACTATCTGTATGCATGCCTTGTTTTCTACCTTCCTTCAAGTCTCGATACCTAAAAGCAATGTACTGCACTACTTTGTAACCCTGGGGCCCTCAGGCTACTTGTAAACATGCCAGAGGGCCTCAGGGAAGATCCTTACCATTGGACTGAGTAACCCTCTTTAAATAAAGATTATTATTATTAATATTATTATTATTATTATTATTATTATTATTATTATTATTATTATTATTATTATTATTATTATTATTATTATTAATATTATTATAATTATGCTGAGGGATGTCCAACTGTCTCATTGTGGCACCAGCATGCAACAGAGGCCTCAACATGTGCAACAAGCACCCCCTTATTTATATTTAAAAATGATTATACTTTAAAAAATGCATTAACTCCATTTATTGATACCACCTATTGATTGATGTAGATCTTTTTTATGCTACGAAGGCTGATTTGGCAGCGCCGACTGGTGACAATATTCAAAATGACTTTGCATAGTACCAACCAAGCTGTGCACCAGTTCCAATTGTCTGTGCTCTAAATTTTTGACACCCCTGATGCATACAGCCACGTTTAACTTGTTTGCTGCCCTGCCGTAGCCAGGTATACTAGGGGTGTGCAGTCAAGCAAGGGAAGCTTGGTATCCTAGAATCTCCTCACTTGATCTATGTGCTGAAAACATTCACTGGCAGCGAACCCAAAAAGAACAATGTGTGGGATATCTTATCAGAGAGGTGAGGAAAAAAGCTCCTCTCTGCAAATTAAGCATGTAACGGTTGTGATGTAACATGAATGCCGGTACTGGGGTATCTCTATTGAAAAAAGACCTTAACCCCTCCAATGCTGAGGCTACTTTCGTCCAAAGCATTAAAACGCAAACATTTTTGAAAAACATCTGAATCCTGTCATGTTGATATTCATTAGATAGCTCTTGCTGAGTACTCTCAGATGAGTACCCATGTTCCAGGGCTTCAGTCATTTTAAGGATTATTTGCGTTATTTTATATTGGCCAAATTAGCCACCAGCATCATTTATAAGGGTTAATACCTCTTTTTGTAAACTAATGCTCATGTTTCATGGAACTATAAATTTGTGTCATTCAGTTCCGTGAAATACTCTTCCTAAATCTGAGTATAGACAGAGGGACGGATGTATATATTGGAAGTTGATATAGTTCCTTGTCACACTCATAGAGTACGTCATAAGGGATATGAAATCACCATAGCGATACTGCAGGAAAAGATTCATTAAATTCCCTCAAGATTAGGGAAAATGATAATGCTGTACATGTACACCTTAGATGAACTGACTACAGTCTAAAAAAGAACTGTCCTTTAATTGTTAATCCCTTAAAAGTCTTTTTTTGAATTGAAAGTCTTTTTTTATTGAAATGATTTATTATAAAATTCCCTCAAGATTAGGGAAAATGATAATGATGTTCATGTACACCTTACATGAACTGACTACAGTCTAAAAAAAAAAGGACTGTCCTTTTAATAATTGTTTCTCCATTAAAAGTGTTGTTTTTTAATTGAATTTTTTTTTTTGATTTGGAAGGATTCATCATGCAAATCCCTAAAGATTAGGGAAAATGAGAATGATGTACATGTAGAACTTAAACACGTATTATGCTTAATACCTAGTAAAATACATATGATAGGTCTAGAAGACTTTTCTTTTGTACTGTTTTTGCTGTTTCAGTGCCCGTTCTCGACGCGCCACCAGACGGCGATGGTCCTCCACCAGGTTTAATATATTATTGACGGTACTGTTTAGGCTGTTTCAGTGCCCGTTCTCAATGCGCCACCAGGTGGCGATGGTTCTCCACCAGGTTTATAATATTATTGACGATACTGTTTTTTCGCTGTTTCAGTGCCCGTTCTCGACGCGCCACCAGGCAGCGATGGTCCTCCACCAGGTGGCGCACGGTGACCAGAGCGCCATCTGCCAGCAGTGCGGTATGGAGTTCACCACGACCGCGCAGCTCACCTCACATATCAAGAAGATACACGACAGGGCAGAGGGAAACACCCTGAAATGTGCCTTGTGTGAATACACCACCAATAACAGGTAAGCACTGAAGTTTCCCTTTTAGTCCCTTTTTCCCCTCTTTTTTTCTCTTTTTCCCCCTCTTTTTCCTTCTTTTCTCTCTTTTTCCCCCTCTTTTTCCCCTCTTTTTTCTCTTTTTCCACTTTTTTTTCTCTTTTTCCCCTCTTTTCCCACTCTTTTTTCTCTTTTTCCCCCTCTTTTTCCCCTCTTTTTTCTCTTTTTTTCTTCTTTCTTGTTCCAGACCCTAAGAAAGGATTGAAAGAGATGTAAGGAATCAGGGATGCATTTTGATATCCATACTTTAGAAATCATTATACATGTACATATGGTTGCCTAAATTCTTGCCCCAGACCGCCGGAAAGTATATATTTACTTATCGTAAATTCAAAATGTTAAATGTCAAATTTTCTGTTTGCAGGCTTGTTATGAGCGAGCACCTTAAGCTCCACAAGGGGGAGCTGTACACGTGTCCGGAGGCGGGCTGCGACTACAAGGCCGCCTACCATCGCACCATCAAGGTCCACCAGCAGCTCAAGCACAGCAGCAGCAGCTCGCAAAGCTTCAAGTGCCCCGACTGTGATAAATCCTTCAAGTCCTCCGACTCTTTCCAGAAACACATGCGTGTCCACACCAAGCCTTCTAAATCCTTCAACTGTCCCGTGTGCGGTCGCCAGTTCGTGTACGAGGCGTCGTTCCGGAAGCATATTCGACAGCACCAGGAGGAGGATGGTATTATGGTGAAGTTGAGTAACCCGCCCCCTGGTGGCAGTACGACGAACGACAAGGAGGCGGGAGATACCGGTGAAATGTACCACGTCATCAAGCTAGGGGGCAGCGCTAGTGGTAACGCTCTACCACGCGAGAAGAGCAGTGACAGTGCGCCCGCCGCCGAAACTGATTCACATTCCTATTCAAAGATGGAGCCACTGTCGTCTCTGAACTTTGACGTGTACGAATGCCCGGTGTGCCCACACAAAACCACGTTCAAAAGCAAGGAGATCCTGGCCCGGCACCTTGCGATCCATTCCAAAGAGGAGAAGTGCGACATCTGCAAGCAGGTGTTCACCTCTCAAGGTCATCTCCGCATCCACATGCGTGAGGCGCACGATGCGGAGCTGGTCATCAGCAGCTGTAGCGAGCTCATCAACGACGCCATGGACCACACGTACGGTCGCACCTCCGCCAGCGAGCACGACTTCAATCGACAGAGCCGGCGGAAGAGGGACTACAGTCAAATCAGCCATGGTAACCAGAACCAAAGCGCGGATGCGGTAGGTGGCGAGACCGCCGGTTTCTCCACTCAGCATCTAGCCAATGCCGAAAACATCAAGGAGCAGAAGTTTCTGTATCGTCAGTCAGGTGTTGTGGATAGCGGCAGTGTTGAAGTTAAGGCAGAGAATTTCCGAGAGCGTGCGGTAGGAACAAGGCGGGGATCAACCGGTTATAAGCGCGCGAGTGACGGTCAGGAGAACACCGTAGGGGGCAACCACGTAGACTTTCAGCCAATCACAAGCCAGGAGAAGGTAGACAGCAATGGCAATCAACCTGATTTTGAGAATTAGACGAAAGAGAATGCTCAGTTTAATGAGGAAAGAATTTGTAGAATGTGGAAACTTGTACTCAAGTATTTAGTTACTGAATAATTTCAGGTTGTTCAGCAAAGGTTGAAAAAAAATGTAATTCAACAAACTTTGCTATGCTGATAATAGGATAAATTTGCATTTGGATTTTAAAGCAGTTATATATTTTTAAGGTATTTAGACTTAAATAGGACAACCAATATGATTGAATCTTTATCATAAGTTTTATAAAAATTCTGGGAAAATATCCTTGCATATCCTGCCATTTTACAAATCAAGTCAGTAAAACTGACAACTGCAAATATGGCTGTAGTTCCTCTCTCACTTTAATCCTTATCCTGCTGGTGGCTAATTTGACCAATACAAAATGATGCAAAAAACCTGAGAAATGATTGAAACCCTGGCACATGGGTACTCATCTGAGAGAACTCAGTGAGAGCTATCCAATGAATACCAACATGCCAGGGCTTAGATGGTTTGCAAAGATCTTTGTGGCCTTGTCCTTTGGACAATAGGAATCCTTGACATTAGAAGGGTTATTTCTGTATCAGTGTTTTATTGAAACTGCATTACCAATGTTTTTCTTATCCCAGTGAGCCTCTTAGGAAATCTTGGTACAGATATTTCAATTTTTCAAAAGTTAGAAATATTTGTTAGTTGTAAGGCAGGATGTGCTTTTGGGGCAGATGCTTTTGTAAGACTGTTTGTTCTAAAGAGAGCTGTTTGTAAATAATCCAGATTGGTAAGAATGTTTTGTGTTATAAACACACTTTCTTCTTTATGCATATTCCATGCTGTATTTCATGTCACATGGAGGCAAGAATTTGTCATTGAATTGATATGGTAAATAGGTAAATTTTATATGACCTCTATGTCAGTACCTAAAGTGTTGAATCAGGCTTGTGTGAAATAGGTGATTGCAGTTCCATCTCTTGGTATCAGATACAGAAGGACATTGCAAATTGGATACGATGTACATACTTAAACCTTTTACATTTTATTTCAACTTAAAGACAAACTACTTAGTGGTTCTGCAATTAACTTAGACCTGTTGGTGGTCTTTAAGTGTGGGGTATGTAAAGATAAGTAGCAGTTCACAAGCAGATTTAAAGGGGGGGGGGGGTTGTTTGTTAGTCCTATACAATGCAAGAGAAAAGCTGTATTTTTACAATCAGTAGTTGAACTTATGTAGGTAAAGTGGGGCTCAACCCCTCCCCCCCCCTCCCTCCCCTCCCTCCCAGTATCTATGGCTGCTATTATACATTAAATGTATAACCAAAAGGATTTATAGATTTTTTAAGCATCTCTGTTGCCAAATTCAGTTATTCCTCAAATTGGCCTACTTTTGTGTTACAGTCAGGGATGTGTTTGTTATATGTATTCACTTACACATACACACACTCCTAACCAGGGGTGTTCAAGTCTACAAATTCTGGAGCATAGAGATTGGTCATAGAGCTAAGCATTTTTAGCGACCGAAATGCATTTTTCGTTAAAAAGAATTGTCACTAGGTGGCACTACTATAAAAGCATTTATATCAATAATAAAAACCTATCATATGTTTAATGATCTCTGTCTCAGAATAACTTAAAACAAGGAGATATCTGAATGAGTTTGACAGTGCTCATTTGATTTGACCTGTTGCGGGTTGCAGAGTCTCTGCAGCACATTGGTGTGACAGTATGACAACTGGAGACCTCTGCTGACTGCAGCATTATCATGGAAATACCAAACATCTTGTATAAAATCCTCTACCCCATCACTCTCCTTGTACAGTATTACCACAGGCCGATAAAAGGGAGCCTTAGTGCAACTTTGAGGCTGCCATTTTAATATTGATAGATGAACTTTGTTCAACCATAGGTAGACATTTGTTGTGAGTGACACCTTTTGTCGGGATAGTGAACTAGTAGGCCATAGCCTGCCCTTGTGAGGTCTTAGTCAAGTTTGATAAGTTAAATTGGTATAACCGGTTGAGTGTTTATTGATAAGCAAACTGCTTAGCAACAGATATGATCTGAAGTGAGGTCTTTTAGAAGTGTTTCTATTCCCGGGGAGTGTATACTGTAATTATGGCTGAGAGACCACCAGAGAGTGAAGAAAAGGCACTTAATTGGTGCGTCGTCTCGAAAGACACTTGGTCTCTAAACACAGATTATGTTTATATCATAATGTTATATTTGCTAAGAGAGAAAGCGACTCTTAAAAGATTTGCTTCCTTACCTACTAGAGATTGTGTATTTGGTGGGTGTTATTATATATGGAGTAGTGTAAACATGTAAACAGGTATGTATTTTGCCTTAAAGGGAACACATAACTTGAACTTAAACCTATGCGAAGAGATTACCTGTGAATTAATCAGGCCTTAATTCAGTGATACAGAAGATGCAACTTTTATTTGGGTTATGGATCTACAACCATATTACATTTACAACCATGTAAGTTATAACTCAAAATTTCAAAGTTTTGTATAATTAATGTGTTGGTGAAGGGCAATGCATTCAAGTTACTCGTCTTGCTTATGTGTATTCTCATTCTTTTCCTAATATGCAATGTATCAGGAGTATGTACATATGTACGTATTCCTTATTGTATAAACATGAATGCATAGGCCTAAATAAATAAAAAGTTTGTTCCCTGTAACGGTACAAAGAAAATAGGTTAGGTAGGTAGGTAGGTAAAAAAAAATTTGGATTATTTTTTTTTCAAAAAATCTGTTTCTTGCATGTTTTATGTTGATTTGGGGTTGGAAGGGCGGAAAAATATTTAGCGTAGGGATTTCTTTGAGTAAAAACTTGTTAGGGTAGGGTTACAGGAAACAAACACCTGTTTTTAGGCCCTAGTACCATGATACAATGTAAGGGGTCTGACAATACCACTGGCCTGACTAGCCCAGATTTGACGTTGTAATTGATTGTGAGTGAGTGCCTGGAGGGTTTGTGACACACTCACCTACCAAGTCTATTGAAATACTAAAATATATTACTACTATAGTATTTAAATAGTATTTGATCATTTAGATATTTCTTTGATATTCCGTACACAATATAACAGCAGTATTTATTGTAAATCCATATCCCGTAGACTTTATTTTTTTGTAAATTGAAGCAGGGCTAGTGGAAGTTTTAGCAGGACTTGTAGAGTCTGACTCTTGTTGCCGTATAAGACATGACCAGTAAAACTATTTGGTTTTTAAGACCCTGGATGTATAGAAAGATACATGTATACCTTTTTATATTATTTCCATTTCGTTGAGAATATTCTATTTGTAAGATAGTATCCATCTTAACCCTTATGCTGCTGGTGGTTACTTTAGCCAATACAAAATGATGCAAAAATCCTGAAAAATATTGAAACCTGGGCAAATGGGTACTCATCTGAGAGTACTCAGTGAGGTCTTTCTAATGAATGCCAACATGACAAGGTTTAGATGATTTCAAGATCTTTGCGTCCTTGTGCTGTGGATGAAAGAAGCCTCAGCATTGAAATGGTTAGTTTGTCATTGATATCCTGAATACTGCAATACCTGTGAGGGATTGGAAAGTCTCTAGGCTTGATAGATTGGATTTTGGATGATTCTGACCTAGTGGAGGGGTCCCATCAAAGTGCCTGCTTACTGCTGGTGGTTGAAAGAGCACCAGCGTCTGCGTTTGACCAATGCGGGAAGTGAAACTGAGTCATTGTATTGCCTTGCCCCATATAGACTGTGTGGAGATGTCAATGAGGGTTATGATAACCAAGTCAGCTGCCTATCGAGGGCTCGAAATCAAGTTTTTGTTCCAGGGAGCCCAATTGCATATTCCAAAGCTACTTAAAGGTGTTGCATATAGAAATCAGTACATCTTTGGGCTCCCTGGCAAAATTTGAGGGAGCCGCAGGACAATTTAAGAGAGCCCTCGGCTCCCGGCATCCCTTAATATCGAGCCCTGCTATCCTTTTGTTACTTGTTCTGGAGTGTGTTTGTAGGTGGTATGTATGAACTGCATGTTCCAAGATCTTAAGTAAGTGACGAGGAATTTTTAGCGGTAGATACAGAATTGCTTGGGAAAATGTTTATATCTGAATTGTGGCTGAGGTTGCAAATCTTAAAGAAAAAGTGGAATTTCGACCATGATGATAATGTTAAGTTTTGAATGTATTAATATTAAGAAATGTAAGTACACAGAGGATTGTCATTCTCAGAATTCAAGTCTGAACTACAGCTGTTTATTTAGTTGGTGTTTTATATTGTTTCATTGGTTATCAGCATATGTCTAAGACATTTTTGTGTTTATTTATTTTATTTTTGGAAACACTGACCCCAATTTATAAGGTATATTTTATTGAGCTCACCTTTCCCCCTTAACTTTTAGGAATTGCCATTTTCTATTCCTATACTTTTCATCGGAAAAAACTGTAGAATAGGAAATTAATCGGAGTGGTTCATTCTGCCAAACTTTTCCGAGTGGGTTTAGTTTGGTATAATGAGAGTTGGATATATTATTCCTGTCATTAGAATATTGACTTCAATATTGGCTTTTTCAGAATAAAAAATCTCGTAAAAATCCTAAATCACAAATTCGGTTAATTTGCACCTTGGATTAATTTCCTATTCTACAGTATGAATTATGTTTTATTTCAAAAAACAGTTTTTGACCTGCAACCTCAACGAGTCCTCCATTTAATTTGGTATTGAATGAGGTATTCAGTTTTGTTTCTCATTGATGATTGTAGATTGTTTTTATGGCCAACACTGTGCCAGTCATTGAGTCACCTGTACCACTTTTATAATTTATTTTACTGATGTGTTTTCTTTTATTTTGGTACACTGTTGAGTGTTGAGTTTAGATTGACGTAGAAAGTTCAAGGTGGACACATGCATTGAAACTAGATATTTTATCTACAGTTTTTAATTAGGTACATTTACATGATGGATATTTACTTTTTCTTATTGATTGTGAAGTATTGTGAGGTTGTGACAACAAGAAGTATGTTGAAAATATTTGTAGAGAAGTTTCATTTTGTGAATATTGCCATATTTTTGCCCTTTAGTGGTTCGATGTTGATCTTATATGGATACAAAACTAACATGTTGATTAAAGATGGGGGTAAAGAAGGGGAATTAGTGACGGGACAATGTAACTGCCTGTAACATTCTTGTTTTTGTTTAACCCTTATGCTGCTGGTGGCTAATATGGCCGATACAAAATGATGCAAAAACCTAAAGAATGACTGAAACCCTGTCACATGGGTACTCATCTGAGAGGATTCAGCAAGAGCTATCCAATGAATACCAGCATTACAGGGTTTAAATGTTTTTCTAAGATCTTTGCATCCTTGTCCTTTGGATAAAAGTAGGCTCAGCATTGGAAGGGCTAAGAGCCAGCAAGGGAACTGTTGAAGGGAAGTAGCAGTCAAAGTTGGACAAAAAATGTAACAAATCAGGGGCCACAACCACAATAGAACTAGAACTTTTCAAGAAATACTGCATACATCTTCAAATTTATATTTCAAATTAGTTCTTATTTATCTGACCATTCCTCAAAAGCATGACCTAAATTGTGGTTGCCATGCATGTTCTATGATGTTTTGAATTTTACCCAGATTATACCAAAGAGCTCATGAAATGAGAGTTGATTATCTGGTGAGGTGAAAAGACCAATATTCAAGTTCACTGATTCCATGTAGCGTGTTGATCGTATTTAATCTTCATCCACACGGAAGTCTGAAATCAATATTTTCTTTTCGTCTCTATTGAAAAACAGGCTCTAATCAATGAGATTTTACCAAAATAGTTGGTATTTTTAGACCTGATTAAAATGATTCAATCAATATTTTCCTTTTCATCGCTTTGAAAAACAGGCTCTGATTTCTGAGATTTTACCAAAATAGTTGGAATTTTTATGATTATATAGAGTGATTCAGTAAATTACTTATAATTCTTATACAGCAAAGATCGCATTATTAATAGGTAATTTTGTCTGGTAACTCCTTCCTAAGGAAAAGTGCATTCTGCCAAGAAGCCTGGCCCTAATTCAGCTAGTGTGTGATTCATTTGAACAATCACTTATCTCCTTGGATGTTGTGATTTTTATCAAATGATTTTCCAAAATGCATCATTTGATTGATATTGATTGTAGTATTACATTGTTTGTATGTTATGAAGATGAGAATATGCGAGGCCCATTCGGTTGAGCAGCCCGTTGTGTGTTAAGCAAAGCAGTTTGAATATTTGGTGGTAAAATATTCACTCAGATTTAATCTATGTGTTATTTTAGTCTCTAAGTATATAAGCATATGGCATGCAGTTGGTGTTTCACATGTGTTAATAGTAGGATGTCTTTATCATGGGGATGTCGAAGGCATAACTACTGATTATTTTGAGGAAGTCAGTCTTCCAGAAAGTTATCTACACATCTGTTGTATATTTCTCTTTAATTCTGCATTCATATCTATAATTTGCCATTAGATTTGAAATTTCATTTATGGTCACTTTTTCTGCCATTTTAAAGCTAACTCATACAGGCCTGTTGTTGATGATGGAGGAAATTAGTATACCAGGGGAAAACCACAAACTTGCCCCAGTTAACTGGCAATTAACCCTTCCAATGCCAAGGCTACTTTCGTCCAATGCACAAGAACGCAAAGATTCTTGAAAACCATCTAAACCCTATCATGTTGGTACTCATTGGATAGCCCTCAAGGAGTTCTCTCAGATGAGTACCCATATGCCAGGGTTTCAGTGATTTTTCAGGATTTTTGCATCATTTTGTATTGGCCAACTTAGGCACCAGCAGCATAAGGGTTAGGTTAAAAGATCATTTCAGTGATTATTAGAAAAAGATGAGATGCCTCTACTGGCAGATGTTTTAGAAATGTTTCTTTTATATGGGGAGATGGCTTTTAAGTTTCCGGGCAATGTGGCACATTTATGAGAGTTCATTTTCCTTATTATTTCTGGTGATCTTTGAATGAATGCAGGATTTCAGAGTAGTCCAGTTAGCACCGGTGATTGTCCTAAATAGGACGGATCTGTACTTTCTTTTCAGTCAATAGCATGTGGAAATACATATATTTGTCTATATCCATAAATGTAACCATCTTTCATTTTTGTTGTGGTGGGATTTTAAATTTGTAGTGCTGAACCATGATTTGCCTCCAATGATGGATGCATCGAACAGTATTTTGCAGATGAAGAAAAAATAGGAGTTTTCATTGATTATTGTATGATATTTATAATCTCACTTGTAACCCCTACCCTTGTCTACCATGACTGGGTGATATATGGGAAAATTGTAAATATGCATTATATTACCATTTAAAGAATGGAATTTGAAATGATACGTCAAGGAAGCTGCCATTGTATTCCAGAAATACCATACTTAAAGTGTTCACCAAAATCTTTGGCTTATGAGCTATTGTACCTGAAGCTATGTATATGCAGAGTTCCCGTTTAAAAGGAGTTTCCTTTGACTCGATAGTCCGAGAGTATATGTAGTATAATATACTCATATATGTATATTTATATTGTTAATTATCTGTGTCATCAAATGACCAAGTTTGATCTATGTTGCTGGATACGTGTTTAACACGGCTAGTTATCGCCTTTTAGCCTTCTAAGGGCTTTATTTTGCTTAGTCAGCATTATTCTTCATGTGATTGATTGTTGTGATTGTCATTCACACTGGAGAGATGAGATTGATCGTCAAAATTCTTCATATATATATTTTTTTTGCTATTAAATATCTTTGTAGTATTTTGGGAAGGTATGTGGTGAGAGAAATAGTAAATAAAATAATAGTATTTTAAAAATAGATGTGTTCTAGTTTCATTTCTACCATAAATTCTCAGAAATATTGGCCACCCTAGGAATATGGGCCATGATTATTATTTTACAAAATATTTATTGGGAAATATGATACTTGAGGTTTTATACCCGAAACTACATCCTCTTCATCTACATATGCATTTTGAAAACATTAGTTTGAATGAAAACCAAGAGATGTATATTTATTAAGCTGTTTTATTGAGAAGCACTCCATTGTGTACAACTTGGACCTGTTGATGTACATTAGCATGTACATCTCCTTGACTCACTCATCTCAAAGAATAAACAGAGAAATACTGTTGGTTTACAGTTCCATTCCTGACATCCCCATGGCATAACAATAACAACCACAGGATCAAGTCCCCTAGATAAGTTGTTTACGTATCAGTCACAAAGTGGGGAAGAATGTACATGATACACATGTGAATATTTAACACTTCCTTTTTAAAGTTATTTTTCGTCATAATATCTTGCTCAATTTTTGTTTTCACATGTATGACATCTTCTAACCATTTCTCTGTTTATTCTTCATGAGATTTTCCACTATAAATGTCCATTTTAATCTAGCTTGCAATAAACCTGCACCTCCTAGAAACTTACAAATGCATCCAGTGTTTCAACCTTATGAATTACGCTCTTTTATTTGTTTATTTATTTCATATTCAAACTACTATTTCACAGTTTCTTGCTACAAAACATCACCACGCTAGGCTGTTGTTGCCTAGCTTCAACAGGGGTTGTTCTATACAACCTTTGCAAACACCTAGCATCCAGTCTGACAGAAATCCAAATAACTTTCATACAGAGTTCTTCAAGGAAAGTCACCTGAATACACTACCCTGCCAGATTTAGCTGAGAATTGGGATCTCCCAACTATGCTCCATACAGCAGAGCTTATACCATTCAATACGGAAAGATTAGACATTCAGCATGGTATACATAGGACATAGCAATCGACATTGTATGGGCACTAGTGGCAGTGCTACTCAAACATCACATTACGGTCTAGTATGTTAAACATGTATTTATTCCTGTCAGATGGGCTGCTAGGTGTTTACAGAGATTGTTGGGTCAAATCAATGAACATATAAAATTGTATGATACTCAACGTGTAGGGTGTACACACAACAACAGAGCTACACCATCAAAACGGGTTATCAGCTGGTCTATAATGCACACGCCAAAGAAGTGCATCCTAGCAACCCCCCCCCCCCTCATTCAGAAAGGAAGGGGGTTTGGTTTCTCATCACCCCTCCTACATATACAATCTTAACCCTTATGCTGCTGGTGGCTAATTTGGCCAATACAAAATGATGCAAAAAAACCTGGAAAATGACTCAAACCCTGGCATGCGGGTACTCATATGAGAGTACTCAGCGAGAGCTCTCTAATGAATACCAACATGACAGGGTTTGGATGATTTTCAAAAATCTTTGCGTGATTGTGCTTTGGACGAAAGTAGCTCAGCAATGGAAGGGTTAAACACGATTTTCCAACCATAAAGGTCAGTGATCAAATGCCTATCCATGTGCAGTTGGAATAACAGGGGTGGAAATTCCTGTGAAAGTAATTTCTTGGGTTTTCATACATATCTTACAACAAAGGGATTAAACAAAATATATTTGAAGGAAAATTGCTTCCCTAAACTGGAAATGAAGATTTTCTTCCAATATTTCTTGAAATATTATTCCATGTATTACAAGATATGTATCATACCACCACAGCATACTGTACATGAAACGATCACATGGTTTTCCTTTCACGTACCGGTGGCATATCTATACCACCGGGTACTTCCACTTTTGTATCTCCCAATAACAAACATCAATTTTTAAGGATGGAGATGTGATGAGAAACTGTTTCCTTATAATGGTCACTTTGCTCTAAGGCTTACCCATTTTAACTGAAATGAGGCAACGCTTCATGATTCTTGGAGCTTTGTTTCCTTTTTTCAGTTGATTTTTTCATGTCTTGCAAATACCTATCAAAATGGGTAGGATGCACTTCAATACATCACTTATTCCATGATATTTCAATTAATTTGTTATTGTTCAATTACTGGTAGTGATAATTCCATACAGATTAAGTCCAACGTTAAATTTCTAAAAACTTTCAATTGAATCTTTGGAACATGTACTTTGATTTAATCAAAACTTCACCAGGACACTGGATTTAGCCTACCGGTATAAGTTATATAAATCTTTGCTTATATATAAAGAACCTTGAATTTGCTATACATTTTTATGGATAAAAGATGCAAAGTTTGGCCTCCACCTCAGCATACTTTACTATAAGCAGCCGATTCAGTGAAAGAAAGAACTGGGGTGCAAATAAAAATGACGTGGAAATATTGAAGGGATTAAACAAATCTGCCAACTTTATATATAACTATATAAGTCACGTCTAGTATATATCACCATACACCATTATCTTACAGAGCATTGTTTGAAACTAATCAATTGTTTATGGATTATCATAATATATACATATAATTAGTTAATAATAACACCATATACCATATAAGACCACAGTTGAATATGGTTGACTCGTTGGTGACATATTGCCATGGTAACATCTATTCAAGTTGCCATGGTGACAAGGTGACTCCAGCATCTAGGATCTGTACATTTCCTAGCAAGCAAATTTAAAATTTCTTCAACAGTTGAAATCTGATAATTCAAATATTCAACCCGTCAATTAAATTGTGCAATACTAAAGCATGTTATTTTTAAAAAGCAAGTAAGAATGTGCATAATGGTCACCATAACAACACTCCAACGGTAACCAATCCACTGTTTTACTATAGGTAAACATCCACTTATTAGTTATTGTATTAACCTGACACAGGATTACACAGTTCATACCAAAATATCTTCTTCTATACTTTTAAACTCAACTCATTGTCTTGTAACCACTTCTAGAGTAATATTAGCAATAATATCAATCTCTACAAAGCATCCAGCATAGAAATGCTTACAAGAGGACCGGAGTAGGAAACTAGATACTCTGCAGTAGAAAATATAGTCTGTACAAAGATTCTCACCATCTCACGCTATCTCATCTCTCTCACACGCTCTCACTGCCACCCGAAGAATTATCTTACAGGTTGCCGTAGGAACCAATCCCCTGTTATTCTCATAAAATCAGCATGTTAAGATCAATTATAAATATGGCCTACACAGAGGAAATATGGCCACACTACTTGCCCCCTGATTGTATTGAAACAAAGTCTTTGAATCCCTCTCGTGAGAAGGTTTTTAACCCATTAACATTGACAGCACCTTTGTGGTCTGACATAAATGCAAAATATTTTTTAAAAACTTGATTTTTGTAAAGAGAAATTGGATGATACATTCATCATATTCCAATAAAGAATACTCCTTGAAGATTTTTGTTCATTTCATTTTTACTGTATTGAAAATATGGAGATTATTGTCAGACTACCTGGGCACAGTAGTGATAAACAGGAAGAAGAAAACCTCGCTCACATCGCATCTTTCTGCCTCTCGCTTCCAACATACAAATACACCAATACCTTACCTATTACACACCTGCCAAGTATTTCTAGTGGCAAATCATATATATATATATATATATATATATATATATATATATATATATATATATATATATATATATATATATATATATATATATATGACCAACTTACATTTCTCTCAAACTGATCTTGCAAGAAGTAGAAATAGAATTCGAGTGAAAAGTCATCAAACTTTTCAGTTGATTTCTAATTCATTTTTTTCCTTAAAAAAATCTGAGATATCTTAAAACGACAGTGCAGTAAAGTTTAAGATGCCATGGCCTGTTCCTATGTCAATGCTACGAAAGCTTGCTACATAGTATCTCCAGCAGTAGGCCTTTATGAGATATCTTACATTGTGAATGTCACCTTTTAAAACTACATACATATTCTATATTGGAAAAATAAGCAGCGCATTGTATAGAAATTGCTCTAGTAGATTTGAGTTAAAGCCATTTTTCTTTTGTTTTGAAATGTGAAAATCACTTAATATTTCCACAAAATTTTAAATAAGCTGCAATTCAGGAAGAGATTTTCTTCAAAAACGCTCTCATATTGTAGGATATCTTGTAAATTGCCACACAAAGAGGACACTTTCTCTTTTCAACCTCATGCTACTTATCGCCTACGTAAATGATCACATGGAATTTTTTACAAAGCTCACAGAATCAAGCGCCCTCTATTAGCATAGCACGACACTTTAGAATACGAACGACCAGCACTTTCAAGGCTGTGCTGTTCAGGTAGAAAAATATCACATTTTATTAAGCTTCACATCATTAACATCATATAAAAACATCCACCACAGTGTAACTAGTAATAACATCCATGCTTATTAGCGAACCCTTATGCTGCTGGTGGCTAATTTGTCCAATACAAAATTATGCAAAAAACCTGAAAAATTACTGAAACCCTGGCATATGGGTACTCATCTGAGAGTGCTCAGCAAGAACTCTCCAATGAATACCAACATGACAGGGTTTAGATGGTTTTCAAAAATCTTTGGGTCCTTGTGCTTCAGACAAAAGTTGCCTCAGCATTGGAAGGGTTAATCAAACGCAACATGAGTGTTGGAGAGTAATATACATGTGACGAGGTATGCACGGAATGTTTCTTTTCTTCAAATATTAACCAATGGCAACAAAGCATTCCATTAACTCCACAATACTAATCTCAATACATACTATGATATACATTATCTACTCTGTTAATATGTGTGCCATTTAAGTGCACTAAATCTATCTTACTGACTTTAGTCAATTTTCATTTTATATCATCTTTTCTTACCATTTATAGGAACTAATTATTGTGGGATATGGATTGCACTTAACAATATTTGCATGACACCTTCCTTGAGATTCCATACCAGAAGCGCTTTTTTTCAAATGGTGTTACAGGGTATGTGTAAGGCTTAGCTTTTTGCATTGCCAATGCCATTCATTTGTTTAATAAAGTTTTAGAAATATTCAACTTCCACCCAAATCTTAAACTATAGTCTCCTTTTTCCGATTGAACATATGTAAGAATGGGTTTTAAAAGACGGCAGGCATTACTATATGAAAGGATCCCTTTATCTACACATACGTAATTCTAGTCTCAAAGACTTTGGTGGTTATAGATTAGGAGTAGAGGAAGCACCACATATACAATTTTTTCTTATCCCCAAGTCATAAATCAAAACACTTCAACGTATGCCAAGTTCATTTACTCACTCACACTTAAAGCTCCTAGTAGTATCATGCATATTCCAAATACAAATGAAAAATAAGGTTAATCTTAAAGAAAAAGCAATATACAAATTTTCAGAAAATGATCTTGTAAGATATTTTGAATTTTTTTTGAAAAGTTAAAATTTTTAAAGAAAAGCAATTAATTTTTTTCTTCCAAATTAACTTGTCATTTTCATTATTTTTGTATTTCTATCATACCATAATAGATACTAGAGCATGAAATATATGATTTATCAAATATAAGAACAACAGAAAATCTTCACCATACTATAATGAATGAATCCCACGTAAAACTTATTTCATAAGACATATCCAAAATGGATGTGTAAGTTCATTACAAGTGCTGTGACAGTTTCCTTGTACTCTATGTATGCAAGAACTCAACCCCAAATACATCCATACACCAAAAGAAACCAAAATGCCCATTAGCAGAGAAATACCCTCACTTACAAACATGTGTTAAAACTGGGCAGTGATGTCCTCTGACACAAACCAAGGAAAGTTATGAGGGCTGTTCCAGAAAAAAACAAGGAAGCAGGAAACATATTAAGATATGCTCAACTGTTTACTGCTTTATAACCTTCCATTGTATTTAATTGAAATTTACACACACATATGTATAGTATAAAACACTGAGAATATTGGTAATTTCGAAAAATGACTTATCTAGACAGGTATCCAATATTCCACTGTTACACAAAATAGGAAAATGTTTTAGTAGGGAATGAAAATAATGTGCCTCATCTTCGGCGTTTCATATGAGGAATTGTACATCGTACAAAGGTGTTCAATGCATGAAGTTTAGGTTCACAATGGGTTTCCTTTCGTCCTCTTGCAACTTTTCTGGAACAGGCATGAGTCTCACCAAACAACATAACTAGGAGAGACTCTTGTCATTGTCTATCAAACTCAGAGGATGGACCTATAGGTGTAGTATTAGAAGTGCACTAGTGAGTTCGGCGCATTGCTCAACAACAATGCACAAATTACAAAGTACAAAATTGTTACAAGATACCTTGTAACTAATTCATATAAAATTTTGAAACATGTTACTGAAATGTAACATTTTTCTTGTTATTTTTGATGCATTCTTTTTGTACATATATATTCTTATATATATATATATATATATATATATATGAAACTATCTACATCATTGAATTATACAAAATGACCATTTCAACAACCAATCAACCACTTCTATGGAAACCAAGGAAACCGTTTCCATAGCACCATTTCAAATATTTGAGTAAAACGAAACACTATGAAAGAACATACAATATGACCAAACTATGAGTATTATTAAAAGTGAGATTCTAACTTTCCAAAGATAAAACCATTTAAAAGAAGATTCACAATAAAAAAGTGAAACGGACACAAAATCTAGAGTATAATATACCCTTCCACAAATGATATAACTTTTAACCATGAATTAATTGAAAACAATACAATACACACTCATATTGACTGCATCTTATATTATGCTAAAAACAACATTGTAATCAGGAAAGATAAATTATGCTTTTGAAAATGAATTGAGAAATACAGAAAATGTTCTGAAATGATCTGATCACAAATTCAAGAAACAGTAAACCAAAATTCAACAATATTTCTGAGGCGACAACTATTGGCTTTCTCAGAGTTATACAGAGAAGCAGACAGTTTGGATAATCCAAGGATAATCCATTTCTTAATAGGAAACTCTTTGGTGTGTGAGGGAGAGCGACACTAGGCAGACCTAGTCCATAGAAGGCGACTCTAAAAAGTAAAATACACTACAGTTGCCCTCTACAGGTCACTTTGGTAACTAAACCAATAAGACTCCCTATAAGCCACTTTGCCAGCTAAAGTCTACCTTTTAAGTGCATCCTACATCATTTTATAAACCTCGAGAAAACATGTAAGGTTTAATCCATATGACAAACACGGTAGCACTTTTAAAGTAGAATATAGCATGTACTAAGTAGGATTTTGGTTGCAAAAAGAGTGAGGTCTTGTGCATTGTCCATCTAAGAAGTGGTGATTTCCTTCATTTTAGTATCCTCCCATGCACATGACGATCTGAGATGGTAGAAATTCTTGTATATTTTTATTTGATGATTTGGTAGGGGGCAGCACTTGTGTGACATTAAACATCCTCCCCTCTGATGTTGCGGCACAAACATATTGCAAATATCACTCCCAGAATCTGAAATAGGAAAATATTTTGTAAAGATAAGAGGAAAATTCAAGAAAAATGCAAAACAATGTTATTCTGTTTAGTTTTAATAGCTTTGTTCTACTGATTAAATTTTCACATTACCCTATTCATTTATTACCCAGAAGACCAGTTAATTTCCTGAACCATATTAACCCTTACGTTGATGGTGGCTAATTTTGCCAATACAAAATGATGCAAAAAAAACAGAAAAATGGCCGAAACCCTGGCACATGGGTACCTATCTCAGAGTGCTCAGCAAGAGATATCCAATGGATACCAACATGACAAGGTTTAGAGTTTTCAAAATCTTTGCGTTCTTATCCTTTGTACAAAAGTAGCCTCAGCATTGAAAGGGTTAAACTCCATGGAAAGCATGACACCCTGGCAGCCACGTTTGAATTCTCTGATTGAGCCAATCACAAAATACCTCTGCCCATGTGCCAGCAGCACACTTCTCAGCTTGGTGTACTGAGTCAATGTAAGATAAACTGTTTATCCCTACAGTTTAGACAGTATGTGTACCAGGCTAAATTCTAAGCTAAGGTTTAGTTGAGAAAGTTATTCATACATACCTCCAGTGATGCAATACCTATGCCAACTCCAATGAGAATTGATAGATGCGCCATGAACCAATCCTTCACGTTTTTGTAACAACCCTAGAAAGAAATACAGACATATTACTCAATGTTTGTATCAAAATCCTCATAAATTCAGGCACCTTTCAAGCCATCTTAGAAATATAGCACACCTCTAGTATTTTTCATCTCAAACCTTTGTGTTTGTACTTTTTCTTCTTGAAAGTTGGTAATATTTACCGCAAAATCTTACTTAAGATATTATAAAGGATACTATATATGAATATAATGTTATTCAGCAACACATTTCTGATTATTTAGCAAGAAGTATTCTATGTAGAGTAATTATTTTGAGGACTATGTAGTATGTATGTTTATATTTATTTTTCATTACACTACACACTAAAACTACTATGTGATCCACATACAGTAAATCTTTTAAATTTGACTTTAAACAAACTGGCGTCTAGTGGGGGGTGACACACTTTGACGGGAGGGGGCTAGATTTTAGCTGAATTTTTTAGTCAAAAATGGTTAATGAAAAGCTGAACTGAAAAGAGGAATACCAGGTTACAAAACAAAAACTAGAGTAAAAATAATTCAAGGTAATTAATGTCACTAGGATACTTATTTAAGTGCTTTAAAATCTGTAAATACTGATCAATAGCTGGCCTTACATAGCCCTGCATGATCCTTAAAGACTATGTATGTCTATATCGGTAATAGAACAACACCCTATGTTTAAGTTAAAACTTATTAAACCCAATTTGAAAATGGTTCCACTGGTGCTCGTATGAATTGCAGGAGATATGTTTATTCATTAAAACTGATTATGTAGATGAGGAGGAACTAAAATAACTCATATTCAATATTTCAGGGGAACGTTACTACTATGCCACTCATTACCATCAAACCACTTAACCAACCTAGTTCTGAAACACTTCTAATTAAATGCTTATTAAATTACAAAGTTTACAATCTAAAAAATAGTAATGAGCAAGATTATTCCTTCACATATGAGAATCTGGGTTATGGGAGCATTCATTTCTAGCAAATATCCTTGAGGAATCCAGTGGTAAAAAATAATTGGAGCCCTGAATTTTTAAGTTCAGATATAGGCCTGTCCTTACATTTTTGACAACTTTGGAGGAGTATCAAAATAGAAAGACCTGTGTCACCAACCACTTTCTTACTAGTATAGATGGTTAGAGTAACTACAAGGGTGGATCCAGGTTTTCTGTGTAGGGGGGTCTGGCCTTTATGGGGGAGGGGGGTTCTATTTAGAGAGAGGTGGGAGAAATATCTCAATAATTTAAAACAAAACCGATGTATAGTGATAATTCTTAGCAAGGATATCAACATTTATGAAATCTCAAGGGGGTAAGCCAAACTCCAACTTTATCCCCAACTGCCAGAGTCCAGTAGGGAGGATTTCATAGTTATATGAGTGCCCATTCATACACCAAATTCGATTTTGTCATTTTCAAAATAGCGCTTTTCTTTGATTTGGAATGGATTTGAATGAACCCACGCTCTCTCTTAGTCCTTCTGCTGCTGGTGGCTAATTTGGCCAATTCAAAATGAGACAAAAAAAAACTGAAAAATTATTGATACCCTGGCACATGGGTACTCATATGAAAGTACTCAGTGAGAGCTATTGAATGAATACCAACATGACAGGGTTATTAAAACCCTGGCACATGGTACTCATATGAAAGTACTCAGCCTGAGCTATCCAATGAATACCAACATGACAGGGTTTAGGTAGTTTTCAAAAATTTTTGCGTCCTTGTGCTTTGGACGAAAATTACAGCCTTTAAGCATTAGCAGGGATTTGAACGAACCCCCGCCCTCTCTCTTTGAAAGCATCTAACAGTACTTGTATCCACCCCTGAACTACCACAACAAAACAGTAGGGCCGCACACTTGAATTCCACAACTACTACTTTACACAAACGCAGATAAGGTGAACTCATAGCTAACAGACCAAGTAGGGAGGTGTTACTGTCAATAAGGGTGTCGATTTCATAACAAACGCATCAATTTCAAATCATCTAGGAATCAAGTCATTCTAATTCATCCAACTTTCAAAAAGAAAATCTAAAATAAACACTGTCAAGTAAATTTATGCTGAAAAATACTAAAGGCACTATAAATTCAATCTCTTTCTAAGCCTATTGGTGGGTTGTCGGCTAAAAAAAAAAAAGCTCAAGCTTGCATAGCACTATAATCGTAATAAGGGAACACCCTATCGCCATAGCGTGCATATACATGCTAGGGCCCTCGGTGTGGTTCTAACGACTAAAACAGAAGCGGTCTGACACTGTGTTGTGACTACATGCAAACACCAAATAAGGAAATCCTGGCGGTACTAGGAAAAAATACAGACACATATATGTACAATAGAGAAAAAAGAGGGCAGGTCACGTCGATGACCTGCGCCCCGAACTCAAAACAACTGAACAGTGTACTGGATTGGTCAGCTAGTCTAGTCCAGGTGCGCTATGATACATTGAAGAGGAAATAGCATTAACCTTCCTTCCCGAACAGTCTTGGCCCCTCTGGAAGCAGCCCTGGAAACAATATGGCCGCCTCTTTAGTGCCAAATCATAGCCACATGAAATAACCACACACCGGACCGGAGTCATTCCGCTACTACTACTCCGGTACGGATATCACAAATATCAAACAAACCGCTAGCAGACAGACAACCCATTTACACTCAGAGCACATTACTTATATCCCTCCCCGACTAACCCAACAAATCTAACAATATCACCTGTAACCATGCAATAATTTTAAAGTCATACATTTCATATACAAAACTTATTTATTTGGAAAATATGGCAAAAGTTTTGTCCTTTTAGTTGTTTTTTTTGTTACAAGAACATACATAATGTTAAAATGTTATTTCTTGTCAAACCGCAAAGATATCAAAATAATATCCTACATTCAGTATTCTTAATAAAAACTTTAGGATGACCTAAATTAGTTATGTAAAAAAGGTTTTGTTTCAAGTTGCCAGCTGAAAAGAAGTAAATGAATAATACACTGCAAGTATACAGCTTTTTGAAATATGTTGAAAGAATGCATCTATGAACTTTGTATTTATGTGTCTCTAGTCTAAAACATCCAGTGAGAAAAAAATACTGTTTTTCAGAGGTCAAGAATATAATGCAGACATCCAGTCTTATGGAGGCTTGAAAAAGGGATATGCACTTTTAAGATAGGATGAAGAGAGAAAGCCTAAACATATTTTTGGCTAATTTGATTGTATTTTCATTGGATGCCAGATATTGCTCACAACTCCCTGAAAAGATCCCTTAGTGCCCTGTATGTAAATGGGTCAGGTACAGAACATGATAATTCTAACACAAAAAGCTGAAATAACCTTAAATGAGTTCGCCAAAGCAGCTAGACAAAGGAACTCTAGTTCACTAAAGGGATTCTATTCAATAAAGCTAGTTTTTATAGTCACAGAATAGGGCTACAAGTACAAAATTGGCGTAAAAGGTTTCAGCATCACCAGTTATTCAGAATGTTTATTAACCTCTCATACATATTTGTTTAAAACCTTATTCTAAAACCGTTGAAATTGTATTCATGTATTGATGAAGATCTGACTACCAAAAGAGAGTTCGGACAACACAATACATTTTTATGTATGTATCATCTTAAAACAGACATGTCAGCAGCACAAATGCTAACAAATCAAGAATTTATGTGTGCCTTTACGGTCAAATAAAGAAGCGAAACTTATCAAAAAATGGTAAAGAAATGCGAAAATATTTGAATGAATTTTTCTATCATTATTGATGGGGGATTTTTAGTCAAGCCTATTTGCAATAACAACTCTTATTGATTGGAAAAATAAGATGGATAGTTGTCAACCATTTCACAGACGAAGTACAAGTTGTGATTTGTGTTAGGCGTTGTATACACCATATATGGACACTGGTAAGGAAAATTAATGAAATGTACCTTCCAAATGTTCATATAGTGAGGTTGGGTATTTCCAATGACCTCATTGTTGTGTTACAATTACAATTTATATATTCAAATTTTTTCTTTGATTTTAGATGGATTTTTTTTTACTCCAAGTGAATAATCCATCTCCTTTGAAATCCTGTATAGAACCCTACTACTTCAATAATTCTAAATGCCTATAAGCTCATGCATTATTCTTACTATACTAAACTATGTTTGATTCATTTTCTATTATTTACAAAACTACTATAACACATTCTTAAGAATTGATTCTAAAGGCCATACATTTCTGTAAATGATGCGCTATCTTCTATAAACTATATGACTAGAATGCATGAAAAGAATTGACTCTTTGTAAAATTGATACTACCCATTGTTACTTATGGGCATTGTTGAGTCTTTCCTACTCTGGAAATCAGTACATCTAGTTTTCAAGGCTCATGCTTTATTAACTGAATTCTTTATATAAAGGATTCAACTCATCACTAACTTATCATATTTCTAGTTAAAATTGATCTCAACAATTCTTTTCACTTTTTGTAATTCTTAAAGAAATGTCTGTTTTTCTCACTTGACAAGTACAAGATCAAAATTCAAATTAGAAAGATGAGGACCTGAACCGAAATTTCTAAAGGAATATGAGCATTAATTATATTAAGCAGAAGAGGCTAACTTTTACAAATAATGACTGTTCTCAGATGACATAAACACATTGACAAAAAGACTGACTGGCAGAAATTATACAACATCATCATCACAGGTGAATATGCTCACTCTCCAAGGATCAAACCAAATAAAAACAAGCAATAAAAAGCCCACTTTTAAAAGTATGGTTTGCAAAGCAAAGCATATGGCATCCCCTGTGATAAGACCATTAAGACAGAAAGAGCCAGATTAAAAGACAAAAATTGTCTGCCTTTTTCACTCATAACAACCGAGCCCTAAACATAATAATCAATATATATATATATATATATATATATATATATATATATATATATATATATATATATATATATATATATATATATATATATATATATTTATATATATATATATATATATATATATATATATATATATATATATATATATATATATATACACATATACATACATACATACATACATACATACATACATACATACATACATACATACATGCATACACACATACATAAATACAAGCGTAATGCATATTTTGAACCTAATTTGATTTTTTTCTGTTCTGAGAAGAAATGGATCTTATCAAGCCTGGTGCTGGCCTGCTGTGTGACAAGCTCACACTCAGGGCTTATGAGTGAAGCGTTCCAAGTACCAGCTACTAGCGACATCTATTGTAGAGGATGAGAACTAGAAGATCTGGTGGCGCCAAGCCAAGCATTTGGTGAAACAGCCAAACATTGCGACAGTAATAACTAAGTCACTGGCCACTAGAGAGTGCTACAACTACCATGTGACTTACAAACTACATTGTACTAACACTGCTTTTCTGTAAATTCAGGTCATGTTTAGTTACAATTCTCACCACCAGGAGGATTAAGTCATTCTTACCAAACATATGTAATCTAACCTCATAATTCAATTTTAAAGACATACCTAAATTCATTGATGAAAATGAGTAGTATATGATTTATTTGATTTATAGTTGAGGTTACTTACGTCCACATTGACCTGGGCCCTATCCCTAGACATAATACCACCATTCAGGATTTTCTTTGCATCTTTCTGGCACTCATCTTTGTCTTCAGGTTCTGATTTGGTTGGATCCGTAGTATCTTTTATTCGCATCTTGCAACAGCTATAGGGCACATATTCACCCTGGAAATGTAAAAATATAAAACAGGCGATTAAGGCTCAAACATATTCAGAAGCGTACTGCAGTTGATGGAATTTGAAATAATAAATAAATAAATAAATGAGCTGAATCTTCATTAAATCAAAGTCTAATGATTTTGAAATGAAAACTAAACAAACCAGCGAGAGTTTTTACTCATCAAAATGTTGACCAACTTAAAATGGCTTACTAGTTTTGCTGCTTTTGAAAAGTATTTCACTAGGGGTACTCTTTCTTAGCAATTTACTATTGGCTGTTACTTACTCAACATGGACCGGTCGCCACAGACCATTTACTATAGGCCCTTTTGTCAAGCCTTTTGCACGCAAAACATCACTAGGCGCTTAAGTTGAAGTTAAAGAGAGCTATATATATATATATATATATATATATATATATATATATATATATATATATATATATATATATATATATATATATATATATATATATATATATATATACATATATATATATATATATATATATATATATATATATATATATATATATATATATATATATATATATATATATATATATACATACATATATATATGTATATATATATATATATATATATATATATATATAAGAAGACGGTGCCCAATCACATCAGGGGTGTCCAAATATTGAAGGTTTGAAGGCCTGGAGCACAGACAATTGGTCATGGAGCACAGCAATATTGTTAGGCGCTGTGAGACAATTTTGACATGTCGCACATTTTGAAGCCCCTGTAGCACACTGGTGCGACAATTGGACACTCCAGGTACATGTACAGAACGCACTACCTGAGAGTGGTTCTCTTCAGCACTTTCCATGCAGCGAGTATACATCTGGACTGGGGCCAGGGCACCTAGGCTGTGTATCAGCTAGGAGCTGGGCCAGCCCGGTCTCACGCAAAATCTGCTGACTGCCAACCCATGGATCAAGATTTGTGGCTGTGATGAAAATATATTTCAATCCAATTTTTTTCTTTGGAAAATCATATACTTTATTGTTAATTCATTAGAATGATTAACAGTTAATGAGTCTCATAAGGTCAACTAAGAACTAACCATACATGGATCTTGACATTTGAGTACCATCTTCTTTAATGAATCTAGGGATGAAATAAAATCAACCATTTTTTCAAGGCCCATTTTGATAAAAACAAAATAGGCAAAAAACTCACATTTGGTGAAGAAATGTTGTAGAATTTGCTGTTTTTGTAATCCTTAGGCCCAGTTGCTCCACAACATTCTTGCTGTAAAAGTGAGAAGACACCACATGAGAGAAAATACAAATTGCTGTGACACAATGCAAATATTTGTAAAGAAAAAGATAACAAAAATATAATTTCTCATGGTGTATGGAAATACAAGAAGATATATATTCATCAATTTTATCATCATCATCATCATCTATTATTGTATGCTGCTAATGAGGATATATCATATCTAGTTTCTTACTACTGGCTAGTCATGAATTAGCCACAATATGGCATAAATGTGAAGAAAGAAAAAAATTCAAATTCAAATTCTAGTTCTGTGCTCTTTTGTTTGTTCAGTCAAATTAGAGAAAGAAAAAGTTGGATACATATATGGTGATTCTAAACTATGTTTAAGGGGAAGTATTGAAACTTAGTAGGAAAGATTATGTATCTTACCGAGATCTGTGTCCAGTCCCAGCTTAGTGCAACACTACTGTTTTTGACATATTTTTCATAGATCTGTGAATCCATGTGGTTCCGTAACGTACTGTCAATCTGAAATGAAACAATGTACAAAATAAATCTCAAATAAATGAGGTAACTTTTATCATCAAAATAGGCCTTTCATTGACTTCCATTGCTGTCTCCATAGCTGCATTAGGCACCATCAAAACCAATATGCAAACAACAGCAAATACTCAGATCCAGCCCGAATTAGCTCAATTCAACAAAATGTTATTTCTTTGTGGAAGCGGAAATCTATGAAACAGATTAATATGTCCAAACTGTCATCAAAAAAGATTTTTCTTAAAAGCTTTATTCACAAAAACTTAAAACTCCTTATATTGAGCAAAATTATGGAATTCAACATTTTTCCAATCCGCTACCATATGAGACTCAAGAAAGCAGGATTAAAAAAAAAGTCTTTTCAATTACCTAAAGCCCACCTCTTTAGTTACCTAAAGCACACCTTTTTAGTTACCTGAAGCCCGCCTTTTTAGTTACCTGAAGTCCACCTTTTTAGTTACCTGAAGCCCGCCTTTTTAGTTACCTGAAGCCCACCTTTTTAGTTACCTGAGCCCACCTTTTTAGTTACCTGAAGCCCGCCTTTTTAGTTACCTGAAGCCCACCTTTTTAGTTACCTAAAGCCCACCTTTTTAGTTACATGAAGCATGCCTTTTTAGTTACCTAAAGCCCACCTTTTTAGTTACCTGAAGCCCACCTTTTTACTTACCTAAAGCACACCTTTTTAGTTACCTAAAGCCCACCTTTTTAGTTACCTAAAGCCCACCTTTTTAGTTAGCTAAAGCCCACCTTTTTAGTTAGCTAAAGCCCACCTTTTTATTTAGTTAGCTAAAGCCCACTTTTTAGTTACCTGTTTAGTTACCACTTTATTAGTTATGTAAGACACACCTGTCTTGCTGTATGACTTACCTGTCCTCTGTATATGGCAGCCAGTATGCCTGCAGCAAGCTCACCCGCCATCACAACAACCAGGAAGAAAATATACTGCAAAATCAAAATAACTCCTTCAATCACGGGACTAGAACACATGGGAACTAACACTCTGTGCCTAGGAAGATGTGACTTACATACAGGGGATTCTCTAAACACTCATACTAACAGCAACAGGAAAGGGATCATTCTATGTAGGTCTTTCAGCTAATAACATGCTTCACCTTTTACGATTTTTGACAAATACTGCTGAATAAGGGATGGATACAGATGGATATATAAATATATAGGATATAAAAATGTTATTAGGAGAGAGAAACATTCTTCTAATACTAAAAACTAGTACTGTAAAAACTTCAATTAATATATAAAAAGAGAAATAAGCAATCTCAAGACAAAATGTATAAATGTATGGATGTCAGGAAATACATTAATTAACCTAAAACATGAGGGACATGCTGACCGAACAAGTACATTTATAAATGCAAAAACAAAACTTTGTACAATAAAATTATTTCCAAGCCACAAACAAAAATGAAAAGACATATACATATGTCAGATAATTAGTGTATTATCTGATATATATATCATCTAAAAAAATTCGGATTTGGGATCATGTCAATGATTTAACTGCTAAGAGAAAATTGTAGTGGAAATACTTTATTCAGTCCATGATCTTTCTCTAAGATTTATTTTATTCAGTCCATGATCTTTCTATAGGATTTATTTTATTCAATCCATGCATGATCTTTCTCTAGCATTTATTTTATTTGCTGAATCTCTCAAAAATTCCAAGTATTGCCAGTTGAAGCTATTTTCAGGAGGCCTTTTTCAGCAATGCCTACCTAGCAAAAGCCAAATAATATAGCACTGCATAAAGCGACTATAATAGCTCCTCAGTAATCGTATATCATAATTCTTAACACATTAATGTTCACAGCAGCCAAAATCAGCCTGACAAATTTGGTGACCGCTTCATTGCTTTCCTAATCTAAAATATTCTTTAAGATTGCTAAATACTTTGCAGAGATAATGGGGCCAAAATATCTGGAACTGTTAAAATATTACTAAGATATCATATAACATAATCATGATACGTCATAGATGCTCAAAAATGGAGGTTTTTGAATATCAATTAAAGTGGTTGTGCAGATTTCTTTTATTAAAGAATGATTTCCACATTTTTATAGTTAAATTCTTATACTTGCTGTTCTAAAAACTAGGTAGCAATAACTATAAGCAATGCCAGGTGTGTTCTCTTTGCTGATTGGCTGAATCTAAGTGAACAGTTTGTTGCCTTATTTGGCAATAGTTGCATCATCTACTGTACAGGTGCAGGGGATACAATGACATAACAATGGTTTCCATGGAGGATAGTGCGAAAATTGCAGTTAGGAAATTGGAAGACAGTTAGTAAGAAATAAAAATTTGAAAAAATGTTGAAATTCTATTGGTGTTACGGTTCTTGTATATTCAATTTAATTTCACTTTTAACCCATTTCATCTCAGAGAAGCTGAATAATTTGACAAGTATGCAAATATTACATACACATAAGATTCTTTCTTAACTACATCTTGGAGAAGTTTTTTTCTCTTCATTATTTTTCCATAACTCTTTTTGATTGAACAGAAATTTTTCGACCGATGTCCAAATTATTTTTTCTAGAGGTCATCAGAAAGGTCAGAAAGGTCAGAGAGGTCAGAGAGATAGGTATACAGTTGCTTGTGTCAAAGGGTTTATAAAGGCTTTCTAAAAAAAATATCAAGGGTAAAAATATTTGTATACTTGGGTCAAAAAGTTTTGCCTTCTGAGTATGAAATGGATAAAGATTGAGATGAGATCGAGGCCAACAATCTTGCCCAGAAACGCTGGCAATCTTCCGTCATGGTAAAATCTTCTGGTTATGTCTGCAGACTGACTGACAGCGTAGCGTGCAAGCACGGAGCTGGGTTTTTACCCAGAATGCAGTGCGTACCGCATTCTGGATCGAGAAAATGTCGCCTTATCTAAGCTTACCAGTCCCAGCATGCATTTGCTTTCCTTGATCGCGCCACAACAACCGAGAAAACCAACAATGAATACAAAAGAACCGATTCCAATTAGCGTCCATGCAGCCATCTCCAAATAGGTATTTGGTGAATTGATTGTTACAACATCCTCGTATCGCAGAATACTCTTGTCAACTTTTATCCAGATACCCACTCCTAATATGGCAGCACCGGAGAGCTGAAAGGGCAGAATGAATACATGTGAAAAACAATTAGAAGCATTTTTTGATGAGAAAGAAAGTTCATAACAAAAAGCCTCAAATACTGGTATTGGGACCTTTTAAACTGTCACAATAACATACAACATTGATATTTCCCTAATGAAATGCCATATTAACCTATTCTAATGCTGAGGCTACTTTCATCTGAAGCACAAGGTGATGCAAAGATTTTTGAAAAACATTTAAACCCCGTCATGTTGGTATTCATTCAATAGCTCTCATTGAGTACTCTCAGATGAGTACCCATGTGCCAGGGTTTCTATCATTTTTAAGTTTTTTTGCATCATTTTGTATTGGCCAAACTAGCCAGCAGCAGCATAATGGTTACATTTTCACAATACCATTCAACATTGGTATTTCCTTAAATGAAATGACATCTTAGCAATATTGTAAATGATACTTTCAGCCCCCCAGGCAAGTAATTTTTATCAAAAATAGCACTGTCAGGTTTTGATAGTTTGGTATTGAATATAGCAAACTGACTTTATGTGGAGACATCGAAGTAGCAGTCAAGTCAATTTTATGTCATTAACCCTTATGCTGCTGGTGGCTAATTTAGCCAATACAAAATAATGCAAAAATCCTGAAAAATCACCGAAACCCTGGCAAATGGGTACTCATCTGAGAGTACTTAATGAGAGCTATCCAATGTGTACCAACATGACAGAGTTTAGATGGTTTTCAAAAATATTTGCATTCTTGTGTATTGGACGGAAGTAGTCTTAGAATTGGGAGGGTTAAGCAGTACTGGCATGACAGTTCTGAAATGACAGGATACATTTTCCTATTTGATATCATTATTAGGTATTGTCATTAAGTATCAGTAATAACCCCTAGCCTTCAGTGATCACAAAACAAAAAGTCAAGATTCACCTATTCTAATGATAAAATTTTACCAGGATATCGATCCAAATATGAGAAAACAAAAATATATACTAGCTTCAGTGATAACAGATTTACCATCTAAAGCAGCAGGAACAATTACAAATATCATGGTTAACATAACCAACAATTACATCAATTTCAACATCAACAATAACAACATCATCTTAAACAAAAACAACAATTCTTGAGTTGTCAAATACAAACGGGTACGGCTTTATAACATAAAGTCTTCCAAAACAAGCCTGTAACATTGGTTTATCCAGTACAGTCTGGTACAGCCATCTGGTGGTTATATTTTGAACTAATCTCAAACATATTTGATAGATCCATGCACAGAAAGCGAGAATTCAAAAGAACTTTATTATAAGCACAAAGCAATAGATCCTTGCACAGATGGTGACAAATAAACAATTATTCAATTGTCATTGAGGGTGCAGGAAGATCTGACTAAATTGTGGAATTAATAAGTAATAAAATCATTATATGGAAAATATTTGAAAGATAATTTTAATCGGAAAACAATCACCATCTTTCACTGTTTTTGAGTGGAAATCAAGCTTTGACAGCAAAATATCCTCATAAGAAGCAGAGCATTCAAACAATATTTTATAAGGTAACTTTGAGTGAGAATGGAATAAAAAGAAGAATTGAGAAAAAATGCATGCAATAGAGGAAACTAAGTGTTTGATTTTTAAATATTGGAAGAGTAATATTTGAATGATATCCTACAAAGAGTTCTTTTCAAGCAACCAGAATGCTGTCACTAGAATAAGATACTATATACAAAAGTCTAATTGCAAAACATTCAATTTGGCAGAAACTCGGTTGTGTAACCCATGTGCATCAAGAAGGGACTCAAGCTTGCTAATTACAAGAAACCTCCCAACAATGCCTAACCCTTCTGATGCTGAAGCTACTTTCTTCCGAGGCACAAGAACCCAAACACATTTGGAAACATTTAAACCCTGCCATGTTGGTGTTCATTGGAAAGCTCTTGCTGAGTACTAACAAATGAGTACCCATGTGCTAGGGTTTCAGTTATTTTTTCGGCTGTTTCGTATTATTTTGTATAGACCAAAATAGCCATCAGCAGGCAGAGGGTTCGCTAATAAGCAGGGATGTTATTACTAGTTACAAGTTACATTTTGGTATGCCACATGACCATAGAGGGCCAATTTTTATTTTCATAATAGTCAAACATAACCAACCTGGTACTCAATTTTGGCCAACAGGGATTTATGGGAAAAATTACAAAGGACTCTCAAGGGTTAAGATCGGACGCAGTAGTATGTTCAAGCAAAGATGAAATATCAACATTAATACTACTTTGTGGTGAATACTTTATATTTTACATTTTTATGTATATACTGACTTTATCATAAGTCACTGATCATAGTTGGATTAAGTTTCAAGATAATTATACTAATTCCTATTAACAATTTCACAACACTCAATTCAATTTTGATTGAATGTTGTAGCAATTTCTCATTATTGATTAGTCTAATGGCAAAATGAATAAGTATGAAATTGGAAGAAAATCTGCAACACAAAAATGTTTCTTCCTATCTTGGAGTATCATGAAGTACTCAGGAAGTCTGAGAATTGTATTTTCTTTATTATCAAAGTCAGAAGTATTTGTGAGGTCCAAGACAAAAACAAAATACACTTTTAAAAAACACATCTTGGATACATGTATGATTATATAACTAAACCAACTATCTACAGGGTATAATCATCATTCTTTTAACTTTGATTAACCTGTAAACTTACATTAAAACAGTATTCCCTGCCGCTAATGGTATAGATCTCCTAGAATTAGATTACAGAGCTCAGGTAATCAAATAAGATTCCCAAATGAAGATAAAGTGTTGATCAGGAGGGAGGGGGGGGGGGGGGGGTAGGTTGTTGATCAGATAAGACTGCCAAACAAAAACATGCTACTTCTTCACTTGTAAATGCATCAGAAGTATTTATAAAGTATAGAATGTAAAATCTACTCACCCAGAAAACAAAGTTGAAGATGATTAGTAAAATTTTGGCAAACTTTGCCCCACACCCTTTCGCCATCTTGGATTCCTTATTTCAGGCACACTGCAAATAAAATGAAAAAGAATGCATTATTATAAAGCCTTTTAGTACAATGTGCATATTCCTCTTTTTGCAAACTACAATTGACATGCTTTTACTGCGAGTAAAATGAAAAAGAATGCCTTATTATAAAGCCTCATACTACAATGTGCATATTCCTCTTCTTGCAAACTAGAATTGACATGCTTTTGCTCTGAGGATTGAGTTTTGAGGAATTTAATACAATTTCATAATATATGGCACTAAGGGAAGGGGATGTTTTGAGACAGTTTGTTCGCAATACTGCAACTATATACTATATATATATGTAAATATATAAATATATATATATATATATATATATATATATATATATATATATATATATATATATATATATATATATATATACATGTATATATATATATATACATGTATATATATATATATATATATATATATATATATATATATATATATATATATATATATATATACATATATATATATATATATATATATATATATATATATATATATATATATATATATATATATATATATATATATATATATATATATACACACACACACACACACATCAGCAAAGGTACAAGAAATCAATGCACATGAAGATATAAAGTTCTGCATCAGTTCACTCCATCTTGCTTATCAGAAACATAACCATGCATCTCCAAGATCAAAACCAATGGAGTGTTAAATGTGCATAAGGACATACAACAATGGATCAATTTATCAACTCTTATACAGAGCAGACTTTGACCAAGCACATATATGCGGTCATCTGGCTGAGTGCTGACAAAGCTAGTTTAGTCGGAATATTAGTCCACCAGGACTCGACACACTGAATAGTGGTTACTAATACATCAATTATGCTGCAGATCATACTGCCAAAAATTTATCACGCTTAATTTGTCACTCTCTCCGTGAACTGAACACTACAGGGTTTAATGACAGCAGCAATTAGTTCTAATTGATCATATTTCCACCCCCATTCATAGGGCATCCTGGCACTGTAATCATCTCAATCTCCATCGCTCATGAACCATCCCTGCTGCCAGCGAAATAGGAAAACGCTCTTGTCTCTAAGGCCACTTTTTTTATTTACTCAATAGGAAGATTTTTTCTCAAATCAATGCAAATTTTATAGGCAGCTAAACATTTTTTTTTTAAGTGAAAAAGCCAGTTATACAAGCTTAATAAAAAAAAATATCGTCAGAAATCCATGCATACATTTTGTAGGTTATGAATACAGGTATCCTTTCATATGATTGGATGGTTTTATAAAATATGCACAAAAATAGCTTTTAAGGATCAACTTTCCTGAATTTCTTTTTCAATGAGCGGCCCAAAATCAATGAGGGATTTTTTTCCTAAAGCATAAAAAAGTGGGCTAACTAACCAAAGATAATATTGAAAGCTGTTCAATTTTCATATTTTCTCACTGAAAATCTTATCAGCAATGCAATTATGATGATACTAGTTAAACATTTTTTGGAATTGTCTATATTGGGAGTCTTCCTATCAAATTTCATAAAAAGCATCTGGTGAAGAAGTTCACTGCCTTGAAAAACAACACCACCTATTCTGTCTCTTACCATTCAAAAAAGAATCTATCCAATTTACACTACCTGTAATCAAGTACCATATAGCACAGGTAATGTGGTGTCATAGTGAAACACACTTCTCAGTCTACATGCAGTCATGCAATTTACCATCAGACACTCAAAATCCCATCATTCTATATATGTTGGCATTTTAGAGGCCTGTCACTTGACACAGTGACTGATCTACAGTCCTGGCTGGGTATCAAACCAGCAACCCTGTAAACCTGATCCAAAACCAGACACACCGCATTACTTGCCAATCACAATACTGGGAAACCATACGTGAGGGTCCAACATACTACATATAGCACTAACCCTTATGCTGCTGGTGGCTAATTTGGCCAATACAAAATTATGCAAAAGACCTGAAAAATTACTGAAACCCTGGCACATGGGTACTCATCTGAGAGTAGTCAGTAGGAGCTTTCCAATGAATACCAACATGACAGGGTTTAGATTGATTTCTAAAATGTTTGCCTCTTGTCCTTTGGACGAAAGTATAGCCTTAGCATTTGAAGGGTTGAGAAATCTATATGGTCCAACATGCCGCATAGCATTAAGAAATGTATATGGACATGTCCTAGGTAATGCTGGAGAGATATAGAGTGCTAACTTGCTGTTCGGTCCTAGAAAACCCTACGTGAGGGTCCAACATGCCATATAGCATTAAGAAATCTATATGGACATGTCCTAGGTAATGCTGGAGAGATATAGAGCGCTAACTTGCTTATCAGTCCTAGGAAACCCTACGTGAGGGTCCAACATGCCGCATAGCATTAAGAAATCTATATGGACGTGTCCTAGGTGGCACTGGAGAGATATGGAGCGCTAACTTGCCAATCACGGTCTTGGGAAGCGAGCAGACGCAGACCCACTAGAGTTGCCGTAAAGATTTCCGTTAAACCTTGACACTTTAAACTGTATTGAGCCGTGTCCTATTATGGCTGGCCATGCAGGTCTCCCTGCAGCCTCCCCGTATGATACCAGATCTACCCACACGCAGCATAAATAATACCCTGATGCAAATATGATCAGCGCATGCTGCGTAGGTAAACACAATACACCTGCATTTACACTACCTGTAATCAAGTACCATATAGCACAGGTAATGTGGTGTCATAGTGAAACACACTTCTCGGTCTACAGTCATGCAATATTCCATCAGACACAGCTGATGAGGTATATTATGCATCATCATCATCATCATCACTTGGATTTTAACTGCTATTTTAGCATCATTTTCTTGAGCTCAATCACTGTACATATATTTTTTTAAATTATTATCATCATTATAATCATCATTTCTATCATCATCATTTTCATCATTATCATTTTTTTTCTTCTTACCATCTTTATATTATTATCATTAGCACATCATTATCCTTCTCATCATCATCATCATCATCCCAATCAAAATCATCACCACCATCACCATCATTCTCATCATTATCCTTTTTCTTTTTTCTTCCCGTCTTATCATCATAATCATCAACATCATCATCATCATCATCATCATCATCATCATCATCATCATCATCATCCTTTTTCTTCCCTTCTTATCATCACCACTATCATTATCATCATCATTATCATCATCATGTCTTCCTAGTTATTAGCTGATCATTTGCCCATGTCCTTATGCACACTCCTAATCAAATATGCTAATTCTGAGAGCCACCTCAGAGGAGCGTGCATACTGTATTTGGCGGCCGCACACCATATCAAAATGTGCACCCGCCGATCTGAGGACATCTGACGTCTGCCTTGGCGGCAGCAGCGCTTTCGCGCCGTGACATGTGGTCTGTTTACGACCTTGACCTTGACTTGCTCATCTGCATGGCGGCCTGTACGAGCCATTCACCCCCGCCACCGGGCGATTGCCAATTAGAAGAGGGAGAAAGTAATAGGGAAATCTGGGTGTGCCGGGTGAAGGGGTCGCACTCATGTGAGAGACTACAACAGGAGAAATCCCACACGTTTGTTCTTTCTAAGACAGAAGGCGTGGTGCTCTCTCAATCCTTCTGCCGGCACGGAACACCATACCTCGATGGTCAGATCAAACTGGGCTAATATTCTTCACTGCATGCATTCACATAGGAAATTATCACATAAATTAAGTTCCCTGGAAGTTACGGTTATTCAATTTTGTTTGTTTTTGTTTTTGACATGAGATATTACACAAGTTTTTTTTAGAACAAGGTATGATAACGATGGTGATGATGATGATGAAGATGATGATGATGATGATGATGGTCAAACTGGGCTAATATTCCTTACAGCTTTCACATGGGAAATTATCACATACATGGTTCCCTGTGAGTTACGGTTATTCAATTCAAGTTTTTTTTAGATCAATGTTTGATAACGATGATGATGATGATGATGATGATGATGATGATGATGATGATGATGATGATGATGATAATGGTTAAACTGGGCTAATATTTCTTACTGCTTTCACATGGTAAATTATCACAATTACATGCTCTGGATTCATTGCTGTTGCTAGTTATTTACCTGGCAGGATTCACTTTTCACAATTGAATTGAATTCAAATCAAACATTTAGGTTTCGCATTTTCACAAAAACTATGAAGTTAGATTTAATTAACAAAAAGTGAAAAAAAATTGAATGAAGGTAAACATTTAGTTTTTGCAGGTTCATGCTATTCCTAGTTGCTAGGGAACTAGTAGGAATTTATGGTAAAATACACTATACGAGCTAAAAGATATTTTGTTAAAATGTCAAGGTAGCCCTTAAGGGAGAGGTTGATAAAAGATGTATGTGTGTTCCTAGGACTTCAGGCAATAGGGACAGGATATACAAGTATAAATATATCACACCTAGCATCACAATGGATTAATCCTTCTAAGTTCTAGCACTTCTGCCTACACATAACATATTAACAGATACCCACTAACAAAATGAATTGCCTAGAGTGATATAAAAAGAATCGAATATTCTAAAGTTTCTTATTGTAGAACATATAAACAGTTTTGTGGCATTACTTTAAAATTACTTTTTTAAATTTGCACCAGAATTTCTGAAAGCTGCATACATAAGTTCAAAACATATGCATTGACCTCAAATTGAAGAAAAAAAAATACAATTTGATAAAATTGATAAAAATAAACCTGCCTACCTTTTTCAAGCTACAACTTTATACAGAGGGCACAAATTTTTGGTCTGATGCATTTTATCTATTGACAATTTGTTTAAATAAACCTGTCTATCTTTTTCAAGCTACAACGTAAAACAAAGGGCTCACATTTTTGGTCTGATGCATTAGCATTTATTGACACATAGCGTATGAATAGGTTAAATAATATATGTATTTTTCTAATTCCCCCGCCCCAGGGGGTGGGTAGAACCCTGCCACAATAATGAGGGTACATGGGGCCTCCTTCAGGTGAAAGGCCAAGACAATAGAGGAGCCTGGTATTTTTACCAGGAACAATAGGCATGCCTCTGGCGGCTCGATACTTCCCAGTGTTGAGAGCCTGCACATCCACGCCTAGCACAAACACCTCATCTATAATGCAGCTAGCGCAGGGGTTCTATATATTGATGTGCTCTAAACGGACACCTGACATCCAAAATCTGTTCACAACCTGTCCACGTGTGATCACTCTCAGCCGTACGTACCTGGATCAGGAACAGCGATCCGGCACTAATTACACATGGCCTTAACTCTTATGCTGCTGGTGGCTAATTTGGCATATACAAAATGATGCAAAAGAACTGAAAAATGACCAAAACCCTGGCACATGGGTATTTATCTGAGAGTTCTCAGTGAGAGCTATCCAATGAATACCAACATGCCAGGGTTTAGATGGTCTTCAAATATCTTTGCGTTCTTTTGCTCTGGACGAAAGTAGCCTAAGTATTGGAAGGGTTAACCCATTCATACCTGATTGCAGTAGTACAAAACCCCTGGCAATGCTGGTGATATCTTTCCAAAGAAAGCATCTTTTGCAAGATACCTAACGGAAAAAGTTAATCAGAATGCAACGAAAATATTTCTTCAAGACAAAAAATCACAAATTAGAATCTAGGACAAGCCGCAATAAGATTTAAAGTGGATTATTTAAAGATATATTCATGTTGCATAAGTCACCAGAAAATGCAAAATAAGTGGTAGGTAAAACAAGTTATGTTTATTTAAAGCATATCCAATTCTTAGGCCGCAAAAAGGTCAACTGGGCCCCCAATGATCCGAGCTTGGAAGCCCAATAGGTCATTGAATTGTCAGGTAAAGTTTGTACCACTGAATGGCATTCTTGAATTGTGTGCCAGTACAAATGCATCTGAATCTTCAGAGTAACTGGTTCAGAAATATTGGCATAGTTGTGATGGAATCCCCTAAGTTGCCACGACACCTTATTATAAATTCAGAGCATGAACTCTGTGATTTTGGCCATTTGTTGGGATAGCAATTATTGAGAGGCAGAGATCAGAAATCAGGGGAAAATATACTGCAATGTCAATTAACTGCGGGGAAGTCCGGGCTGTGAAAAATTGACAAGCCATCATGATGTATTATCAATTAGAGGTAGAAATACCCAATTGTAACATGATGTATCAGAGCTCTCTAGTCTAAATCAGCTCAGGAGGTGGAAATGTCTACAATTTAAGCTAAATGATGAGAAATTAAATAAGTTTTTCCGATCAAGATATAATAATGATGGCAATGATAAAGATGATGATGAGGTTGATACCAATGATGATTTTGAGGTGATTACATTCACAAACTGATTAAACATAAGACAGCAATCCACATAGCATGAAAAAAAGAAATAAAAACGTGGATAAATTAATAAATAAATATCAACTTCTTGGCATGCTGCTACTAGTATTTGAGTATTAGACACATAAGCAGAGAACCATTATATCAATCTTCAAGATCTTCACAACTGCATGTTAACTTAATTAAACGTAAAATATAAGCGTCACACCTGCCCAAAACAAAAGAAGTTATCATCATAAATAAAAGAATGGATATGTAGCCAGAGACCAATTACTATATGCACTGTAGTTAAGGCATGGCTATCCCAGGGGACTCAAATCTGGCCTAAGTGTGAAGTCACTAAGACCAATGAGGGCTCTCGTATAGTTTACATTACAGAGTAACTTGCATGCCAACATGCGCAGAATGCGACTTTTAGGCTACTCGCCGCAGCCAACCTATTCAGGTTGACCGGCTGGTTTCATATCCACTTATTTCTATTCATCTAAGACATGACCTACTTTTTAAGGTGTACTATACCTGACTGTGAACTAAAGGAAGACTATTATGTCATGTTAGCGCAAGCTAGAATCGGTTTCCTGATAAGATCAATTATTCAAATTCATCCCAAAACAAATATTTGGCTTTCTTTGACAACTAAACAGTTAATGACTATCCAAACAGTTAATCTATTGGGTCAGATCCTGTTGAGAAGCCTGTAGTACCCAGTAGCCATACAATGGCATAATCCATAAGAGCAGTGGTGCAAGCACCTTCCAACAATAAAGAGCCAAACACAGCACCAAGTTGGGGACTTTGGTAACCAAGTCAACTTAAGGTCCACTTTTTCCTTTCCTATAAAAAGGCAGTATTTAATGTCTTTGAACTTTGGGGAAAATGATAATGATAGCACTAGAAGTGCTAGAATGATTATGATGTACATGTTGATGACCGCCTACCATAATGTGTTCATTAACCAGATATTAATGAGTGACAGGAGTAGGTTACGGGACTACTTTTTATCACAGAATAAATATTGAACAATGGAAGCTGAATACATTTAGGGTTGGTTTCGAGACAAAATTACAAAGTGAAAAAGAAAAAATATTCACAAATAAAATGTATCTGAAAGTAACATATTGTATCTCTATTAGATATCCTGACATCACTCACAGACGCTAACTATAGGGATGTCGAAGCTATATTTGAAAAATAAGTGTAAGATCCACACTTCTCTCTAAATCCCAAATGAGCAAATATGATGTGATATGAAAACAAAGATATAAACTCCAACCTTCAGGAATACAAAGATGATACAATCAGATGTGCACCATCTCTACCTTTACTTCCTTCAAGTCTCAATACCTAAAAGCAATGTACTCTACTACTTTGTAACCCTGGGGCCCTCAGGCTACTTGTAAACTACCAGAGGGCCTCAGGGTATATCCTTACCGTTGGACTGAGTTACCCTCTTTAAATAAAGATT
>OZ012693.1:40565521-40628021 GCA_963942565.1 Maea johnstoni | reverse complement strand
ACCAGTGTGCCAAAAATGGACTGAAAAGTTAGGGATATATATTTCTAATAAAAGTGGCATTTGCTCAATCAGTGGATAAACAAACCTCTCACTCTCCTTCCAGCACACCTTGGGCTAATATTGTCCCTCTGCCAAGAAATTGCATCGATACAGCAAAAGACACATTCATAACCTATCGCCCAAAATGGTCTGAAAATTGAGGGATATATTTCTAATAAAAGTGAAAATTTTGTCAATCAATGGGAGGCAATTAGTTGTAGGGCTTGTAGAGATTTGAGTAGGGCTCGTATATTCTTAGGGCTACTGGCCTTATCCGTCCGGCCCTATACCTCAATGGTAATTTCTGGACCCAGCACTCATTTTGCTGAGATAACATGTAATTTAGCTAAGTTAAAATGTCTACAAGTTGCTTATTAGAGGTAGATGAGGGATGGGGGAGCTGCTGGCAGAGGTCTCTAGTAATTCGCCTACCTAGCCTCCTTCTCGGCCTAATCAATCATTCTAATATGCGGCATTCCGCACATTACGGGCCGAGCAGACCCCGCGCTTCTCCTCGGCTAATGATGAACTGATCATCGCGCCGCCGCCGCGCTATATTGGCACACTATAATACACTCTTAATAGATCATTCACATGTTAACCCTTCCAATGCTGAGGCTATACTTTCGTCCAAAGCACAAGGACGCAAAGATCTTTGAAAACCATCCAAACGCTGTCATGTTGGTATTCATCGGATAGCTCTCGATGAGTACTCTCAGATGAGCACCCATGTGCCAGTGTTTCAGTCATTTTCAAGTCTTTTGCATCATTTTGTATTGGCCAAATTAGCCACCAGTAGCATATGGGTTAATAGATCATTCACATGTTAACTACTACTACTACTACTACTACTACTACTACTACTACTACTACTACTACTACTACTATAGGAGCTGCAGCATGTGATCTAGGCTCTAGGCAGTCAGTCAGATCCCCAATGAAGATCAATGCTTTGGCAGTGATATAAATCCAAACAGGTCAATTCTAACAAGCCTATATAATCAAGCTACTCATCCAAAGTGCTCCCAAAGCAATCGCGTGCATGATTTGACAAGAGTTTTCGCAAATTTGCAATCAGGGTGGATTAAGAGGGGTTTTAACAACCCCCTATACTTGTAATACTCATAATTCTTATAGATATAGTAATAAAATCAAGCCCTGGCCTGACGTATCTTTATGTCAAACCCAGTTGTGATCTGATGCAATTGTACATTTGACATGAATTAAGAATTTCTCTTCAAAATATCTGAATTCTCATCAGCATAAAAAGTATTCATAGATGTCCATTAATAAATGCTCACGAAAGTAATTATATTGGCAATAAGCTATATAAATTATTTCTTTTTTCAGATGCGGGTACATTATTTAGTCAAAATCAATGAAAATAGGCATTCCCATAATCATAATTGTTAGTTGAAGTAAAATTTGCAAAAATAATTCAGTCTGTACGTTCCTCCCTGAAAAGTCCTAATCCTCAACCCCCTTAACTCTGGCCTGCTTCCATATGATGTAGGGTTTTACTGGTATGAAGGCAGGACTCAATGCTAAAAGTAAACCGAAATTCCCAAAAATGGCTTACGGTCAGTAAAAAAGGGCATCAACTGGTCCTACAGGGCCAGTAAATATTTGAAGACATTCTTGTTAAAAGATTCCCCTCAAGAATGTCCCCAATTATTTTAGAAACAAATGAAGATAAGATAAATACAAAGAAATGCTGTCAATGAATATTTTGCAATGTATTTATTGTTAGGTTTAAGAAAAATTTGTAGGACGAGTGAAAATTTAGCAGGATGAGTAGATATTAGTTGTTACTGGTTCTACAGGCCCGCCAGTAACATTTTGAGTCAGCGTTGAGGCCTGGAAGGTATACAGATCAGACAGAGCAGTAAGGATTTGAGTGAGTGAATACTCAATAGGGAGGAAAATGAGCCCAGTGTTGACACCTGATAAAGCATTGATGTGAACCTGCAGCACCAGAGCACTTCACACAGCATGATTCCTACCCTCACTGCAGGGTTCACATAGAAACAGCACCAGAGCACTTCACACATCATGATTCCTACCCTCACTGCAGGGTTCACATAGAAACAGCACCAGAGCACTTCACACAGCATGATTCCTACCCTCACTGGAGGGTTCACATAGAAACAGCACCAGAGCACTTCACACAGCATGATTCCTACCCTCACTGCAGGGTTCACATAGAAACAGCACCAGAGCACTTCACACAGCATGATTCCTACCCTCACTGCAGGGTTCACATAGAAACAGCACCAGAGCACTTCACACAGCATGATTCCTACCCTCACTGGAGGGTTCACATAACAACAGCACCAGAGCACTTCACACATCATGATTCCTACCCTCACTACAGGGTTCACATAACAACAGCACCAGAGCACTTCACACATCATGATTCCTACCCTCACCGCATGGTTCAAATAAAACAGCACCAGAGCACTTCACACATCATGATTCCTACCCTCACCGCATGGTTCAAATAAAACAGCACCAGAGCACTTCACACAGCATGATTCCTACCCTCACTGCAGGGTTCACATAAAACAGCACCAGAGCACTTCACACATCATGATTCCTACCCTCACCGCATGGTTCAAATAAAAACAGCACCAGAGCACTTCACACAGCATGATTCCTACCCTCACCACATGGTTCACATTAAAACAGCACCAGAGCACTTCACACAGCATGATTCCTACCCTCACTACAGGGTTCACATAAAACAGCACCAGAGCACTTCACACAGCATGATTCCTACCCTCACTGCAGGGTTCACAGAGAAACAGCACCAGAGCACTTCACACAGCATGATTCCTACCCTCACTGCAGGGTTCACATAGAAACAGCACCAGAGCACTTCACACAGCATGATTCCTACCCTCACTGCAGGGTTCACATAGAAACAGCACCAGAGCACTTCACATATCATGATTCCTACCCTCACTGCAGGGTTCACATAGAAACAGCACCAGAGCACTTCACATATCATGATTCCTACCCTCACTGCAGGGTTCACATTAAAACAGCACCAGAGCACTTCACATATCATGATTCCTACCCTCACCGCAGGGTTCACATAAAACAGCACCAGAGCACTTCACACAGCATGATTCCTACCCTCACTACAGGGTTCACATAAAACAGCACCAGAGCACTTCACACAGCATGATTCCTACCCTCACTGCAGGGTTCACATAGAAACAGCACCAGAGCACTTCACACAGCATGATTCCTACCCTCACTGCAGGGTTCACATAGAAACAGCACCAGAGCACTTCACACAGCATGATTCCTACCTTCACTGCAGGGTTCACATAGAAACAGCACCAGAGCACTTCACACATCATGATTCCTACCCTCACTGCAGGGTTCACATAGAAACAGCACCAGAGCACTTCACACAGCATGATTCCTACCCTCACTGCATGGTTCACATAAAAACAGCACCAGAGCACTTCACACAGCATGATTCCTACCCTCACTGCAGGGTTCACATAGAAACAGCACCAGAGCACTTCACACATCATGATTCCTACCCTCACTGCAGGGTTCACATAGAAACAGCACCAGAGCACTTCACACAGCATGATTCCTACCCTCACTGCATGGTTCAAATAAAAACAGCACCAGAGCACTTCACACAGCATGATTCCTACCCTCACCGCATGGTTCAAATAAAAACAGCACCAGAGCACTTCACACAGCATGATTCCTACCCTCACTGCAGGGTTCACATAGAAACAGCACCAGAGCACTTCACACAGCATGATTCCTACCCTCACTGCATGGTTCAAATAAAAACAGCACCAGAGCACTTCACACAGCATGATTCCTACCCTCACTGCATGGTTCAAATAAAAACAGCACCAGAGCACTTCACACAGCATGATTCCTACCCTCACTGCAGGGTTCACATAGAAACAGCACCAGAGCACTTCACACATCATGATTCCTACCCTCACTGCAGGGTTCACATAGAAATAGCACCAGAGCACTTCACACAGCATGATTCCTACCCTCACTGCAGGGTTCATATAACAACAGCACCAGAGCACTTCACACATCATGATTCCTACCCTCACTGCAGGGTTCACATAGAAACAGCACCAGAGCACTTCACACAGCATGATTCCTACCCTCACTGCAGGGTTCATATAACAACAGCACCAGAGCACTTCACACATCATGATTCCTACCCTCACTGCAGGGTTCACATAGAAACAGCACCAGAGCACTTCACACATCATGATTCCTACCCTCACTGCAGGGTTCACATAGAAATAGCACCAGAGCACTTCACACAGCATGATTCCTACCCTCACTGCAGGGTTCATATAACAACAGCACCAGAGCACTTCACACATCATGATTCCTACCCTCACTGCAGGGTTCACATAGAAACAGCACCAGAGCACTTCACACAGCATGATTCCTACCCTCACTGCAGGGTTCACATAGAAACAGCACCAGAGCACTTCACACATCATGATTCCTACCCTCACTGCAGGGTTCACATAGAAACAGCACCAGAGCACTTCACACAGCATGATTCCTACCCTCACCGCATGGATCAAATAAAAACAGCACCAGAGCACCTCACACATCATGATTCCTACCCTCGCTGCAGGTTTCACATAACAACAGCACCAGAGCACTTCACACATCATGATTCCACTACCCTCGCTGCAGGGTTCACATAGAAACAGCACCAGAGCACTTCGCACATCATGATTCCTACCCTCACTGCAGGGTTCACATAAAAACAGCACCAAAGCTGACTTCACACATCATGATTCCTACCCTCACTGCAGGGTTCATATTAAAACAGCACCAGAGCACTTCACACATCATGATTCCTACCCTCACTGGAGGGTTCACATAACAACAGCACCAGAGCACTTCACACAGCATGATTCCTACCCTCACTGCAGGGTTCACATTAAAACAGCACCAGAGCACTTCACACATCATGATTCCTACCCTCGCTGCAGGGTTCATATTAAAACAGCACCAGAGCACTTCACACAGCATGATTCCTACCTCACTGGAGGGTTCACATAAAAACAGCACCATGGCACCTCACACGTCATGCTTCCTACCCTCACTGCAGGGTTCACATAAAAACAGCACCATACAAAATATCTTTATAAAAGCAAACTAACTTCTTATTTACAGATACCAAGATGAGGTAAATATTAAATTGTTATCTTTTATTGCAAGTTTTAGTATAACTTAATCTCATAAATATCTTTTCTAATTACTTATATAATACTAAATATCATTGTACAAGCAACATAATTTCTTTAAAAGTGCAACACAATTACTTATTTACAGATATCAAGATCATCCTTAATAGTAAAATTGTTATCTTTTATTGCAAATTATTAGTGTTACTTTAAAAACACAATGTTATTCATACCAAGTATCCTTGCACAAGCAACATAATTTCCAATCAGAAGATACACAAAATCTTTTAAAGCAACTGAGTTAAAGATTATTGTACTAGATATGACATTTGCCTCATGCTTGAAATGTATTACAAAGCGTCTACAAATGTGTGGGCCAGCCCCATTCTTGGAAAAAGGATCTACAATTCCTTCCATCTTCTTTGGTCTATCTTACCATGCAGGTACCTTTCCCATTCCTGTCTTAGTGAATAATACATTCTGCATATATCACGGACAGATTTACGATAATCGAGACATATTTCCTGGTAAATGACTTTTGATATTTCGTGCACAAGTGTACCATAGCGTGGTAGCAGTAACAGGAAAGGAACGACGTGATTGCATGTTTGGTCCACATAACGCACCTGAGCCTGACTTTGCAGAGGGGCTAACAACAGGAAGCGCGCAATCTATCTTTGTCGTGTTCGTGTTAAGTGCACAAAAGAGGAATGTCTTAACTTCAATCTTCCCCTCTGCTAACAGATAGCCTCACACCAGTCTAGCACCCATTACATCCCTTTCAATCAGCTTGTGATTGCAGCGGCAGATTCAAGGAGAATTGGAGGAAGGAAATTTGGAATTTCAATTATTGACAATTTTTCTGCCATATTTATGCTTAATTGTGGCTAGCCAGTTGTAAATAGTGGAAGACACAGGAGTACCTGGGGAAAATCCCACTTAACCCTAAGTCACTTGCAACTTTCTCACATGCCCCAAGCCAAGTTTCGCATTCAAGCAGTGGTGAGAGACAGCGAGCAGTCAGTGGTAACGCCTTAGACCATTTAGCCATCAGGGCTGGCCCATGGAATTATAGGCATTGAAAAACAGGTAGAAAACAGGGTTGACCATATCACTAGCCCAAATCATATATCACATTATACACTTCTAGATTTACCTGGCCAATGGGACAATACTGGTTAATTAGTGTAGTGATGGTATTTGATGTCAAAACTGATGTTAAGTACTTGTCTAAATATCTTTATGCGTACAAGAACAAAGTTACTTAGTTTAACCCTTCCGATGCTAAGGCTACTTTCATCCAATGCACAATGACGCAAAGATTTTTGAAAATCATCTAAACCCTGTCATGTTGGTATTCATTGGATAGCTCTCCTGGAGTACTCTCAGGTGAGTACCCATATGCCAGGGTGTGAGTCATTTTTCAGGATTTTTGTATCCTTTTGTATTGGCCAAATTGCCAGCAGCATAAGGGTTAAGATATTGATATACTGTTACAATAAGGATGTTTCAAATGTGATCAATCACAGCCTGCTGAAGAGTATCATTATCCACTGGCACATGATCTACTACATACCTAATTAGTATTCATATCATACAGCTCATAGTACTACTGGGCTTTGCTCACCTGGGGCATACACCTGAGAGTTATCAGGATCCAATGACAATATTAGTGTAATATTGGAAATCCTATCTGATGTTGACTAAACATAGGGTATAACATTGAAGATTTTTGTCTTATAATCCATAATTCTCCAATTTTGTACAGAAAGATGCATTTGTTGTGTGTTATATGTATCAGTATGTGTTTGTTTTTTTGTGTGTGTGGGTGTGTTGTTTTGAAATAAAAATTTAATAAAAACATGCATTTTGCAGAAATTAAAAAAAAAATCCTATGACACGTGCTGGGAAGTGCCATTTAGATATGCATTTATACAGCAAAGATACCTTACACACCTTTGCTACAGAGATGTTGAATATGTTTTTTCTCACAACATTATGTTTTGATACAACCTGATATAGTGGATATACTTCATGAAGGAATGATCTTTGTATACCTTTCTACTTCAGGAATCTAGTAAAAGTATTTGTACTACAAAACAAAATATCACTCAAAATATCCCAAAACACAACCTTTTATCAATAGGAAAGAACGTTTCTTTACAAATATTTATTGAGGAATATGAAAATCGATATCAGTCATAATATTCCAAAACCCAACCTTATCGCTGTCAAGGAATTGACTGTGCTTGATAAGGATTGACGCAAACAATCAATTAGCTAGTACAAGTTGCTGCGCTCTTGACGTATTACACACCTCCCAGTATGATATTCCCGATAATTCAAATTAGCCTTCTGTTTGTGCTGTGTTAAGAGAGGGTCACACAATACCCTGCACTTAACACTCCCACATCATGGTGGCCATATTGGATTACGGGGTTCTCAAACCAATCACGGGCAGTCCTTAAGAGGTTTATCAGATTTGCGGTCTCATTCCCTCCCTTATACCTGATTATCGGTACGGTAAATGAATAAGGGTCTTATACATAACATAATGCAAAACTTATCATGTTTTTCATATAGATTTCAGTTAGCACGATACATAGAGGAGAAACTCTGAGATATGACTATCTCTTAGTGCTCCTATCTCGGCAGCAGATATAGATGCTGTTCAAAGAACCCCCTTGATGATTTTATACATTGATTTTCTTACTCAAAATTGTCATTTTTCTTTCACTTGACATTAATGAGGTAGATTTGTATTTCTGTCAGAACGAACCCTTTTCTTGTGAAATGAACCCCCAACACAGAAATTCTGAAACCACCCCTGCATCTAACCATAATTTCTCTGTTCAATCCACTCAATATTTCTGCCCTTTTTAGGGATCTTAACCCGAAGGCTACTTTCACCTAAAGCACAAGGATGCAAAGATTTTGGAAAACCATCCAAACCCTGTGGTGTTGGTATTCACTAGATAGCTCTCACTGAGTTCTCTCAGGTAAGTGCCTTATAATGTTTCAGTTTCAGTCATTTTTCAGCTTTTTTGCATCATTTTGTAATGGCAAAATTAGCCACCAGCAGCATAAGTGCTAAGAGTGTTTGTTTTTCCCTCCTACTTTCCCGGCCAAATTGTGCAGGGGCCCTGAGGATGCGAGCATGGCTGGGAAGTCAGTAGAGATAATCTCGCAGGTTCACTACGGAGGTCGGTCGGTGGGAAGACAGGAACATCAATCTTGTCCTGGTGGTGAACTGGTGAGGCAGACCCTGGGTCATCCTCACTCAGGCCGACTCCCCGCCGATTCTTATGATACAGCTGATAGGCTCAGGTGCAGCTAAAGAGGGGCTAAGAGGGTATACGCCTCAACAGTCAGCAACCCTTTAGGTACAAAACCTCACATTCCAAGGTGAAAGTACTATTATTTCTGATTTTTGCAGAAAGTAGTTTATCTATCAAATGAATACACATCAGGAGAGCTTCAACACACAGAAATGATAATTGGTAAAACCTGTCTTTTTGGGAAGGCACTGGTAGGACGAATGGAGGGATGTAAATCAGTACTTCACTAACAACTCTTCATCAAACCTTTAGCAAATTGATAGTTTGATTTGAAGGGATTGTAAAAGGTATCGTAACATACAGATTTTCTGTGAAACCAGAGATACACACAACCTAGATTATGTATATCTCAGGCGAAACAGTGTGGATGGGTTAAGAGATTTTTCTTTTCAGCGATATTGATTAAACCAATGCATGATATCCAAGTACTGAGCTACCTGCTCTCCTTGAGAAAAAAACACTTCTTTGTAAATATATGCCCCAGTGCCACGTACTGCCAGCACCACTACTGTAATCATCAGGTGTGCTTGTGTGAGCACGCACTTGTCAGTAATATACAATCAAACTTATTTGGCAAATAAAAACAAAGCTGGACAAATGAGCCAATCTCCATGCATGTTCAGCACTCGTAAGAGCAAAGTACCCAATAAAGGCAAAAACAAATAAATTTGCTGACCCAATTTAATACTGGTAATATGTTGTTGTTTTTTTACTTGGGCAATTTTAGTGCCCCTGGTATTGATTTATATAAGCAGGGGCCACTGCTCTTTACAGCTATTGGAGACTAGTTGGGTACCAAATATCAAACATGTACAAATAAGTGCAAATAAGAACTGGTCATACAATGGAAAATCAGAAGAATCCATTAAAATTCTTCATTTCTACAAAAGCTATGCGAAAGCTGAAGACAATTATAAATGTTAGGTTTAACCCTTCCAATGCTGAAGCTACTTTCATACTAAGCACAAGGATGACAAGACTTTTGAAAACCATCTGAATCCTGTCATGTTGGTGCTTGCAATGAGAACTCTCAGATGAGTACCCATGTGTCAGGGTTTCAGTCATTTTTCGTTTTTTTTTGCATTATTTTGTACTGGCTAATTTCGCCACCATCAGCATAAGGGTTAAGATGAAATAGTTCCATTGCATTGTGGTCTGATTCCCATGGTGCCTCGTATATACAAACATATAATACCACTGATTCTAATGACTAGTATCACATTGCACACAATAGCCTTCTCAGGTGGTGAAAACAATAGTGTCCTATTATTATCATTCCCTTTGTTGTGACTAATGAAAATGACATTTGACTGATATAGAGTAAACACATATCATACACACTTCATAAATGTAACAATTATACATAATGATAATAATGATAATAATGATGATGCTGACACTAATAATTACAATAATAATAACAATGCTAATAATAATAATAATAATGATGATGATGATAATAATAATAATAATAATAATAATAATAATAATAATAATTATAATAATAATAATAATAATAATAATAATAATGATGATAATAATAATAACAATAATACAACTAGTCTGAATAAATAAAACTGACATACACTCATGATAGCTAGAGGTAGAAATCACATATGACATTCCTGGTGGCATGTATAACATGTGCATTGTAGTAAGAGGGTATGGCTACAGAGGACGCAGCACATTGTGTTCCATTCTGTCAGAGCCCCAGGGGAACTCCTGTGCCAGCCTAATGCCAAAGATACACATGACTAGTGTCACATTGCAGACAAAACCCATTCAGTTGGTGGAGGACAATAGTGCCCTATTGTAAACACACCTTTTGTCAAGTCTGTAGCCCTTGTAACCATAAACCACCTTAACCCATTCACACTCAATACCTAATAGGGGCTATAGTCAGAGGTTATTTTTTAGCATAAATATTTGGAAATAAAGCATTTAGTCAAAATGTAATTGACATTTTTTCTTCAAATAAAGTCCTGAATATACATACGTTAGAAATATATAGATATGAATGGGTCAAACAGATAATATCAACCTCTGGTTGAATTAGCATTGATAGTAAATGCCAGAAGTGAGCAGCTGACTTCTTCTTTCTCATTAACCCTTTCAATGCTGAGGCTACCTTTGCCTAAAGCACAAGGTCAAAAAGATTCGTGAAAAAAATCTGTCATGTTGGTATTCTTTTTTATAGCTCTCACTGAGTACTCTCACATGAGTACCGATGTTTCAGGGTTTTAGTAATTTTTCAGATTTTTTGCATTATTTTGTAGGGGCCAAATTAGCCACCACCAGCATAAGGGTTAACCATCTGAGCTGCAAGAACTGCTTCTATTTTCAGAGCTTTGCTGACAGTTCTGAGATTATAGAATCAAATCCTCTAAGTATGTGCTCTTACATTGCAGGGCCTATTATTAAGGCACGTCCAATCCAGTTCTAGCAGTATCCATTCAGGAAAGATATCGGTTACAATCTTATTGACACCCCACCTCAATTATCTTGTCGTGAGGAAGGCTCTGGTAAAAATATTAACACAATACATGTAGTCTGGACATTCTTGTAAGATATTGAGGCTTGAATTAAGGTTAAAACAGATAAGTTCACCTGTGGCATAATTTGCATTGACAACAGATATGTCAAATGGAAGCAAATGAGCTCTCCTTAGATTAACCCTTTAAATACCTGAGGTGCATATTCGAGCTCCCTTTCACACTTGTGCAAAATATTTGTAGAAAATCTAGCCGGATGAGAATCAAACCAACAGCACCCGTTGTATATTTTATTAAAATAATAAATAAAAAATTCCAAAGTTATTACAAAATGTTCTAAAGCATTCCAATACACCCAACTGCAAGAGGACCTCTTAAGCATTAGATGGTAGATGTTGCCTGGGGTGTCTGAATCCAAAGCATGGTCTTCGCCAATATTTGGAAACAGGGTGTACAAATACAGGTTTGATAGACTTTTGCGTGTCCAAAGTGTGGTACAAAGTACATACTAGTAAAAAAATAAACCCTATATATTTGCAGATTTAGATTTTTTAGGCCAGTAACTGCTTTGTGTGTCTTATGAAAGTGACACTACAGCTTCTACATCTTCTATCTTCTAAGAAAAGTCATCCTCAACAAATTCTGATAAAAATCTTTGGCTGTCCAAACTGTCAAAAAACAGTGTTCTGCGTGTCCAAATGACACGCTGGACGCATAGGCGGCTAAGCCCCTGATCCAAAGGGGCTTTACTATTATGAGATATCTTTCAACATATGGTTATTTATTCAAACATTTGAAGGAAATCTTGCTGAATAAGAAGAACCAAATCAACAGCTCCCCTTGCATATTTTACTAAATCAATTGATGAAATTTCCCAATGTTACTCCAAAATGAACCACAGAATTCCAGCACATGGTAGATGGTAGATATAGTCTAGGGTGGCGGAATCCACCCAATATCTAGTAGGCCATCTTGAAATACATTCCTCTCCTCCCAGTGGTAAGGACAGACATGCCTGACTTACACAGTGCATAAAAATCAATTTGTCTTAGAAAGGAAAACCTGCTTGCACCAGGGTGAACCGATAAACATCAAGTGTGCACCTTGCCTGCAAATCAATGTGCCTGATACAAAGGAGATGCTATAGGAAAACAAAGGTAACGTTACAAGGAAACCCGTGGGGAGAGAAAAGACAGGTAGAGCTGGGAGGGGTGGAAGCCATTGTGTCGGTATTGATTAGGTAAATTGTAGGATTATATTTAGAAGGTCCATAGTTTGTGTAAGTAAGGTGACTGGTAAGCAAATCTGGGATCGATCGAAGGAAATCACGGGGTAGACTTTGGGGTGCAAGTAAACCTGGGTACATACAACAACACCCTGATTGCAGGGTGGCAGCAACTGTAAACCATTGTTGGAATATAGCTGTGGGCAATAAGTGAAGAGTATCGAAAGACGATAGATTGCAGGCAACTCCCGGGTAGATGGCAAAGTGTAGGCAATATAACTAGGGAAGATTGCAGATTGATATTGCAGGCAATTTACCCAAAGTAGATTGCAGAATGCAGTATGTGGTCAATTTACCAAAGGTAAATTGCGCATTGCTATTTACCAGAGGTAAATTGCAGAATGCAGCATGTAGGCAATTTACCCAGGGTATAGTGCAGATTGCAGAATTTGAGCAATTTACCAAAGGTGGATTGCAGATTGCAGAATTTGAACAATTTACCAAAGGTGGATTGCAGATTGCAGAATTTAAAGCAATTTACCAAAGGTAGATTGCAGATTGCAGAATTTGAGCAATTAACCAAAGGTGGATTGCAGATTGCATAATGTGGGCAATTTACCAGCAGATTGCAGAGTGTGAGTTGTTTACTTGAAGGCAGATTGCAGAGATTGCGGGCAATTTGCCAAAAGTGGATTGAAGTTTGCAAAATAGAATTTGGGTAACTTTTATTGCAGAAACGTTGCAGATTACACCAGTGAAAGCAATTTAACCAAAGTAGATTTTAGAGTGTGGGCAACAATTTAGTTAGTCCAAAAAATTATGCAACATAATTGTCTTTGTGGGCAAACCAAGAGTATTGTACATTATAGAAGTATAAGCTAAACATACTCAAAATGCATGACTAGAGGAGGCTTACAAGTAAGATAAGCAAACAATGTTTGGAAACGGGGGCCAATCCAAGAGAAAGATGTTGCACTGAAGGCACCTGCATCCCACATCTTCACTTCCATCATTCTAACCCTTCCAATGCTGAGTCAAAGACGCAAAGATTTTTGAAAACCATCTAAACCCTGTCATGTTGGTATTCATTGGATGGCTCTCGCCGAGTACTCGCAGATGAGTACCGATGTGCCAAGGATTAGTCATTTCTCAGGTGTTTTTTTGCATCATTTTATATCTGCCAAATTAGCCACCACCAGCATAAGGGTTAAAACCATGCACAAATTGCGTCCTGTACAAAGGCCTGCTGCCCAGCACATGATAAGCCCAGACCATTTTTGACAGGAAAATACAAGGTTAGTCATGGCAACCTCATGGGCAGTTATGCAATATCAATGTTGGTATATTATCAAATGACCATTTATCAACATAAATATAAACCATGTCCAGAGTCCAAATGCATAGTTCATGTTCAATAAAGCATAGTTTGATAGCTGGAATATCACATTTCTAGCACTAATTTCCTGCACTTCCCGTTCCTCGTTAACTTGATTTAGATATGGGAACATGATCCCTGCATCCATAGCATGTGTGTGTTTTCTCAGTGGTGTGATTTCAATAAATCTACCATTAATCTCAGCAGGTTCTGGAAAAACCATAAGCAGTAACCATAGGCACTTCCACATGCCCTGCCAGATGAGAATCAAACCAACAGCATCCGTTGTATATTTTATTAAACTAATAAATAAAAAATTCAAATGGGTACTCATCTGAGAGTACTATCCAATGAATACCAACATGATAGGGTTTAGATGGTTTTCAAAATTTTTTGCGTCCTTGTGTTCTGGGATATAGCCTCAGCACTAGAAGAGTTAAACTGATAAAGAAAAGGGAAGTTGATCCCCAAATCCATGGCATGTGTGTGTGTTCTGTCCGCAGCTTGAGGTTAGTGGGTTTACCTTGAATCTCAGCTGGTACTCGGATGAACTAAGCAATGCCGTGATTAGGACTTTGTTTCCAGGCCAGACCCCCACAGTGCAATTACAAAGTGCATTAGGCTTAATGATAATTCCACCCGCTCTGCAGTGCTCGAGGTTGAAACGCTTAGTTCATCAAAGTCTCAGTAGGTGGCAGTATCAGGACTTGGATGGAGTGCTAATTCCAATCTCTCTGCAGTGCACCAGGCTGAAACGCTTAGTTCATCAAGGTCTCAGTAGGTGGCAGTATCAGGACTTGGATGGAGTGCTAATTCTAACCTCTCTGCAGTGCACTAGGCTAAAACGCTTAGTTGATCAAAGTCTCAGTAGGTGGCAGTATCAGGACTTGCATGGAGTGCCGTTTCCATCATCTATGAGCGAAATGGACTGTTTAGTTTCGTTACGTACATTTACAAAAAAAGGCATTTCCTTTGATGATCCATTTGTATCAATGGGAGGGAGAGGATCAAAAGGTAATCTGAATTTAAAAGGACCCCCCATATATTGATAAAATTCAACACAGAGCAAGTGTTTAAGCATATATGATATTCCCCATCTCCCTTTTTCAAAACAAATAAATAAATAAGCAGGAAGTCATACAAAATCTAGAACCCAATTTTGTAATATTTAACTAAAGCTATTAAACACTTAGGCCTTTATCTATAATACAGCATTCAGTCACCATACTAAGAATGAGTGCTTCCAGAATACAAGCTCATATCTCCATGGCACTCAAATGTACTTCATTGGAACAGCTTTCTTCTCTTCTAGTCCTTTTAAGTGTCATGTCTAATTGTACCACAAATCTAACACAATAGGTTAAATAAACTATGGATGAAAGATGTGGTGTCCTTGTGTATTTACATTATAAACTCGGAGGTAGTTGCACACCCACTTTAGATATCAATGTCCTGTTTTTTGTCCAAACAATTGACAATAGCAAGGTTAAATATTTATCTTTGACCTCAACATCATGTTCTGATTGATAGAATTCACAATGGACTGCAAAAACAAACTTGCTTCACAGTTCACTAAGATGTTTGTGAAATAAGCCACACATCAGCAATTTGGCAAATGTGGAATTGACATCGAGTTGTACTACAAAATCAAATTTCATACAGCGCTTGATGCAAATCCATGGAGTTGATGTTCTCTCCATAATCACCAAAACTGACACTTTCATCGTAGAAGAACACAAGGTGGTTAGTAAACAAATTGGCCACCAGGTGTCTCCCTTAATTAACTTAAATCACACACATAACATGGCTCATACAGAGCACAAAACATAACTGCATCCTTGTCCTTAGGATGAAAGTAGCCTTAGCTATAGCATTAGAAGGGTTTAGCAAATCTTAAGAATTCTAAAGTGACAGCTTTTTCCTTAACTGCGCTAACCCCATTATAAAAAGAAAAATAAGATAAAGAAAAAGGATTTTGTGGAAAAAAGGCAAAAGAGAAAGAGATACTTTTATAAAATTATCAAAAACCTCCTTTTCTTCGTAACTAATATGTGTGTCAGTGTGTCACCACCTAGCCATAAATTAATCATGCTTTAACCGCATGCCTTACGAAGACTGGAAATGGGTGATAAGATGTTTCGTCGATAGCGGTCTAATCGAGCACAAGTAGTCCCATGCCAGTACATCTTCCGTTAAAGGGCAGATTAGGTGTCTGTTCTTTATTGCATGAGGACCCAGGAGGCTCAGTCATCTATCTTACATATGCAGGATAGGCCGCTGCACATCAGAAACTGCTACAACATGTCCAAGAGGTAGAAATATAGTTTTGAATTAAAATAGGCTTTTGAGATCCATACAGGGAGGAATCAGAGTGAGATATTGGAGGAGGGAGGATAAAGGGGAAAAGACTTACAGATCAACTTAAATTATCAAGCAATTTGCAAAAGTAAAAATACTAAGAAAATACAATAAGAAATACTAATATACATTCACTTCATCCATAATATATACAGCACTTAGAAATCTTTTTTGAATGGTCAGGATATTGTTCAAACCACCTGAAGTCCATACGTTAAACAACATGTCCAAAAGGTAGAAATATAGTTTTGACATTAAAATAGGCTTTTGAGATCCGTACAGGGAGGAATCAGAGTGAGATAAGAAGGAGGAGGGAGGATAAAGGGGAAAAGATTTAGAGATCACCTAAAATGTTCAAGCAATTTGTGAAAGTAAAAATACTAAGAAAATACAATAAGAAATACTAATATACGTTCACTTCATCCATAATATATACAGCACTTAGAAATCTTTTTCCAATGGTCAGGATATTGTTCAAACCACCTGAAGTCTGTTAGTTAAACAATTCGCAATAGCCAAAATCATTTAAGTCATGCTGAATCCAAAAAGACATTTTGATCTGAAGAGGATGAATTTCAACTTACTATGGGAAATCCCATCTTTCATCAGCTTCCGCGGTTTTCCTTTCTCCGGAGATGTTAGTTTCCCACGAGGAGGAGTCAATATTGCAGGAACCAACTTCAGGAAAACAATCCTCCTTTAACCCTTCTAATGCTGAGGCTACTTACATCCAAGGCACAAGGACACAAATAGTTTTGAAAATCATCTAAACCCTGTCATGTTGGTATTGATTGAAAAGCTCTCACTGAGTACTCTCAGATGAGTACCCATTTTTCAGGATCTTTGCAACATTTTGTATTGGGCAAAGTAGCCACCAGTAGCATAAGGGTTAAGGTTCCATTTTTATATATCCTGAGATATCCTGATGGTCCCTGAAGTTGAATGGGTCAATAAGTCAAAATTACAGAGACTAAAGTTTGAAAGACACTGAGCCTCGATCTTCTTGTATTCAATTTAAATGATGAACCCTGAGATCTCTTGATGAACTCTGGACCTGAATCTTAGATGAAGAAAAAATGGATATGTAGCGAGAGACCAATTACTATATGCGCTAAAGTGAAGGGCTGGACTCGACAAGGGTTTCTGATCTGGCATCAGAGTGAGGTCCAAGGGAAGAAGGACCAATCAGGGCCGCTCTTGTATCATTTACATTACAGAGAGATCTGTGCACCAGCATCATCTAAGCATGCGCAGAGCACAACTTTTGGGCTTTTGGTTTAGGTTTGCCTGTTCAGGTTGACCGGCTGGTTTCATATCCACTTATTTTCATTTATCTGTGCCTGAATTAAGGTCAAAAGGTCAATATCACAGGGCCCAACTTCTGGAAAACATCCCTCCTCAATATCTTAATTTCTGCTACATCTTATCGTTATAACATCTTAAAGTATCACTGGGTCATGAAATCTCCTTGCGCACTCTGGACATGCACATAACTAATAAGACAAAAAGTTGTTTCTGGGTAAAGTCCTCCAGGAAAAAAAATCAATTTTGTCCACTTTTTCAATATAGCCTGCATGCTGAACATGTATGCGGTTAATCGTGCAGACTGTACGGAACTTCTGGGAATTACCCTCTTCAAAGTAAAGTGGGAACTGTCAATTTGAACACCTCCCTGAACACTACGCTACGTGACCAAAAAACATATTTTCTATGAATTTTTGTACATCTATGCACATTACTAAGTTGAGCACCTATCTCTATAAAAGGATGATTTTGTCTGAGTTTGCAGGTGTTTGATTTAAATAAATACGGGTTTGACTGATTCCAACTTATACAGGTTCCTCTAAATCATTAGGGCTACTGAATATTCATACACATGAGTTTACCTATAGTCTTCCCTGCAGAACTAATGCAGGGCCTGATTAATGTGATATCTTTCTAGCAATAACGAGCCCTGATTAGGGAATACCTGAAGGAGAATGTACCTGATCAAGGGAAAATCATTCAAATATTCAGGGTTCTTCATGTTTCATTAGAGAAAAATGGATCATCATTTTCAAAAGCATCAGAGCACCTAAACAATATTCAATAATGTGAACATGAATCTTGTTTAGAATGCGTCTAGAGGAGTGATATTATCAAAACTGTCAGGTATTTTTAGGCTCTGTGTATCATCGGTAGTACCCAAACATATCCTGCCAATGTTTATCATATTCCTTTATTAAAAGTATCTTAATTAGAATATTTGAAGGAGAAATATTCACCCGAACTTGACTTCCAATTTTTCTTCAAATATTCAAATTTCAGACTCTACTCCTAAGTAATTTTCAAAAACATCATAGATCCAGATGATACTCTTTTCATTGGGGTACTCAAGGCATGAATTGGTTAACACATTCAAATTGTGGGTATACACATATTGTTCTGACACATATGGTAATATCTCAATAACAAAGTAATATTTTGAGAAACATAATTAAAAGTTATTGATTTTTGGGAATTTAATAATCTCTCTTCAATTTTTTCAAAATATCACTCTACTTGAATTGTTATGTTCAAAGTTGTCAGTCTAACTGTGCACTTGAGAGGCAAATGGGTAAATTAATGCTCACAACGGCCAAAAACAGCCTGCAATATCAATGATATAATTCAGGACATATTCCGGAAAATATTTGAAGGAGAAATGTTAATCACAACAATATTTAACAACTTTCCGTTAAAGCTTTTGAAATATAATTCTACGTTTAATACAAATCATCATAAAGAGTATCATATACCCAAAAGACGATTTCTGCAGGAACTGATAACCATTACTATGCTGAGGCTACTTTCGTCAAAAGCACAAGGACGCAAAGATTTTTGAAAACCATCCAAAAAACCCTGTCATGTTGGTATTCATTGGAAAGTTCTCAATGAGTACTATCAGATGAGTACCCATGTGCCAGGGTTTCGGTCATTTCTCAGCTTTTTGTCATCATTTCACTTGTATTGGTCAAGTTAGCCACCAGCAGCGAAAGGATTAAACATGAAAGAGTTAATCCGTCTGGGGGCCAGTGGTAATAAGAGAGCCTGTGTCCAGGGTAGCAGTACCAATTAGTATGTACACCAACATGCTACAGAGGTCTTTAATTATGTAGGCTAATAAATGGGAGCAGGTCAGCATACAATAACCATACATTATAATTACTTCCCAATAACTATTTTTTCTGATGAATTATTTATGCCGTTTGCTCATTGCGGCCAGGCTGGGCCATGTATAGAGCCAACCACATGTCACATTAAAGCCATGTCGGCTAAAGCATTGTTGTTTTCATTTAATGGAGAGAAGGTAAGAGGTTAACAGTGACTGGGATTAGGTCGGCACAATCAGAAACTGCCACCATAGACAGTCTGCCCTATGTTTAAGTAATAGGCTAATTATAAGCCTACTTGACCATTTCACACTGAGGGAGGAGTTGTATGATTAAATTACAAAGGATTTCCTTAACATGATGACAACAAGTGTATTTAAGTATTTTTCAATGTGGAAATTTTGAATATGTAGTTTATATTGATAGAAATGTATTACTATCCATACTGCTCATCACTTATAACAGCATAAAACACCTATTGACAAAACATAATCTTTCAGAACATTGTGTACCTCTCTACAGTAAATAACTGCACATACGAAACACTTTTGGATACAAAACATTACCCAAAGATACATATAAAACAATCAACTTAACAAAATTTTCCAAACTATGACCGTTATAAGGAACACATTTGTATTCTAATCTATGTGCCAAGTAGTTGAGTTGACCATCGCCAAGTAAGGAAGAAGCAAACCTACACATGCCTGAGCAATATTTAAGAGCTCATCAATCTGAGCATGTATGTTGTTTGACAAAGATGCAAATGTATGTATATTGTCAGTACATTCATTTTTGCCTGTCTGAAAATGAGTTCTTCAGGAAACGACCCATCCAAATGACTTTTACAGGTTCTGGCTAAGTCCCTGGCTGCCACCTATACTATTAACTTATAGATGGCGCCCTTTTGGAGAAATGGGCTTAAGTTTTCCAGGTCCTGGCTAAGTTCCTGGATTCCACCTCTACTAACCAATAGATTGCACTCTTTTGGAAAAATGGGCTGGGCAACTTAAAGACATCTATCCATTGATTAGGTATAGTGGGTAGAATTCAAAGGAGTGGCATGCAGGCAGACTGTGATTTGTGCCCTTCCTGCCTAGCAACCGCCTCCCGTTCTCTAGCTGCAGCCCTCAACTTCACTGAGACAATAGAAACAGGTGGGATTTTCACCCGCGCTTCCTGTAAACATGTTGAATGTGGCACCACGCCCGGAAGCCTCTCTTCCCACTCCCCGTCCATCCTGCGAGATGGACGCCCGGCGTTCTACAGGAAGCCGGCAACCTTACGCGTATCCTACTCACACAGTGTTGAGGCGATGCCCATCTTGCCTCTGTCATACATGTCTGCATGCGAAACATCGATAACAATAGAACAAATACACCTCACTCCTTAATACAAGAAATATCAATAACAATTCAACAAATACACCCCACTCCTTAATACAAGAAACTTAATATAAGAAACCCAGATCATTGAGGAAGAACAATGCCTACATATTTTAGAGAATTCCTAAAAATGTCTTTTTTAAGAAAAGAGTTCTTGAAATTATTTTGCCGCTATAATAATGTCTGCACCCCAAACATCAATAACAATAGACCAAGTACAACTCACTCCTTGATACGAGAAACCCAGATCCTTGAGGAAGAACAATGCCTAAATATTTTAGACAAGAATTTCTAAAAATGTCATTTTCAAGAAAAGAGTTATTGAAGTTATTAATGCTGCATCTCATCAGACACAGTATCATTAATACTTGTTCTGATTTCATAAGTGAAAAGTATTTGGCATATTGAATATTCTTGATAAGTAGATACATGTAACTGATTATTACCTGGACATATTTAGTGGCAGTCTCCCTCGAAAAAGAAAGTGGCTACCACTAAGTTTACTTATGTGGAATTTAAATGGCCAATATATCTAATATATGTGGCCAAGAGAGAGTGATGTGAAGAGTGGGTACCCTTTTCAGCCATTTTCAGTTGTAAAATTAACTAAAACATTCAAGTTTTAGAAATGTAAGCCATATATTGAATTCTCTTGGGTCTCCAGGTGATCTTCTATCAAAGCTAAATGTTTAAACTGCTATACAGATCATCCATTACCTACACATCACAGCTCAGGAGATGATAAATAATACATTGGGGACACCAGTGGGAATTCATTTCAAAGCAAAAACAAATAACCCATATAGTTTCTCATTCGATAGAAGTTTGATGTATTAGATTTCATGCATAAGTTCATTCGATTACGGTTTGTTTCCTAAAAGTCTATCACTGGAACTATGTCAATAAATAAATCATGGAGGTAACTCAACTGCCATCGCAAAACTAATGACTGCTCACAGAAAGCAATTCAGATTATTCTTTCCAGCTGCTAAGTGTTCATCTTAAGTGGCCTGTGGGCAAAATAATCATTTTCTCCTGAACTCAAAACACCCGACTCATTATTCCAGTGTACTCATTGATTCCGTCTTTTACACTTAACCGCATCAGGTTTCTCTCCTGCTTGGATCTACCCCCACATTCTCCCTGTGGGCTTGCTGTCACCAACACAGCTGCCTGGCTCTTCCACACCAAAAGTGTGCTGTATCCTATCTCCCCCCCCCCCCCCCCCCCACACACATACTATGTGGCAGCACTATACACCCTATAATATGAAGGATCTTCAAACCATGTAGTAGCAAAATATCACATTTTCAGTCCAATGTTGCCTTTCATTTTCTGATGAATTCTATCATTTTATTTATTTCAGATTATTTCCTAAAATTCAATTTTACCTCAATCAGTCTTTATTATCAGGTATATTATGGATGTAACGTAAATAAACTAACCACTTTTAACTGAGGTGAACATTCATGCTGGTTCATGGGACTGATTGCAAGGCGTTACTCAGAACCTGCCATACAGTCAAAAAAAAGAAGAGTTTTTTATCAGGTACATTGCGATTGAAACCTAAATAGGTCACAGATGAACAGTGAAGCTGGTTAACAGTTCTGAGCACAAGGTGCTACTCCACATCTGCCTTAAATCTTCCAATGCTCAGGCTACTTTCATCCAAAGCACACAAACGCAAATATTTTTGAAAAAACATCTAAATCCTATCACATAGGTATTCATTGAATGCGTTGAGTTGAGTTCTATCAGATGAGTCCACGTATGCCAGGTCTTCAGTCATTTTCCAGGTTTTTGCATCATTTTGTATTGGCCAAATCAGCCACCAGCAGCATAAGGGTTGAGAGTCAAAACCTGTGGGAAGTATTTTACAAGGTACATAGGTTAATTACCTTTATACAGATGAACAATGAAACTGGTCACCAGTTCTGATCGCAATGTGCTACCCCCCACCTGCCTTAAGTCAAAACCTGTAGGAAGGTCATGCTGCATGCGATTGCACCTTGGTTAACCTAATAATCTGTATGAGCTGCCAAGAAATCTCTCTGGGAAGGGAAGCTGTCATTTCCTCATCGCAAGATGTTCCCTTCAGTGTAGAGGGCCAATTTTCCACTCGCTGTACTCGAGGCAATACTGCATTCAAGAGAATTGCCTTCGCTCACAGTGCGATAAATACATCCACTGGAGGATATAGAGGCATGCCAAGCAGCCCTCACAGGAGGGTAATATTTACCCCAAGTGCAACATGGCACAACTACTGCTGACGGTGTTGACTGCCAAGGAACCACAGAATTCTTCCAGGAAGTTGAGTTAACCCTTAGATTACCATGGTTCATAACAAAAGAGGGTTTTGCAAATAGGTTAACCTTCCGATTATCACCATTAATGCTCACAGCAGCCAAAACAGCCTAAGAATTTTGATGAAATCTTGCGGAAAAAACTGATGTGGAAAATTATTTGAAGGAAAAATGCTATTCAGAACATTACCAAGGATACTCCTTCAAATATTTTTCAAAATCATTCTCAATTCCAAAGTTGTCATCAAAAGTACCATAGATCCAGACGACAATTTCTATAGGAACTCTTAATTAATGGGTTAAATACAGACAGGCAAACCTATACCACTTGACTCTATAAGGAAATTAGAATTTGGAAGTTAAATATCATCACTTTTTCTGTCATAGTTAAGCAAATTTGTGACTAGCCAGTTTTAAATAGTTGAGTTTCAGTGAAAACCGTCTAAATTTAAGTCACTGGCAACTTTCTCTATGATCCAGTGAGAATATGGACCCAGGCAATGGTGAGAGACATAGAGCAGTCAGTGCTCACCTTAGACCAGTAGGCCATCAGGGCAGGCCCAAAAACCTGGTAGAGTGACTCCTATATGTAATTAAGTACAGTTTCACCTGTAGAAAGTTCTATATTCCAAGAGAAAGACCATGTGCACCAGAAGAGTCAGTAATTTACTCTTCAGAAATCCCAGTGCCAGGGTTCAGGCGCTAACCCTGCAGTGCTAGACGGTACACCTATGGAAATCTAAGCGCTATTTCTGGCAAAAAGATGTGAGGGACATGTCTCCATAAAAGCTCTGCAGGGACAGGCAACGTGATTACCTGGGCACTGGGGAATGCCATTATCGACACCCCTACCACACAAACGCCGCAAAGCAATGAATACCCTTTTCTCCATTAGCAATCACAAGGAGGCTACGAGGGTTGAAATGGAATAAAGCATCTGATGGCAAGTAGTACTGGAAAGCATCATCCTTAACCCTTCCAATGCTGAGACAACTTTCGTCCAAACGCAAGGACTCAATGATTTTTGAAAACCATCTAAACTCTGTCATGTTTGTACTCATTCAATAGCTCTCACTGAGTACTCTCACAAGAGTAACCATGTTCCAGGGTTTCAGTCATTTTTTAGTTGTTTTTTTGCATCATTTTGTATTGGTCACATTAACGAGCAGCAGCATAAGGGTTAACGCATTCCTGCCTGTATGACTCAAAACTACCTGACTATTTTAAAGATATCTCTCTGACAAATGCAAATTTCAGAAAATTTCTGAAGGGGAAATGTTGTTTATAAAGAATTTAATAAATCCCCTTCAAATAGTATTCAAATTTATGATTAATTTTTAAGTTATTTTCAAAAGTATAATAGGTCTAGACGACACTCGACATGGAGAATTGTAGACATGAGTGAGATTAGCAATCATATGAAGATTGGTGTGGCAAAAAGGGCCTGAACTGGTAGGAGTACTGGATGTTAGCCCTTAACCCACTCATGCCTTGAGCTCACCAAGGGAGGTTTTGTCTCTATATCGATCCTCGTGTGGTGAAAATAACTTGAGAATTTGAAAGAAAAAGAACAAAAAATATTTGAAGGATTTTGCAGGTTGAGTTCTGATAAAACAGTGCAAAGAGATTGAATTAAATAGGAGTGGCAGTAGAATTCCTTACCGGCAAAACTACCTTTAAATATCCCTAAACTTTTTTATATGAGCACTGAGCTCCACAAGGCAAGGAATTCAATTATGATATTACGAGGAAATTTCTAACAACACTATAGGGCTGGCTCTACTTAGTGTCCATAGAAGTGTTCTATCCCTCTATGGCTTATTTAATCTGAGAGATCCAATATAGATTATCATCAAGTCAAGATGTCAGCGTGATATATAAATGTGGATGTATAACGCAGGAGGGAATGTGTATACCTTAGATTGGGAAGGGAGGAGAATTATTCATTCTCTCCTCTATTCAGATTTGTCTTAGATTAAAGGTACATTCCTATCAATATGAGTCGTTATCCGATCAATCCCCAGGGCTTGATAACAAATTGAACTTGAAGATGTGTGAGTAATGCAGTTTAGATGACACTGATCAGTCAAAAAGTGAAATTGATGATTTTATCAGAGTCCATAAAATGGCAGATGTTGGCTATAATTGAAGTATTGATCAAGCCAAACCAGTTGGGGGTATAACCTTTATCCGGTAGATGAGGTATTCAGTGTTGAGGGAGGCCATCATTGCATGCCAAGCACCCATGGTCACTAACTTTTTCTGATCTGATAACTTGAGAGAAAGTTTCTACACCTACTAGGAAAAGCAGGACATCTCGATCTGGATATATAAGATGTTTCATACGTCTGAAATGAAAGGAGTAAATACTACCCCTTCCAATGCGGAGGCTACTTTCATCCCAAGCACAAGGACGCATATAAAGATATCTGAAAACTATCTTTAAACCCTATCATGTTGGTATTCATTCAAACGTTCTCGCTGAGTACTCTCAGATGGGAACACATGTGCAAGGGTTTCAATAATTTTTCCAGGTTTTTTGCGTCATTTTGTACTGGCCAAATTAGCCACTTTTAAGCAGCATAAATAGGGCTTAGGGCGGGAGGGTTAGGGATCGGTTGAGAGTTCATGCATTCATAAATGTTTTTCAAGCAAGGAAAACAGCAGAATGCATGTTCAAGGACAATGTTTTCATGTCAGGTATGCAAATTTGTGAGGGTAGGGAGGTGCAGAGAAATACATCCCCTTAAACCGCAACCCCATAGGCACAGCATGCTAGTACCTAGGGTATGTGCGCCTCGGGTTATGCGGTGTAGCCTGAGGAAGTATTGGTCACGTGATTGGTTTCGCGGCAATTTCAGTCTGACCCAGGGCCTGTGAAACCAGCAGGCAGCCAATCCTGGGGTACACAGGTTATCTATGACTCATAGTGGTGTAAGGCAGCGAAATTTGATGATGCATGCACAGTGCCCACTCCCTTTCTACTACTCCCAGGGAGGTGTAAAGAGAGGACAAATAATTTGACTAATAGTGATTAATATTTTCAAATTTTCAGTATAACATTGAGCACTTTTCCTTTTTTGACTTGGAATACATCCCCATCTAAAAACTATTGCCCCCGCACATACCAAGAAATGGACCACATCTATAGCTGAGTAAGTTCACTATGCGCTATGGGTTATAGTTTTCGTATCTTACGTATCTTATGAATGGCTGCTGTAGCAGGCCTGATAACCCAAAGCCAACAGCAGCCCACAAGTTCTGATGATTATGTGACACAGGGCAAGGGTCTGCCCCCTGGTGGTGGGAGATTAAGTCCTCGAAACCCCCAAATTAAGGTGTAAATCACTGCATTGTGATACAAGGGTCCACAGGTGAACTAATCGAGAATTAAGCACTAACGCAAATTCTTTATGATCAGCCAGGGGATGGGACAAGATCTGTAGGTTGCCGAAAACATAAACTTCTTAATTTCCCTACGGCTCGAGGATTAGGGAATTCATTTTATTGATGTGCGAATGATCCCGTATTTCAATTGCAGGTGCCGATGTAACCTGCAGCTTGTGGTTCCTTGTATCAAAATCTTTCTGGTTCTCTGTATCAATGCCTACTATTTTTTCTCTGCCTGTTCAACTCACTCTTGTCTTGTACCAATTTCTACTCACTTGTTCTACATCTGCCTAAAAATCTCCAGAGTCGTTGATTGAGTGCCTTAAACAATAATTTAACCCTCAAACACCAGATGGAGACTCTTACATAAATGACCACTAAATATGCCACAGATTTTACAATCATGACTAAGATTTGAAAAAAATGGGTAAAATCAGTACCATACAGTATGTGTATAATTACTAGCTACTCTCCTTTTATCATTTAACCTTTCAGTATCAGTCCTGAGTTGGTAGCATATTGTTTTAAGTGGAATGAGGGTTAAAATTGCTTCTTTCAAGACAGGCAGGAAACACAACGAGCCACTGATAGCATACATCGTCTCCCCGCAATGATTATCTCAGATGATTTCATCAAACTCTTGCCGTCATTATTGCCAGTGCCGGGCATAAAATCTAGATTTATGCGTTTCATCTACACGGCTACAAACATCATTCTGGACCAATCCAATCTAGCCCACCAAAAATCGCAATGATGCTCAGACATACAATAATAATCGCGGCAACCTTCTCACCCCCTAACGTGATAACGGCACACTCGTAAACCACGCGAAGAAGAATAGTCATTACAGGACCATTCCTATCCAGCAAACAGATTTCTTTCCAGGAACACTGACAAGAATCTAAATTAAGACTCAGACCCTCGCACGCCCGCCCGGGAGGTCGCAGCCACAATGGAAAAACAACGGGTAAAAGAAGGTAAAACTCACCTCTATATGTTGGTTAAGTCCTACCCGTTCGTACCACGCCTTGCCGATGCCTCAGCTTTACTGGCAAGCTCTGGAAAAGCAGAATGAGGAGAGAGTGAGCGGCGGAAGTTCTATTCATTCTTGCACAATAGGCACACTAGGTGTGTAGGTCATCGCACACACCTGACTTCACCCTGAGCCCATGCAAATAGTAGACTGCGGGCGAGAACCAAGAACCGCACACAGAATACTGATGATTTGCTGCAGGAACAACCTACAAACCTCGGAGTCTGACAAAAACCACAAGTCTCGACGGTCGGGCGTCAAAAATCAGAGGTGAAAAACAAGGGCTGCACCTACCATGCACCTCATCGGGGCGACAGCGAGTACTAGTTCAGCGAATGAAATGATCGTAATCAAACAGGAGAGATGCGTGATCAATACCATTGATTAGAGTCCTTGTACATTTCATAACAGGAGGAAGCAGACATTAATTGGGAGTACAATGTCAGGGTATTAGGAAGATAGATGCGTGAGCAGGGAACAATGATCGGGCGCCGGCGTGGTTCTGGGGGAGAATTCCTGCACAGGAACGAACGCGCCGGCACATCACTGCAGGACTGTGCACACGCTTAACTCCCATGCCAGCTCTATCAGGGCATGATGAAAAACAAACATTTGGGGAGAAAACGTAAACCCAGTCACTCCATCTAAACATGGCTTGTTGTGGCCGGGTGGTGGTCTAATCACGACTCATACCAGATCACCTTACAAACAAAGACTGAACTGAATGATTGGTTCATGGTTTATATTCAAGAAACTATATACCTTGAGGAACAATTTTCAACTCTGTGGCCTGAAGCATGAAAGATAATAATCCTTATATCTGAGGGCCACAGCGAAAAAATAAAATCCTGTATTGTAAATACCCTTGGGAAATAAAGATTACTATTATAATATTATTATTATTATTATTATTATTATTATTTTTATTATTATTATTTTTATTATTACTATTATTATTATTATTATTATTATTATTATTATCATTATCATTATTATTATTATTACTATCATTATTATTATTATTATTATTATTATTGTTATCATTATTAATATTATTATATTAGAATGTTATTCACTTGAGTATTGAGGTAAAACTGAAGGATATGCCAAAATTCTTCCCTCTAATGATACAAAAATAATTAAGGGAAAAGAAATTTAATGTGAAATGTTCACCAGGTTTGTATCAGAATATTACAAAAAAACACCTGTTTGTCTCTTTTTGGTGCAAGAGGGATAAATGATTGAGAAAGCTCTCACCCCAGTTGATGAAATTCGTGAAAAATCCTTTGAAAGTAAAAACTTATTTCAACACAGAAAGGATATTCCCTGACAGTGTACATATGCCAATCATATAAAGGAAATGAGGTGACATATTTTACTTTTTTGGCCGAGAAAAAAACTCCCTCTTCTGAGAAAAAAGAAAAAAGGCAGTAGGCACAATAGCTACCATTCCAGACAATATAAATGGATAAAAAAGTCGATACAGGGTTGATGGAAAACATTCAACAGCACTAAAAACAATAAAATGTATATTGAGTATTGAACAGAACAAAAAAAGCAAACTAATCTAATCTAAATCCCCTAAAAACTGGTACCAATGACCTCCTCAAACACTTAAGTAACCGGACAAAATAAGTTTCATCGATAAAAAGAGGACAATTGTCAATTGCAGTAAAAACACCCATAACTTTTGCTGCGTATGCTCGATACACGTCAGCTGCCCAAATGGTTATTGTGATTGACATAGAGGAAAGAAAAGTAAAGTTGAATGATAATCAATACCACATTTCACAGACTTCTATTAAAAATATAGATTGTGGGAGGAAACGTAGGTGGATCCTGCTGTGGCATTATCCAAAGAACAAAATGGACGGAAGCTACTCCCTATGTTGGCTAAATGTAGAAAATAACACTATCATCATGTAAATAAGAACTGTAATTGGATGATCAAATGCATAAGAATGACTAATATTGTACCTTATAACATTTTTTTTCTTGTAATGGGGGCTAGCTGCTAGTATACAAATCTGTTTTATTCCTATCCTAGGAGTAAAACAGCGAAAAAGCCCCCAAAACAGAAGACCAAGAAGTCTATGAAAAATAGCATTTTAAACGATTGATTTTTATCCAGAAGTTTTAAATGTGTACTGTGATAGATAGATCATCACTGAGAATAGAATATGAGCAAGTATAATACATCCCTGGTTATCAGAAAGGTCCATTATATTGCACGTAATGCAAATGGTATTCCCTACCCCCTCTATTGGATTATACAAGCACCACTGATTGTCTGATCATGCTCCGTGTGTGTATATAATAGGATAATACTGCTCTTTCATGTTCATCTCGTCAGCCAGATTATATGCCGGACCCCCTTCAATTCATTTATACGCATAAATGACAATATCCCTCCTGCCTATGCACTCCACTCAAAATACAGTTTCATCCTAATGGATTTATGGAAAAATAAAATCCTCGTAGCCAATAAACGTAATAACCAGGACCATCTAGAAAAACAGCTGCCTTTCTTTGGTGAATAAAACATGGAAGTTTGTCTGAGACATCCGGCCCTTCGCTGTCCCTGCCTGTGCATCCATCATTGCGCACCTTATTAAAGCTCGTTAACTAAGACAATTACCACGCTAATGAGGGGTTCATAAATCCCCTCCCGCTATGAAGAATGACATCGGACTCACCTCCGTGCAATGCCAACATGTTATTTTCCTGCGCAGTGTGCTCCCTTTATTCCTACTTCCTCTTTCATTTCTGTCTGTTGCATATCATACCCCTCTAGCTTCCTCCATTACTTTGTCTTATAATTGCAGCTACTTGATTCAGGGAGAGGTGCAAATCTTGGTCACTTTTTTTGATAAAGTGAAGAAAAATTTGCATCAAATAAATCTGCTAGAGGATAGAAATTAGGGATGTAATTATTTTAGCAAATCAGGAAATAACCCAGACATGGTCCTTTAAATCATGCTTCCTCTATTCCTTTCTCTGTACATCATACTGCTGTTCCTATGATACATTGTTTCATTGAAAGTGTCATTTAATGTCAACTCTTTTAACCCATTTACACATGGAGTGTGTATTGAACCTGACAACTTTGGACATGATTCATTAAATACAGCAAACATGTATTTTGAAAAATATTTGAATAGGGATGGTTAAAGCATTTATTGATATCTCTGCTTACATGCATTTGGTTGACAAAATTTGAAAGAGATATCTTGATTAGATCCCAAAACTCTCCTCTAAATATCATAATTTTTTTTTAATTGATTCAAAAGTTATTTTCAAGAGTATCATTGATCCAGAAAACACTTGTCATGGATCAGATCTCCAGGCGTGAATGTGTTAAAACAATTCTGCAGGTACCCCCCCCCCCCCCCCCCCCCAGCCCCGGAGGAGAAATAGTTAGACAGCAAGCCAACAGAGAGGAGTGGTCAATCAAATACCGCCCACATCTTTCTTTAAACTCAAGAACAATGCCGGGATCCAGTCAACCGTGCAACTGCTTCCCGTGTGCTTCACATGACGTACACGGCATTCACAGAGATTTCTGGTCACTTAATTCTGGAAAAATTCTACCCCAATCAATTTCTTTTCATCGGCTTCTAATGAGAAAACTCGGGAGTGTTGGTTTGATAAATGTGGCAACAATGGCCGCATACAAATGCCCTATGCATAATAAATACATCTTGTATTAATTATTTGTTCTTTCCGCTTTTCTTTGTGCTGTTTGCACAATAAATGGACCTCCTGCAAATAAGAGCTCCCTGGACAGAGATCTGGTGTTATCACTATAAAATAGCAATCGTAAACCAGTGGTGTGCGGGCTCAGACCACCAAAAAATTAGTCAATATTACATTAGGGGCGACCAGACGTACTATGAACATATGTTGAGAGGTCTACAGTCGGGAATTGGTGAAACGGAATCCTGCCGCCGATATGTAATGCCACTTTCAATACTACGGGGTCCGATTGCCCTCGCTAAACTAGAAGAGCAATTTAAGAAAGGAGATTCTTTATGTGAGCTGGTTCACAAAGCCTCGGTAAGGTAAATGGGTGGAGCACTACCTACTCGGTATTTGTGAGGAAAGTGATTCCACTTGATTCCACCAGGGGGCTATAACCGTCAGGAAACAAGCATGTTATGTCCACCTCCGTTCCCCAGAGACCTGATCCAATCTGCAGTGAGGAGGAGGATGCTTAAAAAAGCAAACAATTTATGTTCCATAAGTGTAATTTTTGAAGTATTTAGCACAAAGTACAAGTACCCCAAAAAGGCAAAAGCAGTAAGGTACAGTCTACTAGGTCATTGTAAAAAGAGAAATTAGCACAAAAGTAGCTGTTATGAGTTAGCTCTATAGCAGTGAAATGTTAAAAGCTACAGGGTTATTTGAAAAACACCTCTAGGATGGTAATTCTAATCAGCGAGAATTTTTGTTACTTTTAAAGTAAAATGCTACCTGCAACCAATTGTTGTACCATTACAGTTTAACCCCTATGCTGCTGGTGGCTAATTTGGCCAATACAAAATTATGCGAAAAACCTAAAAGATGACTGAAACCCTGGCAAATGGGTACTTATTTGAGAGTACTCCGTGAGCTATCCAATTAAGACCAACATGACAGGGTTTAGATGGCTTTCAAAAATCTGTGCGCTTTGAACGAAAGTAGCCTTAGCATTGCAAGGGTTAAAAGCTCAAAGAACATCAATCATGAACCCATTTATTCCTAACGCGACCAGGTGGCTTTTCACAAATGCAATCGTTGTAAATCTTTTAGAGAAGGCATTTGAGGGAAAAGTAACACCTCTTGAACTGGAGATATAGCAGATGCAGGGAAAGAATAAGGTTTTAAACCCCTTCATGCCTGGATATACTTGTTACAGTGTTATCTGGACCTATGATACTTTTTGAAAATAACCTAGCAATTCAAGCATGAAGTCATAAACTATTTGAAGGTGAGATGTTGGTTTAGTTTTGATCAAAAATTCTTCTTAAAATATTTTTCAATACTTACTCTGTTCATTAAGATACTACCAAAATATTCAGGGCATTTTGAGGCACTACATGCATGAATAGATTAACCCTCTGGCTGCTGGTGGCTAATTTACCCGATGCAAAATGGTGCAAAATAGCTGAAAAATGGCTAAAAACGTGGCAAATGGGTACTCATATGAGAGTATTTAGCGAGAGCTATCCAATGAATATCAACTGGCAACATGACAGGGTAAAGATGGTTTTCAAAAATCTTTGTGTCCTTTTGCTTAAGACGAAAGTAGCCTCAGCATCATAGGGGTTAAACAGCAACTGCTGAGTGTCCGGGTTGAAAAAATAACCTTGATGTTCTTTACTGTGATTGACCAAGACTAGTGCTTTATTTTCATTACCTACTGCACACTGATCCTGAGGCCAATGAATGACCAATGAGTGCACATTTCATTGGATGAGAAGGAATCAATGCCAAACCCTGCAAGACCTGTACAAAACGCAACACACTTCTGTCTGTCTGTCTCTGTCTGTGTGTGTGTGTGTCTTTCTCTGAGACTCTCTCTCTCATTCTGTCTTTGTCGCTGTCTCTCTCTATCGCTCCATCTTTGTCTCTCTCTCTCTCTCTCTCTCTCTCTCTCTCTCTCTCTCTCTCTCTATATATATATATATATATATATATATAAATATATATATATATGTATATATATTTATATATATATATATATATTTATATATATATATATATATATATATACATATATATATATATGTATATATATAAATATATAAATATATATATATATATAAAAATATATATATACATATATATATATATATATATATATTTATATATATATATATATATATATATATATATATATATATATATATATATATATAAATTATATATATATATATATATATATATATATATATATATATATATATATATATATATATATATATATATATATATACATATACATATACATATATATATACATGTATATACCAGACCAGATTACCTTAAAGTGATGGACAGAGCACCAACAGAAAAACCAGATAAGGTATCTTAAATCCGGGTTGCAGTAAAGGAAATAGTACAGGCCTGGGGAACTCTTTAAAGCTGAGCACTATTTCTAAGCAATAATGGCTGCTGTGTGGAAGTGAACTGGAACTATTAACAGTAGATTATAGGCTTGTCTTGGTGGCCCAGTGCCAACAACTCCTACACTCATTTGGGAAGGGAGACAAACAGAAAATTGCTATGTGTTGTTTTGAACAAAATCATTATAGACTGACAAAATCTTTTAATATGTGTAACACATGCTAGAAGAAAAGGACTGCCTCACTTAGGTTTCAATTTCGAAATTCAAAGTATTTTTTATGATAATTTATAATATTTCATAACTACCTTTTTCTTAAATAAATATCAAGTGAAAGAATGCTTTCCCAAACAGACCACCTTCCCAATAAACTGCTAAGTCTTCCTGTCAGTAGTCTTATTCATATACACACACACACACACACACATATATATATATATATATATATATATATATATATATATATATATATATATATATATATATATATATATATATATATATATATATACATATATATATCAGGGAATTAGTAGTAATTACCCTATTAATAAGATATACTTACCTGTTCATATCATGAAGCTTGCTTCGCCAATCGCTCCCTGACAATCGCCAAAAGTTTTAATTCCCCGTGATGTCCGTAGATGGCGCCTCCGCATGGCCTCCAATCACGTGACGTCGCCATCTTGTTTAACCCTCTAAATGTCAGCGCTCGATCGGGAACACGGAACGATAGGGGTCGGATGGGTGGGGATATGAACAGGTAAGTATATCTTATTAATAGGGTAATTACTACTAATTCCCTGATTAATTATGATATACATTACCTGTTCATATCATGAAGCAGTGTACCACCGTCAAACAAAAGCTGTGGTATCGTTTCAAGGTTTAAAGGTGCCTGCCGTGGAAAGGACCGCATTGCCAAATTTACCCTTTTGATTAGGAAGATCTTTGAGGTAAAACTTAGCAAAGGTTACAGGGGTGCTCCAGGCTGCTGCATTCATGATTTCCGGAATGGACACCCCGGCTGCTCTAGCCCAGGATGCCGCTACTCCTCTAGTGTCATGGGCTCTAATGTTCATAGCTAGACGCTCTTCCAAGGGAAGGTCGCGATATGTACCAGCTATGGCTTCTTTAACCCACCCAGCAATAGTCAGTTTTGCTGCTTTTGAGTGGGGCTCCTTTGAGGAGATAAAGAGAGCCTTCTCTTGGCCTCTAATGGTCTTAGTTTTATCTAAGTACCATTTGAGGGCCCTGATCGGACAATGTAACTTGTCGTCAGGAGAATGGTCTGATAGGGCTGCTATAAAGACCGGTTCAGGTGTAAAGTGTGCAGATTGGTTCTTGTCAAGTATGAGGGAAGACAAGAACGTAAATCCACCTGATTCTTTACGCAGGTATGCTGGGTCCATGCGACATGCATGGATCCAGCCGCCTCTACGTCCAGACGCCAGTTGTATGAGAAAGGCTGTCTTGACTGAGAGATTTCGCAAAGAGGCTCTAGCCATAGGTTCGAAAGGGGCCTGCGATAGGTGCCCTAGGACTTTGGGTAGATCCCAAACTGGCTTTAACTGTCTGGTTGTGGCTTTGGAATTGAAAATTCCCTTCATGACAGATTGGAGGACTGGATGATTGGATACAGTCACTCCCTCAGAGAAACCAGTATGGATAGCCCCTATGGCTGTCCTATACCCCACGATGGTGTTGTATGAAAGTGAATGACCCGGCTCAGTCATTTTTGCTAAGTCTGACAAGAACTCCGCTATTTGCTGCACAGGGGCAGAATTGGGGTCCAGACTTCTAGTAGCGCACCATCGGGAATAATGGGCGAGACGGGAATCGTAAACCCTATAGGTTGAGGGTCGTTTACCACAGGAGGCGAGTTTAGCAACTGCCTCAGAAAACCCTTGTGCCCGGTAGGACTGGCGGAGATTTTCCACGCAACCAATCGGAGCTTGCTGGGCTCTGGGTACAATTCCCCCGTCTCGGAGTTCTTCAGGAGGTTCCACTTGTCTGGCAACCTCCTGGGGAAGTCCACTAACATCTGGGTTAGTGGGTGGAACCAAATTTGGCTCGGCCAAAATGGGGCCACTAGGATCACCTCCGCTGTTGGGTGGAGTCTGATCTTCCTGAGCACTCTGGGGAGCAGTGCTATGGGGGGGTATGCATACCCGTACAGAGCGTCCCAATTCTGAGTCAGGGCATTGACCCCGCTCGACTCTGGTTCCCTGTATAGGGAGTAGAACATCGGTAGTTTCCTGTTCTTCTGTGTTGCGAACAGGTCTACCATGGGAGTCCCCCAGATTGAGAACAGGGCTCTGAGCGTCGGAGGGTGTAGGGACCACTCCGTCGGGCAGTACCTCCCCCTGGACAGTGCGTCCGCTAGGACGTTGCGTGTCCCTTGAAGATGGACTGCTACTGGTACAATGGCCAGTTGGTCGCACCACTCCCACATGTCCAGGGCCAGGCGGCATAGGGTTAGGGAGTGTGTCCCGCCCTGCCTGTTGATGTAAGAGACCGTGGTGGAGTTGTCTGATAGGACTTCCACTACTTGGTTTCGAACCTGGTCCTGAAAATGTTTCAGAGTTAGCCACACTGCCTGGAGTTCCAGCCAGTTGATGTGCTTGCTCTTCCATTGGTCGGGCCAGACGCCAGAAGCCGTCTGGTCGCCCAGGTGACCGCCCCATCCGTAGGATGAAGCATCGGTCACTATTGTCAGTGCCGGGTCTGGAGTTGAGAAAGGAACTCCTAAAGTCAAGTTGGTGGGGTCTAGCCACCACTCGAGCTGGAACCGGGCACTTTGGGTCAGGCGTATCCGGGTTGTGTCCGGCATGTCCTGGGACCATTGGTTCTGGACAAAGAACTGGAGCGGGCGGATGTGTTGTCTGGCTTTTGGGACCAGATACATCATGCTCGCCAGATGTCCGAACAAAGATCTCCACAGACGGGCTGTGGACGATCCTTCTTTCATGACCCGTCCTATCAGACGACGGAGCCGGTCTATGCGGTCTCCGGACGGACGGGCCAGGGCCCTGACTAGGTCCAGGCTGGAGCCTAGGAAGGACGGGAACTGGGTCGGGACCCAGTCCGATTTCTCCTCGTTTATGAGGAACCCGATTTCTTGGACGCAAGTGCGGACCAGGTACCGGTATTGTAGGGTTAGGTCGTATGACCCGCCTACGACGAGCCAATCGTCCAGATATTGGAACAGATTGACTCCGCATGTCTTGAGGTAAGCGCCCACGGCCCGTACCAGACGTGTGAACGTTCTTGGGGCCGTAGAAAGGCCGAACGGCAAGACTTGGAACTCGTAGACGGTACCGTCGTACGCGAACCTCAGATATTTCGCGACATGGAAGTAGGCGTCCTCTAAGTCTAGAGAGACGGCCCACATGTCCTGTCCCGAGCCCAGCGTATTTGCTGACTGGGATAGGCGGATATCCTCTCCTAGTGAAACTAGGACGGACTGAAGGGTATCCATTTTGAACGACGGGGGTTTTACCGCGACGTTTAATTCCTTCAGGTTTAAAATGGGTCTCCAACCTCCTGATCTCTTCTCCACTAAAAAGAGGGAAGAGTAGAAGCCGGGCCCGTCCAGCAGAGGGTCGACGATCTTCACAGCTCGTTTTTCGAGCATTTTCCGGAGGCCCGTCTCCATGGCGAGACGGTGGCTCTCCTTTGCCGGGATCCTGGTCCACATCGGAGACCGGGTCAGACGGCACGGGCCCGTGAATTCGATGCGGTAACCCGTTTTGATCGTCTGGAGCACCCACACGTCGGACGTGAGGCGCTCCCACTCCGGCCCGAAGGCCTGGAGCCGTCCCCCTACTGGTTTGGGTATCTCATTTCTGAGATGCCCCTCCCCGGCCCCCGCCGCGCCCCCGCGACGAGGAACCACCAGCACCTCCCCCCCCCCTTCCTCCCCTCCTGCTATAGGAGGACTCCTTTTTAGGCGGGTGGCCTTGAGGAGGAGGATCACGGCGGCCGGCGCCATGATCAGAGGTTGTGGGAGTCTTGGCCTGGCCCGAAGACGAACGCTTCCGTCCCTGCGGCTTCTTCGGGATGCGGTATCCCGAAGTAGAAGCCACCTGTGCAGGCAGCAGTCCCTGGCTCAAGCGCTGGGCTTGGAAAGCGACCTCCTGGGTGTCGGTGGTGGCTTTCACTGTCTCGGAGAACTTGCCCGCGAAGACAAGGTCCGAGTTCAGCGGCAGCGCCAGGAGATCTTTCCGGTTGTACACCGGGAAGCCAGGCCGTCCGGAGGCGGGGACGACGGACTGGAGCAATCGCGCACGATTGTCCAGCCGGACCTCTGCCTGCATGTGCAGGGCGATCCGGTTGATCGATGCTGTGAGGAATGCTGAGCACTCCATAGCATCCCGGACCGCTTCGGGGGGGAAATCTCCAGACGGAGGAGGAAGATTTCCAAGCGGGTCATCGCGGAGAGCCCGATGGATCGCTTCCTGCTCCAGGAACGCATGGTGCAGGAAGGCCTGCACCTGCACCTGGAAGGCAGAGAGACGAGCAAGACTGGTCGTCCTCTCCTCCACCCTTTTACACAGCTTATCGGCCGCAGCCAGATGGGGTTGTGCATTGCCGAAGGGTTTTTGGGGATTAAAGTCGGGATTAATCCACGACTTTATGTACGCGATCGCGTCCGGGTCGATTTTCTGGGGAGTGAGACACTCCCTTTCATCTCGAGCCGACATGGGGAACTTCTTCGCGAACGTAGAAGCCCCCAGGGCCGTCGTTGAGCCTCCAAGGATATCCTTTGCGTCTCTACTGGCAATAGAGACGGTTATAGGGTCCATGGGGACTACAACGTATGGCTTGGCCACGAACTCAGGAACGTCCGCGAACAGGGAACGGGTTTGAGCCGGCCTGTTCGTAGACTCCGGGACTTTGTCCGTCTCTTCGGTCTTTAAACCGAGAGCTTGGACGATCTGTCTCCGGGTTTCCTGAATTCGCGCCGGGACGCGAAACTTGAACTTTTCCCCTGCCCAAGTGGCCCGCCACGCGTTAACGTCGCCCGGAAGGTCGTCCGGGTCGCCCAACGACACTGTGTCCAATGCTGGCTGCACTGGTACAGGTCTAGGGGGTGGGGTAGGAGCGGGGATCGGTTCCTCCACCTGCATCTCGATGTCCCTGTCCAAGAGACCATCGTCCTGGGCATGCACCTCAAGCCCCGAATGCTCGGAGAGCACCTCCTCATCGTCGGTTGCCTGTGGTTGGGCAGACCGACTGGGTGACCTCGGTAAGGTCCCATGATGAGGAGGGGTGAGCATCCGGGTGATGCTTGGGGGTGCTACCAGCGGGGCTGCACGCAGAAGCATGACAGCCCGCTCTTCCTCCGGGGTGAGCCCCTTCGGAAGCTGGGCTACTGCGGCTGGCGCGGGTGCCGTCGCCGCAGCTGGTCCTTGGCCGGGATAAGGAAAAGGAGGCAGGGCAGTCTTTGCAGCCGAAAACCTGCTAAAGGTTTGCTGCAGCAACTGCTCCAGCAACGCACCATCAGCGGGGAGACCCGACCCTGATGGGCGTGCTGGCGTCGCAGAGACGGAGGCCGTAGGCCGACGCTCGCCACTTCTTGACCTCCGTGAACGGTGTCTAGAGTGGTGACGGTGCCGGGAGTGGTGACGGTACCTAGGCGACGGAGACCTATGTCTACGTCCTCTGTCTGGCGACGTCCCGGGGGACGAGCCGGGAGAAGAGGACTCAGAAGAAGACGGGGAAGAATACTTCCTCTTTTTCTTCTTATGCGTACGGGACGGACGGGATGTCCGGCGTACGTCCTTCTTCTTCCCGTGCGGGGCCTCAGCCCCGGACGGGTCCGGGCTGTCCAGCACAATAGGAGACGGGACCGGGGGTACCGGCTCCCGGGCCTTTGCCGGGGACTGGGAACGGGTTTTCCCGGACATAGCCCGGTAATCCCGCTTCTTTTGAAGCTGGAGATCTTTGGCCTTGAAGGCCTTCCAGATCTCCGCCGACCAGTCACTGCACACCGCACAGACGGCGCCTGAGGGTGTGCAGACGAGATGCGTCCCGCATAGACGATGGTGCGTCCAAGGCTCGTCGGCCTTGAACGTCATCGCCCACCGGGAGCAACTCGGTCCAGTGCACCGGGTCCCCGAAGAGGCCCGTGCTGCTGGCTTCGTAACCCCGTCTGACTCGCCGTCCGAAGAGCGGTCTCGAGCCGGAGAGGGATTACGGGATTGAGACGAACCTTCCTGAGAAGAATCCGCCATCTTGGATTACACAAGTGTAAACAAGAAACACAAAAACGATAATAAATCGGAAATAAGACAAATAGAAGGGGTACAAAGTATACCCCTAGACTGCTTAAGATACTCAAATCCTAATAATTGCGGCGTAAATGCTTGATGCGGCACGAAAACGGAGAAACGGCAGGAAAACCGGGACCACGATCACATGCGTGCTATCGGGAGCGCTGACAATCGCAAGAGGGTTAAACAAGATGGCGACGTCACGTGATTGGAGGCCATGCGGAGGCGCCATCTACGGACATCACGGGGAATTAAAACTTTTGGCGATTGTCAGGGAGCGATTGGCGAAGCAAGCTTCATGATATGAACAGGTAATGTATATCATAATCAATATATATATATATCAGGTTTAACAGTACCTGTTCTGGCTGATTTGAGGACAGGTTGGAAGACTGGCACAAATGGAGACAATTTAACTCCTATCTCCCACCTGAAACTCGTCACAGGCCCGACAGCCGACAAAAATCATGAGTGGAAATCACGCCACTCGACCAATCAATAACCCGCAAGCTCTGCAGTGCGGAGCTGCGGCTATTAGAGAGAATTGATAGTGGAGACATTCTCACCGACAACAGACTCAACAAAAACAGGCGCTACACAGACTCACACTCAATCTTGCATGATCGATACAAGATCTTTGCCGGCTTTATTCTGATTGGACTCGCAATAAAGGGGTTAATAATTCATATTGACACAATCACTATTGTTTTAATCCCAGCTCCCCCTCTACCTCTTCCTTTATAGTACACTCAGTGCACAAACAAAAGAAGTCTAATCAGCAAGACTTTAAAGGGATACAGCATTTAACAGAAGGGGGAGGTGGTTCATTTCTTAGGAAGGGCTCTTAGTGCATGGATAAGGCATTAAGATTCAAATGAGGGGGAAGCAATTGGAGGAGGGGGAGCAAATTTAAAGGGGGCTTCTTAGACACGGCAATATACTGACTTCAAGAGTATATCGCAAGGGGGAAGGGGGAAGCATGGATGGATACTGGCTTTAACTTGAGAGGTGGGGGAGCTAATTTAAAGGGGGGTTCTTAGTGCACAATAAGACATGGCAACATACAGACTTCAAGAGCAGGGCAAGGGGCTTTAACTTGACAGAAGGAGGGGGGAGCTTATTTAAAGAGGGGTTCTTAGTGCATAACAAGACATGGCAAAATACTGACTTCAAGAGTGCAAGGGGGAAGGGGGGAAGCATGGATGGATATTTAATATTAACTTTACTTCTCTGAGGAATAATTATCTATAACTCTTTAGAAATATTATTTTTCCTACGTGCAAGAGTGGATTTTTCTGTTCTGGCCCTGATTGTTTATATTACCAAGGTTACCGGGCGCTTAAGGGATCATAGACAAAACTTCTTAAACCCTGTTGTCTTTTTAAAGAGGGGGTGGCCAAGTCATTTTTTGTGGACAGAACATTCTGTGAATTACGGTAACCCAACCATGCACAGATGATGTGATTACTGTGATATTCCTGAAGAATTTTGAGAGATATCGGAATGAAATATACTAATTCTTATGTGTTATGTGAGATAATCTCCCCACAAACATTTTATGCGATATTGATTTTGTCTTCAATATATCCTTGAAAATGTCAGATCACCTGGAATTTCTTTTTTCGTCCCTTTTTCTGCCATATTGTGGCTAAGTCGTGACTAGCCAGTTTGTACTGGCAGAGCAACCTGGAGTACCTGGCAAAAAACACTGCCTAACCCCTAGTCTCTTGCAACTTTCTCACATGCATGGGTGGGATTCGAACCCGGACAGTGGTGAGAGACAGCCAGCAGTCAGTGGCAAGGCCTTAGACCACACGGCCATCAGAGCAGGCCCTCAATGGTGAGAGACAGCCAGCAGTCAGTGGCAAAGCCTTAGACCACACTGCCATCAGAGCAGGCCCTCAGTGGTGAGAGACAGCCAGCAGTCAGTGGCAATGCCTCAGACCACACGGCCATCAGAGCAGGCCCTCAGTGGTGAGAGACAGCGAGCAGTCAGTGGCAATGCCTTAGACAACACAGCCATCAGGGTAGGCCCTCAGTGGTGAGAGACAGCGAGCAGTCAGTGGCAATGCCGTAGACCACACGGCCATCAGGGTAGGCCCCAGATCACCTGGGCCTGAGCCCCTTGCATTGTTGTGTAGGTGTGCTATTATGTAACAATGCCAGACTACATTCAAACAGGCTGACAAACTCAATTAGGGCTGATATTAAGAATGTATAAGGAGGCTGTTACGTGTCTCCATCAGTGCTTGCCAAATGTCTGGATCAGACTTTGCACTATATTCCTGCATGGTTCAGGGGGTGGTTAGAAGTTATAATATGAGTGCACTAGCAAACATAGCTGTAATCTTACTTATATTTACCCCTTGAGAGAGAGAGAGAGAGAGAGAGAGAGAGAGAGAGAGAGAGAGAGAGAGAGAGAGAGAGAGAGAGAGAGAGAGAGAGAGAGAGAGAGAGAGAGAGAGAGAGAGAGAGAGAGAGAGAGAGAGAGAGACAGACAGACAGACAGACAGAGACAGAGAGAGAGAGAGAGAGAGAGAGAGAGAGAGAGAGAGAGAGAGAGAGAGAGAGAGAGAGAGAGAGACAGAAAGAGCTGATAGATAAGATTACTGCGCCACACCCCCATTCCCTCTCATTAGTTAGTATTTACTGGCTTTAATAATAGATAACTACTCTGCCTATGATGTGCATTACATACCAACATTAAAGCCTACTCCATGCAGTTTCTGAAGCTCCATCAGAGCATCAGTCAATCACAGTACACAATGAGTTCAATTAGTGAAAATAAAAGCTTAACCAACTACTTATCCCTTGACAGCCTTCTGAATAATATATACGCTCAGTGCCTTTTAGCATTACCAGGGGATATCACCACAAGCATCATAGTCAGGAAAATATTCATGAAAATTATAAAATCAGGCACCAACATAAGTTTCAGAAACAACTTACAATGTCTGGCAAGTAGTTAATGATTTTGACTTGCCTGACTTAATTTTGGGCATGCCCGAAATAAGTTATAACATATGTGAGAATGGCATGTATTACTTATCATGGATTTAATGATAAACCATATTTTTAAATTTTTTGTTGCATTGTTTGCATATTTCTAGCTATTTGTGTCATTTCCTATATGAAAATGTGTAGACTGCTCAGAAAATCAGATTGCCCATTCCGGCAAGTGCGAATTGAAATGCACTTGCCCAAAAGCCATTTTTTCAAAAATTCACTTGTCTGGCCAAGCGGGCAAGTATATATTTCGGTGCCTGCCCCTACACACTCATTAGCAGGTAGGTGCTGATGTTGGTCAATTATAATATATAACTGTCCAATAAATATCTGCTGCATTAACCTATTTGGACACACAAAATCATAAAACAATGGAGTGAGTACCCATCTGCCAGGGTTTCAGTCATTTTTCAGGTTTTTTGCATTGTTTTGTATTGGGCAAATTAGCCACCAGCAGCATAAGGGTAAGAAGAATAATCAGCAGTGCCAATGACCGTACAATCACAACACATTTAGCATTCTTCCTTTATTTCCTTATTTCTCTTTTAGACCTATTCATTGTTATGATATACACCACATGGGTCAATCCCTTTATTCCTCACACTACCCATTACCCATGGGCAATCCAGTTGTGTTTTTTGACCACGCAGGCAGCAATTTCCCCCCATATTTCTAGTGTCCAATGAACCAGCACCATGCTTGCCCATGCGTGACGGAGACAAGATAAACAATTGGTGAGGAGACCTCCCAGACCTGGCTCTCCCTCCCACCAGGCACTGGAAGCCTCAGGAATTCTACAGTAGGGCACGTACATCTCTCACCCACCGAGGGCTGAACGGCTGACTAGAAAAGCTGGAATGGAAACCCAGAATGTTTTTTCTCACTGGTAGTTTATAAAAGCTGAAATGGAACTGCAAATGTCTTTCCTCACTGGTAGTCTATAAAAGCTTAAATGAAACCACATAATGTCTATTACCAAAGTCGTTCCAGATGCCTTTAAAAACTCCCAAAGGTCTGGATGGAAAACTCGAAAAGCTGGAATGGAACCCCATATATATGTCTATTACCAAAGTCTGTACAGAAGCCTTTAACCCTTGCAATGCTGAGGCTACTTTCGTCCAAAAAGCAAGGACGCAAATATTTTTGAAAACCTTTTAAACCCTGTAAGGCCACTCCAATTTATTTACTTGTCTTACGTGCTCAGGAGGTAGGAAATGAGCCATTTTGGAATAAAAAAAAAAGTTGAAAAATGTGACTTTTTTATTTATTTTATTATTTTTAGAGTCTGACGACTAGGATATGTTTCTACCAGCCTATTCTCAACTAAATAAAATCAATCAATCTATTAATCCCTGTAACCTGAAGGGTGGGAGGTATACCTCCTCAAGTCTGAGGCTCTACTACAGCAATGATAGCTTCCTGTAGTTAATTGAATCACACTTACAAAGAATATTCTTAAAACTTGCACTTTTTTAATTTTAATTTTTGGAGTCTTACAGAAAATTTCAAAACCACTTTCGTCCGTAAGACACCAAAGATGACTTTTTTTTTCTTTTTTTTTGGAGTCTGACAGGATTTTTTTTTCAAAAAAAGCTCGTAAGACAAGTAATTAAATTGGAGTGGCCTAATGATGTAATTCATTCGATAGCTCTCACAGAGTATTAATTGTCAGATGCGTACCCATTTGCCAGGGTTTCAACAATATTTCAGTTCTTAAAAAATTGTGTTGCATTGGTCAAATTAGCCACCAGTCGTATGAGCATTAAACGCAGGAATGGAACCCTTATGACTCAGGTAGCCTACATGTATAATGGCAACCCATAATGTCTGTCACTCACAAGAGTCTGATCATTAAGCCTATGATAAAGCTAAATAGAAACTATTCTGGTAGCCCAAACATACTGGAATGGAACCCAAAAATGTCTTTCTAAGCAGTAGGAGCTAGAGCTGAACCCCAGGTACAAAAAGTAATGACTTTTTCAAACATAATCTTGAGGTACTGTAGATTCACAAAAGAAATGTGAAGAGTAAGTTTTGCAAATTTACAGAAGATCGATTATTGCGTTTTTTAACTTTGCGAATTGGCCGCAACATGGAGTGCAAGCTATATACTTAAAGTGGCAGCACTAATCATTGTGAATTTTAACTTTGAGTCTAAGGCTACAAGCTAAAAAATGCAAAAATTTAACTAACGCAATCTTTTTCGAATTCATAGTAACTGGTTGTGACAAAGGCAATATACATGTACCTGAATACAGGAATATAAGGAAATGTAGGGATACATCAAACAGTTGATATATTAGGTAAGCAAAATTATACTCCAAGCCACAGGGAATTCCCTGATACTGTATAACTAGTATTTTTCACAGGCATTTAAATTTCGCTATTTTTGGCGCTTCATATGATAGCGCAAAAATAACATCCTTCTCTTGCTTTATATATGGTCTAGTTTGAGTGCTTGAATGCGCAAATTAAAAGTAGCATAAATACCCTCCAGCAGGGCTGTAGTGCAAAATCTTTAGCACTCTAAATTAAAGCTGTATACAGTATATCTAGACAAACAGTTTTGGAATTCAAATTGCATTGTTTTGTTGCACATTTCAGCTCTTTTTCAGCAGTCCAGTTTTCCATTGCAGGAGTTCCTTATAAAGGCATTCAAATCTACAGTGATACTTTCTATAAAATGCATCATTTCATTCAGAACTATGTTCCAATACCATATTCCATTCCAGCATTCAACCCTTCAAATGCTGAGGCTACTTTCATCCATCAAAAGCACACAGATGAAACGATTTTTGAAAACCACCTTAACCCTGTCATGTTGCATGGTATTCATTGGATAGCTCTTGCTGAGTACTCTCATATGAGTACCCATTTGCGAGGGTTTCAGTAATTTATTAGGTTTTTTTGCACCATTTTATATTGGCCAAATTAGCCACCGGCAGCATAAGGGTTAAAGAATACCAGGTCCAACCCACTCACTATCACTAGGGGGCAATGATATATTCAGCAACCACAGGTGATTACCCTTGTAAAGATAATAGTAAATCAGCAAGGTAAACAATCAGGTAAAACATTACCACTAGTCCAATGGAGAGTCCAGGTAGCATATGTTGTTGTCTGACGATGCACTTGATGCTCTGAGTGGTATGTGTCTTTTGTAGTGGAAGAGCTAGCTTAAAGAATGTGGCCAACAACCTCCGAGCTTCTCCCAAGGTGATTGAGAGAGTAGGAGGAAAAACCACAACACATGTAATGGATAATGAAATGGTCCCTGTGGAAGTTGGTAATTATTCTTTCTTACATGATTGTAGATTTCACAAGAAAAATGGCAATCAACTCTTGGCCTTTCATCCTGGGTTATATTTAAAGCACTGAAATGCTTTAGCTGAAGGCAGGGAAAGGAAAGTAATAAGTATAACTTTTCCTGTTCCAGACCTTAAATTCTACTACTACTACTACATTAACCACTACTACTACATGTACTACTACTACTACTACTACTACTACTACTACTACTACTACTACTACTACTACTACTACTACTACTGCTGCTGCTGCTTAACTTCATTTTGTGAGGCTATACGTTTTGCTGTTGCCCTCACAGTTTAAGGATGTATACCTCTTCAGCTCTTTAGGTCACAGGAATTAAAATCTAAAAATAGTTCTTTAACTTGTATAATGAGAAAGAAGATGCTATTTCCATATTCAATAATAAAGAGTTCCGAGGACCACAAGTCTACTATCATTCTAGTACTTTAATTTTACTGATATATTTTTTCTTGGGGGGAGTGGTAAGTTATCTGAAGCCCTACCATGTTTCACAAGAATAGGACCCAGTGAGGCATACCTGAAAAGTCTGCATTAGGAAGAGCCCACCAAAATCATGGCATTCCAAAATGTTTGTGACAGCTTAGCATGTTCGTCTGAGGCAGAGGAGGAGAGTTTTTGATAATGAATTCATGTCTGACTTGTCCTGGGCTACTTCATCTCCAGGAACATGCAATCTAGTTAAGTGTGATGACCACAGCCTGTCTACCTGATGGACTTCCCCAATATGGCACATATTATAATTAACCCTTTCCTGCCTAACCCCTCCAATGCTGAGGCGAATTTCGTCAAAAGAGCAAGGACGTAAAGATTTTTGAAAAACACCCCAACCCTGTCAAGTTGGTATTCATTGGATAGCTTTTACTCATGAGTACTCTTGAATGAGTACCCATGTGCCACGGTTTCAGTCATTTTTCAGGTTTTTTGCATCATTTTGTATCATCCAAATAAGTTGTTGGCAATATTCGGATCAACAGCAGCTTTTGGCTGCTGTGAGCATAATGGGTTAACCCATTTATGCAAGTTAAGCGACCCTACCCTTAAGTTTTTTCCGCCCTCCCAATTCCCAATCACCGTGAAACATGCATAAAACACACATTTTTGACCAAAAAAATAAAGCAAAAATAATTTTTTACTGACCTACCTAACCTATTTTTTTTCAGACCGTTACAGGAAACAAACAATATTTTTTTCTTGGTCTAATGGTTAGGTATTTCTAGAAGAACTTAAAATTGTCACAATCGCTTTAAAACAATTCTTCTTTTTTATATCAAAAAAATGCACATCAGGCTTCATAAACAGGGCATACACCAGGTACTAACAAAGTATATTGAATCACCATTATGAATTACCAAATTGATCCAAGAAGTAGACGACAGATTTCCATCTCTGACACTAGGAATCAGTCTATTTGATGTCTTTACTGTTGCCAAGGAGATTTCAGGCTTTCAGCCAAGTAGAGCACTAACAGTTGGCAATACAACAGCGGTCATTGGCGACTGTGACCAAACTCTGTCAACTCTGACCTCTAACCTTTGAACTCTTAGATGGAGAGTTGCAATGGAACTCTTGTTAATGAGTTTACAATGATTATTTCAAATAATTATTTTTTCATAATTTCTTGTCCCATTTCAATAGATTTGAGTCCTCCCTATCCCAATGATATTTGCATGCATCTTTGGTCATTCACAACTAGATTATCAGTTATAAAAGCAAAACCTTAAGTAACCAGTTCAGCAGGGAAAGTGGTAATAAAACTTTCCATGCCTGTGTGCCATTACTCAAAAATTTCTTACCCTAAAGTTTTTTCTGCCCTCCCAAATCTCAATAAACATAAAACAAGCAAAAAACATAAATATTTGAACAAATAAATAATCAAAATTTAATTTTACCAACCTACCTACCCTATTTCTATTCAGACCGTTACAGAAAACTAACAATTATTTTTCTATGCCTTATTCTCTGTCTGTGAGACAAGAAATGAGGTCTGCTGGTCTGGCTTGTTGAAATTAGGACGAACGTCCCTGGTGTATTTCCCACGAGGCAAGAGAGAGTGACTCATAACTTAATAAGTGTGCTCAGGTAAATCTTGTAGAGTGGCTACCTGGGGAAATTGACCGCCAGTACAACTGGCCATCTTACTATGCCCAGGTGGGCTCACCTACAATGCAGAACCTTACATAACAAGAGTTTAAGTGGAGAAATGTTCACAAAAACCAAGTTCACCAGAGCAAAATACCAGGAACCAGTACAATTAGCCATCTTACTATGACCAGGTGGGCTTACCCAGCAAGCAGAACTTTACATAACAAGAGTTTAAGTGGGAAAATGTTCACAGAAACCAAGTTCACCAGAACAAAACATCAGGAACTACTCTATGTACTTCCTGAGAGAATAGAACATCTTAACCATTCAAATACTCAAATATTCAGTTTTCATAAGACAATTGGATTCAACTTTTACCAAAGAGAATTAAGGTGGCCTGGTAGCGCTAGCAATACCTATACCTAGTCAGCAATGAAGGGTTTGATGGATGCCAACTTTGCTCTTTGAAACTATAAACATAATGATTTTGGCTCCCCTACAAGAAGGGCAAACCTAGCATGACTTGTGTGCATACATCCCATTGGTTAATCCAGGACTCTGGTGCTTCTCAGACCATCATTTAACCTCTAGGATCATGGTCTTAGCCAGCAGGGCATCTGGGTGTCTTTTTGGACTCCCAAACCCTTAAAAAGCACCCCTCAGGGCACCCAAATTATTTTGTGAGGAATTTCTTTAAATGTCAATCTCAAGCCTATGATTGAATTTTTTCAACTCCATATAATTCCCATGATATTGTATAAGAATATCATGCCTTATTTTTGTAAATGTATGTATGTTTATGGTTGAAATCCTAGTATATTGTGATCCCCCCTAAAAATTTGGACACCCAAATTTTTTTTACAATTGCTAATTTTGGGCACCCAGTTTCTAAATCCTGGCTAAGACCCTGTCTAGGATACTTATATTCTTATGGGAATTTGCCTTTCCAATCCCTGGTATCCTTACACACTTCAACTACTATAAGCAATTGCTGAATCAACATTTCCTATTCACTAGTTCTTGATGAGAGGGTACTGCAGAGGATAAAAAGGGGTGTCCAATTGGAATACTAAAATTCAAATAGAAAACCAACTCCTCAAGTGAGATGCAACAAAAGTTCCTCCTATAGGGGTAAACTTCTGAAATTAATCCTTTCAATGCTGAGGCAACTTTCATCCATGTACAAGGACGCAAAGATTTATGAATACCATCTAAACCCTGTCATGTTGGTATTCATTGGATAGCTCTCACTGAGTACTCTCAGATGAGTACCCATGTGCCCAGGTTTCAATCATTTTTCAGGTTTTTTGCATCATTTTGTAATGGCCAAATTAGCCACCAGTAGCATAAGGGATAATTCCTTGATTGACCACCATGTAGTGGACGTGTCTGCAGGAGGATCAGTACATTGAAATCCACCGTGAGGCAACATGCAATGAAACCTCACAACTTCTAAAAGTAACACTTCTTAGTACTAAACAAATGTATCAACACAGCAAAACATAAAATGGGTCATGAGATTTACGACTATATTCTAAGCTGGTTAATTAAATGTCTATAGCTTTCTGTGGGTGAAAAATCACTTCCAATGCTGAGGCTACTTTCATCCAAAGCACAAGGACACAACGATTTTCTAAAAACCATTAAAACCCTGCCATGTTGGTATTCATTGGATAGCTCTTGCTGAGTACTCTCAGATGAGTACCCATGTGCCAGGGTTCCAGTCATTTTCAGTTTTTTTGCATCATTTTGTAATGGCCAAATTAGCCACCAGCAACATAAAGGTTAAATTGGTACCCCAGCTATCTAACAGTTCCACAGAACATGCAATAATCCCAGAAGCAATATATCTTATCTACTAATAAAACTGAACTCCAGCTGTAGTTCCCACCACTTTATTTACTTATTGCATGTTAGACAATGCGGCTTAAGAGAGTTCAGGGTTTCATGGCAAAGAAATCCAATTGTGGAGTGCCATCAAACAGACCTATTTTCCACATAGAAGAAATTGGGAGATTACTTCATCAGACTCAGATCTCCACCAAAGACGCTCAAGTCAGGCGAACAGCAAATATGTTGTGTTCAAACACCAGAAATGATGCAAAATCACCCATTATGAGGGCTTCCGTGTTCCAGTGAGGTTCATTGAAACTAACTAGCCTATTGCTGGACGGGCAATTTTCCTAACCTCTAGTGGCAAGCAAATCAGCCAAGACCCTGATGCTTTTGGTTCATCATCGCCGGGGAAAATTACTCCGTTCCTTCTTTGCACAAGGCCTGGCTAAATTGCGACTTGACCAAATGTCTTGGAAAATCTAATAAAGGCGGCAGTGCTTGATAGAATTCTAAGTGCAATGTTCGTCATATAAAATCTCTGTGCACCACAATCTCTGCTCTTCTGTAAAAAATCATACCCAAAATTGACCTTGAGACATTGAAGGTCAAACCATGATCCGGGGCACGTAGGTCCGGCGGCAGCAAGCGTGCATATAAGGCTGTGGGTGAGGGTAAGTTTGGAGCCACAGGAAATCTGAGTACAGTGGCCGTTTAGTGGCCATGCGATCAATGCCACTAGGTTATCGGCTTTGCAGTAAGTCCGTTGGGATGCGGCAACCTCTCCCACTTAGTCAATCGCTTCATCTGGCCAAGATGCCTGGCCGGATCAGCGGAGAAGGTGCCAAGAATACCTAATGGCCGGACGGCAGACTGCCCGCCACAGCACAGCCATCTGATTGGACGATGAGCCCTGAGAATCAATTAAACGACTGAAATGGCACAATTGAGCTCATTTTATAGGAGAGATGCAGAGGAAGAGAGAAGTCGGTAGTCACGCACAACTCAAGGTTAATCATGAAGGGATAAAACCTACTTATTTTATAACGCAGACAGCGCTCATACGATCGGAAAAATATTAGCATCAGAATAGCTTGATTACTTGATCTTCACTGCTGTGATAGTTAAGTCTTCATTTCATAGTCCTACTGCATTTCTATCTTAACCAATTTGTGGTCAGGGTTCCTGTGTAGCATCAGGAAGCCTTGGTTCTTGGGTAACTTAAATAGGAAGGCTCAGGTTGGAAACTTTTGAAGGTCATATTTGGCAATCTTTGTGCAAATTAAAACTAAGTCTGAGCTTAATTGCCATGACATTGGAAATATCCTAGCCAGAAATGGCTAATGATTTTGCCATAAATATTTCAATATTTACATTTATGTAAAGCTCTAGCATGATGATTTGTACTTTTAATCATTTATAGAAAAAATAGTAGTGAAACTTATCAAAATGTAAAAATTTTCAAAACTGTTTATTGCAAGCAACATACAATAGTTTAAGAGGATAATTATATACAAATTGTACATATATGTTGAAAAAGTGGTAGCTCATGCAGTGACACAAGGCAATTTCAACAATGTCTTTAAGATAAAACCAACCTATTTGCAAGAAATATTTACGAGATACCAACCAACAACTATGCTTCAAAAAATTGCAATTTTTTCCTTTAAAATCAAGTTGTTTTCATAAGGGTCAGGCAATTTTGAAGAGGAACTCTAAGAATGAAAGGGTTGACTTAAACCTTTCTCAAATGCAGCGTAGACCTCAAAGGAATTCCTAAAAGGGTTTTCCTAAAAAAAACACTGGGAATTCCTTAGTATGCCAAGCTTAATTTTGGTAAATGAATAAAAGTAAACCCCAATGAATTGTGGATAAGGCCACTCCAATTTATTTACTTGTCTTACGAGCTCAGGAGGTAGGAAATGAGCCATTTTGGAATAAAAAAAAAAGTTGAAAAACTTTTTTATTTTTTTAATTTTTTTTTAGAGTCTGCCGACTAGGATTGATAGCGATATGTTTCTACCAGCCTATCCTCAACTAAATAAAATCAATCAATCTATTAATCCCTGTAACCGGGTGGGAGGTATACCTCCTCAAGTCTGAGGCTCTACTACAGCAATGATAGCTTCCTGTAGTTGATTGAATCACCCTTACAAAGAATATTCTTAAAACTTGCACTTTTTTTTTTTTTTTTGGAGTCTGACAGAAAATTTCAAAACCACTTTCGTCCGTAAGACACCAAAGGTGACTTTTTTTCTTTTTTCTTTGGAGTCTGGCAGGTTTTTTTTCCAAAAAAAGCTTGTAAGACAAGTAATTGAATTGGAGTGGCCTAATATAAAGAAGAAATTTCTCTCCATTGCCTCTGTACTGATGGCTAAGGTGTATCTTCCTGAGCGATTTCCAGAACAACTGTTATAACAGTCATTGGAGCGAGCAAAGTCTGTATAGGCAAAGTACATTTTCCTAGAAAAACAGTTGGCTCTACCTTCGGGCATGTAAACGAACAGACAGAGTTTTTATCCGTTAACTCAGAGAGCCATGAAATCGGGAGGAGCAGGTGATATACCTTCCCACTGCCTCAAACCAACAGATTTTAACCCTTCCAATGCTGAGGCTATTTTTGTCCAAAGCACAAGAACGCAAAGATTTTTTCAATCGTTTTTCAGGTTTTTTTGCATCATTTTGTACTGGCCAAATTAGGCACCAGTAGTTAATGAACTGTTTAACCACCCCCCCCCCCCCTCCCAGCATATATATCTGAAACTGAAAATCATTCATGCTGTAAGTGTTCAAGTGTCCTGGTGGTCCGATACAAATGCAAAAACCTAAATGAACAACTGTTCATTCATAGAAATGTTTGATTTGAACTGCTTATATCAAAGATATTTTTCATAGAATATCCAAATTTCCACAAATCTATCCCTTAACTAAGTCATCACAATAATATAATTCTATAGTAGTCAAGCCATTTGGCCACATTGACATTACCGGAAATGAAAGCTGTGAAATTGGTTACTAGGCTAATAACATGTGTGCTACATTCATACTCTGTGCGCCACAATCATACTATCTGACCTTGGGAAAAGCATGAAGGTCATATAGTTATACATGTCTTCACTATGCTAAAGCTGCAAGTCAGTAACTGCCTTGAAATTAGCGCCATGTCCGTTCCAATGAGAGCTTTTCTAAAACGATCTCCAAATCCCAAGTAGCACATTGTACATTAATCACTGAGCCATCAATCACTAATTGAAGGTAATAACATCACTTCAAAGTTCAACAATTCTCCATGCCACAATGGCGAGATTCCCAAGAAACATGGCAAGCTCTGATTACGCTCAACAATAGCAATCAATAGATAGCCCATCCCTTGGCGGCGGCATCGGCAGGGTTTTCCGCCACCCACCGCTTCGCCACTCACCTCTGCCTCGCAGCTAGAACCACACCTGTCTTTCGATTGGTCGTATTGATCAGTATATGAGGGTCCCTAGCGACTCCCATTCACAAACAAAACCTGCCGTGTTTGCATCCTAAACAAACAGCGTTAATAATTCAAGTAATGGACATCGTTAATGACCGCATCTATGAAGTTGCATGACAGACTGCATAGTACTTAGTTAATCCAATACGTATAAATCAAGTGCAGTGCTTGTCGCTGTCAGGGGTGGACTAGAACACATCCTGGAGCTTTGAGGACTTTCCCATATACAGGACATGCTGTCAATAAATATCGATTATTTTCAATGCCTAAAATAGTTAGGTTAGCTGGTTAGAATCATGCCAAATGCCATTGCATAGTTTATTTTTCTTTAACTATTTTTAGTCAGTGACAGTAAATGTCACTTCGTGCAATCAAGTGCACAAAGGCTGAATATCTGCAAATTAATTAATTCAACTCCTGTGCTTTTGTCTAACTGTTCTAGTGTTTTACAGGTGACTGCATTCTAAATAAGTAATCAAATCACAGAACCAAATTTACATGATAGAATACACAATTTCAGTTTACTGACTAGAGGGACTCGTGTTTGAACACTGATAAAAAAACATTTTTACAATAAAAGTAGATTTATTTAGATTACTTCAAACATGTAAAGAGGTCCTTTTGCAATTCCGTTATATTCCATAGAAAGCTACCCTTACCTTAAATGAAGGCTTACTATACAAGAACCTTGATAATTCCATAAGATAAAAGATAAAACCAGAGATTTCAGCTAATAGAGAAGGTTAAAAAAGCAAGTGCCCAAGGATTCGAACTGCAAATGCTAATTACCACTGAGATAATCTTCTTTTTTAAACACTTTTTACCACTTAAAGTATTCATATTGTATTATATAACGACTGAAGTTAAAGGCACAGCCATTCTTGCATAACAGGATCTAACTGCAAATGCTAACTACCACTAAGATAATCTTCTTTTTTAAACACTTTTTACCACTTCAAGTATTCATATCGTATTATATAACGACTGAAGTTAAAGGCACAGCAATTCTTTCATAACAGGATCTAACTGCAAATGCTAACTACCACTAAGATAATCTTCTTTTTTAAACACTTTTTACCACTTCAAGTATTCATATTGTACTATATCATGAGCGAGTTGATCACACAGCCACTCTTGCATAACAGGATCTAACTGCAAATGCTAATTGCCACTGAGATAATCTTCTTTTTTAAACACTTTTCACCACTTGAAGTATTCATATTGCACTATATGATGAGCGAGTTGAGGCACAGCCACTCTTGCGTAACAGGATCGTGCCTGGAACTTACTGGAAGCATGAAAATAGAACAACGCCAGATGCCTTTCAACCTTACTCTTCTCCCTCCAGGAGATCCTAACTGAGGATAAAATTCAGACCCATAAACATTTATTGGGGTCCATTGCAATATACTTTAGACATAGCCCCAAGTACTTGCACCTGGACTTCAGGTCCCTATAAGTATAACTGACCAATGACTTCTAGTTATGAGAACACTAAATTGCTGGAACAGGCATGAATTGGTTATTTACTTCCACTCAAATTCCTCTGTATACCTAGGGTGGATTTATAGACAAGGTCCCTATAACTGACCAGTGACTTCTAGTTGTAAGAACAATAAATTGCTGCAATGGTTTATTTACTTCTACTCAAACTCCTCTGTATACCTATTAGGTGCATTTATGGACCCTATAACTGACCACTGACCAATTATGCCATAATGGGCTTACATAATCTTACAATTAATGAAAGTCATGCGGCGAAACACAATATGTTTGATAGGGCGTAACTGAGTACCCTTGGCTGTATTGATGGCTGATTGTTGTTGATGGGGGAAACGTTGTCTTGCACAATCAGGGCCCTTCATTAGGGAAGTCATGCACTCAGTTCATTAACTGTATTGAGATGTATGAAGAATGGCCTCCCTCTCTAATGAAGACGAAGGCTTGTGTAACTGATGCCTGCCTGCACTGTGAGCCAGCCATGCAGTCCATGCAGCAACCAGCACTGCTCAGTTTGACTGACGTGAGTGGATGAGGTGCAGGGTCTTAGCCAGGAATTATAAACTGGGTGCCCAAAATTGGCAATTGTGAGACTTTTGGGCATCCCATTTTTCAAGGTGGACCAAAATATACTTCGATTACAACCATAAACATATATTTACTTAACAAAATAATGCATAATTTCCTTTAACAATGTCATGGGAATTATATTGCGATGAACAAATAAAAATAAACATACTTGAAATTGATATTTCTAGAAATTTACTTGGGTGTCCTTAGAGTTGATTTTTGAGGGTTTTGGTGTCCAAATGATGCCCAGACAGCAGACACCCTGCTGGCTAAGACTATAATGAGGTGAGTTTGGAGGAAAGTCAGTTAAAATTCAGCTGCTTTTTCTGATTAAAGTCCTCCAGTATGTGAAGAGGTTTCTTAAGTAGAACATACTGTATACAGCGTTCGGGGGAATTTGGAATTTCGCTTTTCGTCACCATTTCTGCCATAATGATGTTGCAGCTAAGTCGTGACTAGCCAGTTGTAACTGGTGGAGGAACGGAGTACCTGGCGAAAAACCACCACATAACCCCAAGTCACTAGCAACTTTCTCACATGCCCCGGGTGGGATTCGCACCCAGACAGCGGTGAGAGACAGCTACCAGTCAGATAAAATTCAGGTGCTTTTGTGATTTAAGTCCCCCAGTAAGTGAGTTTGAGGAGGTTTCGTAGGTGAAACATAGTTTACTGTACTTACAGTGTTATAATTGTGGCAGTTTAATTCATACTTTGCACATCCCTTAAGTGTGCATTTATCAAACTATGAGCACCATTATTTGGACATCTGATCACTGTTCTAGTATTGTACGACACGCTGACATGATTGCTTGTCATTAAACACCCAAAACGCAAATATTAAACTGTGCATCAAAGGCAGTTGCCCGCCAAGTGCATATTGCATATGCACAATAAAACATGGTATACATTATAAGCTCATTTTCAGCAGCTGAGGAAATACAGGTGATTTTTTTATTTCATTAACCATTATCTTGTGCAAATATCCCAAAATAGAAAATTTAAAGAAAAAAGAATAGACAGAACTACGGGTGGATATTAACCTGAAACAGGGTTTTTCCCTTAAAACTGAAGGACTTCGTTTTCGTTATATTCCTCCATAATGTTACTGACTCTCTGAGCTTGAATGGAGTAGAGTTTAAAAATAGACATGTGTCTGACGAGGAGAAGTTTTTGCCATTTCTGGAACACAGATGTCAAGATTGGTTTCCTTTCCATCTTTATTTGCAAAATTGGAAGTGAAAGCAATCCTAGCGAGTTCTGGTGCTAATGTATAACACACAGTAGGACAAATGTCTAATATACAGTAGGGTTCTACTGAATCAAACTTTCAAATCAAACTAAGAGTATTAGAGAACTCAATCTCTTACAGACATAACAAATAGGGTCATTGTGACAAGTAATCTGTAACTGTACATAAGCACGAACATCGTTCCAGTATTACAATTTCTGACACAAATCGATAAAAAAAACTACTTGGCAGATGGGGACTAGTTACTGGTTGGCTGTCACCACATTAATTTGGCAACGATTTCAACTTGCATTAGACTACATGCCGTTTGAAAAATTACCCCCATTGGACAGTGTGCATTCCGCAGTGAATGAAAAAGCATGTTCTGATTGGCAAAAATGCTATTGTGTAACAAAGCAATGTGATTTTTGCCATTTTGCCATATTGAATTTAGGCTAAGTAGAATTTATGGCTATTGTTACCAAACGACAATAATCTTATTTTTATTCATTGCTGATTTCAACAAAGAATTACAACGTGGCAAAAATATACAAGATATCATTAAAATATTTAAGTACATAGAGAGTTACAGATATGAATCACCACTGTGAATAATTGTGAATAATATATAAGAATATACTTAAAATATGTGTAACTGTATATTGTAGTAAATATTGTCTTAGTAACAGATGTGATCAACATTTATAAGCTCTTTTTGGGGCTTTAAGGGGATGTGCATTGTGTTTTGCACCAATATTACAGATATTGCAATTACTACCAGTCTACTACTACTACTACTACTACTACTACTACTACTACTACTGCTGCTACTACTACTACTACTATTCCTACTATTACTACTGCTACTGCTACAACTACTACTACCACTACTACTACTACTACTACTACTACTACTACTACTACTACTACTACTACTATTTCTACTACTACTGCTGCTGCTGCTGCTGCTGCTGCTGCATGTGCTAAATCTATTTCTAATTCTTACGGTATCTTACTAAATCCTCTTCTATAGCACACCTATTCCACAGATGACGGTTAAAGCCTAGAGCTTAACTAACTCAAATTCTATTAGATGAGACATGATTATAGGCACTAATTCCCTGTCCAAATGACAGTATGTGCAGCCCCTAGACCCAAATCCCCTCCTCTACATGTAATTATTCAAATCCACCTGAATTAATGGAATCAATATGGTATCCCTGTTTGCCTTAATCTTTATGATATTACACATAATAAATAGGCTTGGAACATATCAGCAGGCATGAATCCTGATGCATGTTGATACCCAGACCAAACCATATTTCATCATCCATCCATGCAGCAGCAAACTAAGTCCTGACTGCTTTCAGACAAAGACATGAATAAAATATTATAAAGCCTGATGCAAATTTCATTTCGATGAACTCCTAACATAGCAAGGAGAGGACTGAAACCAATTTAGTATTTACTGTTGCCTTTACCCTCTCTGTCTCTGTCTGTCTGTCTCCCTCTGTCTCTGTCTGTCTGTCTGTCTCTTTCCCACCCTTTCACTCACTCTCTCTCTCTCTCTCTCTCTCTCTCTCTCTCTCTCTCTCTCTCTCTCTCTCTCTCTCTCTCTCTCTCTCTCTCTCTCTCTCTCTCTCTCTCTCTTCCCACTCCCTCTCACTCACTCACTCTCAGGCTCTCTCTCTGTCCCTGTCTCTGTCTCTGTCTCTCTCTGAAATATCTAGTGATTGGCACAAGTGGGTCTTTCTATTTCTCTCTATTTTCTGATAAACCAGGGACATCCCACTCTATTACTAGATAAGCACCATCAGTGCATGTGTTGACAGAGCGAATGGCAGGGGATATTGTATGTTTGTAGACGTTACCCGGGCGTGGATTGTCTATCGGCAGAGGTCATCTTGGGTTTGTTTTCTCTCCAGGAGTATTGATTTATAGAGTTGCTACAATGCCGGGGACAGTCCCTCATGTATGCGCACTGCGGCAGGTGTAATAATGATACCTGAAATCTCAGCCAGATCACATGACTAGCCAATCACATGATCCGTGGCAACAGCTGAGGGCAGAGCTCATGGTAGCGATAGCTGTAATACTTTAATGACCATGCCTGATCCCTTCTAATGCTGAGGCTACTTTCATTCAAAGCACAAGAATGCAAAGATTTTTGAAAAACATATAAACCTGCAAAATTGGTATTCATTTGATAGCTCTCGCTGAGTACTCTCCAATGAGTACACATGTGCAAGGGTTTCAGACATTTTTAAAAGTTTTGTTTTGCATAATTTTGGAATGGCCAAATTAGCCAACAGCAGAATAAGGGTTAATTCCAAGGTCATTTGCTCATCTGAGATTTCAGCTTTGTCAGCTGACTCAGGAATCAGATCACATGACAACCGCTGCCCACGAATCTCCTGATAGCTGTAATACAAACAATCAACATTCACTAAAACTCTTATGACCTTGACTTTTTCTAAGGTCATTTTCTACCTGAAATTTCAACTAAATCACCTGACCATGGAATCAGACCATATGGCAACAGCTAATGATAGAACTCATAATTGCTATAATTAATTCAAGAGTAACATTCACTCAAACGACTCCTGTTACCTTGCCTAATTTTTTCCAAGGTCATTATCAATAAGATATCTCAGCTAGATCAACTGATCAGGCAATCAGATCACATGACAACAGTTACCAATATATCTATGATAGCTGTATTAAAAGTAGAGTGACCTTGCCTTCGTGTTAAGGTCATGAAAATGACTTCAGGTCATGGTCATGCAGTTCATGCCACAATCCTGCCGAAAAAAACATTTATCAAAATGATTGTGAAAAAGTAATGTTTACTCAGGCTGCTGTAAAGTACAATGTAGGAAAATCCATTCACTGAGAAATAGTTGTCACAATGATAAAATACTTTCATTTTATAGATGCAATCACAATGGAAAAAATGCTCAAACTGAATAAAAACTCAAGATGATAACAATCAGTTATCTGATAATTTTTCTGATATATTAAGCCGTAAAGTTTTCAATTTATCAATACATGAAAAAAGAACAGTTTATTGGTATATTGATTGGCACATTATTTTCAACTTAAGCTCTGTATATTGGTATATAGCAGGCCTATGAGGAACTGCAACTACTTATTATCTAATCAAAGGACGGGGAAGTTTATACCCGGCACATTGGTGCATACAATGGGTGCTAAATGGGGCATGTAAACAGAGGACAGAGAAAGTATAAAAACAGGAATGCCTGATGAGATCCTGATCTGCCAGGATTAGATACAGCCTAATAAAATCATAGATCAATAACCCCATCAATCTCCCCGCGATGAAATTTCAAACCTAACGAGATGAGGAAAGCGCTCTTTGTGGACGCAGCCGACCGAGCGTCCAGCGCAAGGGAAGAGGGATGAGTTATATCCTCCAACGGAAAGAGGATACCCGGAAAATCAGTCATGGGTGCGCTCAAATACTCATCACATCACAACCTCTGCTTCGCTCGGCTATTGTGCCGCCGAATTGAGCTTAGAGCAGAGCACAATATGGAGGGCAAAGGGAGATTAAGATCAAGATTAAGACAGCTTGAGAAGGAATCTAGAGAGATTTGAGAACAAGATCAAACAAGATAGAGGTCATGAGGTCAGGAATGTAATCACGGACCCACAATATGTCTGAGAGAAATATAAAGATATGGAGAGAGATGGAGGAAGATAGATATACATATATATAAATATATATATATATATATATATAATATATATATATATATATATATATATATATATATATATATATATATATATATATATATATATATATATAAATATATATATATATATATATATATATAGATATATATATATAATATATATATATATATATATATATATATACATATACATATATATAAATACTAGAAAAGTACCCGTCCTGCGGACGGAAACCATGAAATATCTTATAACGACAGCCATATCAGAGCACCCAGATATCTCTGACACCACACATTTAGGGTCACCTAACCTATGTATCAATAATTCAAGAAGAAACAGATATACCATCGACAAATAAGATCAAGGTTTATCATACCAGCTGTAATAAAGAATATAGTGCTGTGTATATTCATGATATCACTAATTATAATCATTTCCACTCAAAACTATTTTCACAGTGAAAGTATGGCGTAACATATGTCATTTGTACATCTATCTGTCTGTCTGTCCGAATGTCCCTCTCCCCCCTCTCGCTCTCATTGTATCTCTCTCTCTCTCTCTCTCTCTCTCTCTCTCTCTCTCTCTCTCTCTCTCTCTCTCTCTCTCTCTCTCTCATTGTATCTCTCTTTCTGTATCTCTCCCTCCCCCCGTATCTCTCTCGCTGTATCTCTCTCTCATTGTATCTCTCCCCCCTCTCTCGCTCGTAGCTCTCTCTCGTTGTATCTCTCTCTCTCTGTATCGATCTCCCTGCCCCTCACTCTCGCTCGTATCTCTCTCTCGTTGTATCTCTCTCCCTCAATCTCGTTGTATCTCTCTCTCTGTATCTCTCTCCCTCCCCCGCTCTCTCTCTGTATCTCTCTCTCCCTCCCTTCTCTCTCGTTCTCTGACTCGCTCTCTGTCTCTCCCTCCCCTCTCTCTCGTTCTCTGTATCGCTATCTGTCTCTCTGTCTCTCCCTCGTCACACCTGAACACACGTTCCTTAGTCCTTCTACAGTATATGCACTGAGCGCTTGCTATTTTGAGTCTCAGGTGCCACCACCCGGAGTGGCACACATCGTCTTTACAGCAGGAAGGGCTGAGAGATGGTTACAAATTATCATCTATTTCAAATTGATACTTGTTTTCGATCTATCGAGTTTGCTATTTTTTTTTTTGATATACCTACATAAATTTTTTTTTTAACTTTTTAACAGCTGCAATTTAAAATGTTTATATCAAACTGACCTTTCATTTTCTTTAAACTTGGAAAGTGCAATGGTTAATACAAAATACTGTTTTAAATTACATGTAAACCCACCATATATTGAGGCAATATCACCTTATCATTTCACCATCTTCAATGAAATCCAAGTTATCCATCTATCCCCGAATGTCCTGTTTTTATCTCATTCTCCTAAGATTCTCCTCTTCCTTATTAATGGCGAAGAGAACAGTCGAAGTTAAACTGCCGTCTGTATGTCCTAGACGTCATTCAATCCCTGTCCTGTTTGTTCCACTTAAGCCTTATGTTCTCGTTGCGTCGGGCTCGACCCCCTCGCAAATAAAACCGCAGGCACACCAGTGGGTTTTGTGGTAAGGGCCTCATTGTTCGCAGCAATTTTGGGGTGGCTTGCCTATTAACTTCATTTCAACCTGATCAGGTGCACATGTTCTCCTCACCAGACCTCCCGGAGAGATATGCAGTTCTAAAAATCATCATCAAAAGCACCTTTTTGTTTAACTTTTTGAAATTTGTTTACGTTAAAAACCATGTAGACACACTCGGATATGCGTAAGACCACACATTGAAGACCACCTAACCCTAAAACAATAATTCAAGAAACTTGGCATATAGATATACCATTTCATAAATAAGATCATGGGTTATTAAACCGGCTGTAATAAAGATGGGACATTTATGATTTCACTGATACATATAATCTTAATCATTTCTACTCAAAACTATTTTCAAAGTTAGGGTATGGCGTAATATATCATCTCTCTCTCTCTCTCTCTCTCTCTCTCTCTCTCTCTCTCTCTCTCTCTCTCTCTGTATATATATACTATATATATATATGTATATATATATATATATATATATATATATA
>OZ012693.1:40411321-40565321 GCA_963942565.1 Maea johnstoni | reverse complement strand
CTTATGGATGATTCTGAAATTGTCTACACAAGTGTGACAAATATGTCTATTTGTTTTTTTCTAAATGGAGGTGACCTATGACATAACTGATGTTAAAATCAAGCCATGACATTATCTGAGAAGGCGATTAAGCTTATGGATGATTCTAAAATTGTCTACACAAGTGTGACAAATATGCCTATTCACTTTTTCTAAATGGTGGTGATTTATGACATAACTGATGTTTCAAGTGAAAAGTTGCAATTCTGAAATTGTCTACACAAGTGTGACAAATATGTCTATGTTTTTTTTTCTAAATGGTAGACTTAACTGATGTTGCATGTGAAAAGTTGCAATTAACAACAAGAAAAGACAAAGTAATCAAATTAGAATAAAATGTGATTAAAACACAAAGAAAATAGAATGTGTTTTGTTCATTGTGATAAATAAAGGTCAGCTCTGAAGATTAGTTGGGACTTTTTTCCAAAAGAGAGGTATCGACCAGATCAGAAGACAGTACTGCCTACATCCTCAAACAATAACAAGAAATGCTAAATGGCCATCTCAAATAATATAGTAACCCACCAATCAGTATCCCGTTCAATTTCTTGAAATCTTAGGCAATGGGTCGTGTTTTTTTACCCCTAAAATATGTACCAAGTTTAGCTGTGTGAGGAAACAAGAATGCCTCTCTGAAATATGTCTTATAATATATTTCTATCGATCCACCATTGCATCCTGCACATTTCCGATCATTCTTCCATGAACTCAGTTATATTACACAAAAGAAATCCATATTTTGCTGAACACATGTTACACATATCATATTCCACAGTCAAGTATACTGATTTGCAAAAATGCATTATGAAATCAATTTCTGTTAATTTCTTCAAACAGGTAAGCAAATATACAGTACACTGTGATCAGCATCTTGTTAATGGATTTGATATTGGTAAAACATTTTGAATTATTTCTATACCAATAAAACAGCAACAATTAAACAATGTTTCTAGTTTTCAGGGAGCTTACCCTGCACAATTATTTACCAGTTTAGATCTTGTATCAATAACAGTGCCAGCAGTATCCTTCAAACAGTAGAAACGTATATTAGAGATAGTAGTGTAGGTAAACACTGGGAGAATTCCCTGTTTAACTAGTCATTATTGTGCCCATATGGACCACCTGTGTCTGAAATAAAGTATTGAATTGAATATCGAAATGACCCTAAGTTTAGTATCTAAGACTTGCTTACTGGATGCTTATTCCCTATTATTATGATCAAACATATATGGTAGGTGAGACCAGGGTGTATAATGAAAGAATGCTGCTTTAGGACTAGTGCATGTTCCAAGAACAATTACTGAAAAGAGACCATGCCATAGAATAGTATTCTCTGACATTTCTTGGAATATGAATGATTTTTCATCCAGAGATTGTTTATCATTTAGTTGATAAAATTGATTATCATAGTCTTTTTTTGATAAGAGGAAATCAGCCTTTTAATACAATTGTAATTGGGTAAGTTATCTAAAATTAGCCCCAGAATAACTTCTGACAATAGGAGTTGGACAATAAAGAAGTATATAAAAAAAATGCCTACCCTAAAAATCAGGATATAAAGGTTTAAACGTTGTTTCAGAAATAAGAAACTTGTTACAAAGTAGTGTTGGAAATGATAGTTTGCTATTTTGAAGCAGATAATTGTTACAAATACATTAACCATCAATTTCAGTACTACCCATATGGTGTTGTATACATTCAAATAGCTTTAACATTAGACCAAATCAAAACTTTGGTTATTAACACACAGCATGGCCTTAGACTGTGTAACAAAGGCTATATATATTGGCAAGTGCCAACTGGAGTCATGTTTGTTTGGCTGACCAATGTGCATTGAGACCCCCCAGCTAAGACGCAAACACAATGAGAACACATGCGCCTCATTGGATGATTGCTGACATTGGTCCACAAGCTGCCAGTATCTCTTACACATTTAAACAAAAATGCATGTATTTCCCTTCACAAAACCTGGTATTTCCAATCCCTATTATTGCATAATCTATGCTACAACAATTGCATAAAAATCTCTCGAGAATGAAGAATGAGAGAGAGGTGACACTACTATTATCATGTCACATTTCATATTAATGTTGTTTGCACATGTGGGTTTCTTTTATGTACATTAGTCAGGTATTTGACAAATGGAGCTGTCAGTTCTCCTGCATGAGAGAGGGAACCAGCACCAGCCACAATAATTAAGTCTACACGCCAACTCTAGCTGGGTTTTAATTACTCTAGCCATCGCGGTAGGGCCAACTTGGGTGATAGGAAAGTCAACTTAGACAATGCTAAATTAAAGCTTCTCCTCTCTTCCCACAGTATCTCCCATCACAAACATCAAGGCCTGAGGTAAGAGCGCCTTAGTAACTTAGGGGAAGTGATGTTTTCTTTAAGCAATGCAATTCCCTCCTCAATTTACTACTGGCAAGTCATAATTTAATTAAGACGGCAGAAAAAGCGATGATTAATGAAATGCTACTCATGAGAAGATCCCAGTGTCTAAAACATCATCTAGGAAATAACCGACGGTGAAATGTTAAACAAAACACAAACAACTTTCTCTCATTTTCTTTTTCAAAATGCCAATTTATTACAAAATCATTCTCCTACAAGCAGGTATTACCAATATAAATATCCCTGATGTGAGATAGTATTAAGGGACTCAAAATATCTTTCATGATCAAGCACATGGCAGAATTCATAGTCGAATAGCCATGCAGCAGGGCATCTGGGCGTATTTTGGACACCCAAACCCTCAAATATCATACCTCAGGACACTCAAGAATTTGGGGGGAGTAATTTCTTAAAGAGTCAATTTCAAGCATAAAATTAATTTTTTTCCACCTCAATATAATTCCCATAGCATTGTGTAAGGACTTAATGCCTAGTTTCAATGAGTAAATAAATACAAGTTTATGGTTGTAACCTTGATATATGGAGTTCACCCTTGAAGAAAATGGATGCCCAAGAGTTTACAAATGGCAATTTTGGGCACCCAGACTTTACATTCTAGCTAAGACCCTGCAGCAGATTATATACAAAGTTGCTTATAATGTCTAACGAAGGGGCTTAGGATCTACCCAGTCCTGGTGCCTACAGGTAGGATTACAGGTATACCCTGTAGTTAGGTTTCACCTGTCCTTGGTGAGTCCACCACGAAGCCCAGTGTACGTCAGCAGCATTGCCAATAAGTCTTGTCATGTCTGAGACATCATTCGTGGCTTCTCTTTACCCTTGTCTCATTTCACGGCCGCTGATGGATCACCCATTCAAACACGCCCCGCCATCCACTTCCTCAATCACCACCACCACCACTGCCTTCATGACCTCCTCCTAGCAGGGAACAACAAAAGCCTGCAGGCCCAGCACACATGCATGCACAGCAGGGTCTTAGCCAGCAGGGCGTCTGGGTGCCTTTTTGGACACCCAAACCCTTAAAAAGAATCCCTCAGGACACCCATTTTTTTGTGTGGAATTTCTAAAAATCTCAATCTCAAGCTTATAATTGAATTATTTCATCTCCTTATAATTCCCATGGTATTCTTTAATGATATCATGCCTTATTTTTATGAATTTATTCATGTTTATGGTTGAAACATGGGTATATTGTGATACCCCTTAAATATTTGGACACCTCAAAATTTTACAACTGCTAAGACACTGCTGCAGGCCCAGGACACATGCATGCACACCAGGGTCTTAAGCCAGGATTTGGAAACTGGGTGGCCAAAATTGGCAATTGTAAAATTTTGGGGTGTCCTTTTTTTTTCATGGGAGACCACAATATACTCTGACTACAACCATAAACATGACTGTATTCAATTATTGAAATAAGGCATGCTATCCTTATTCAATGTCATGGGAATTATATTTAGGTGGGAAAACTTCAATTATATGTCATAACTTCTGACAGTGGTGTCCAGTTGAGTCTTCTGAAAGATACCTAAATTTCCCACCCTCCCCCCATTGCTTGATAATCTACTTAATCTCTATCTGCATCATCATCATCATTACTGCAGGGTTGGCCTGGTCGCTATATAAATGTGTGGCATTGTGGAAGGCTGTCTAATGATAATAAAAAGTATGAAAGACCCCATGGAGCTAGTCATGAAGAGAAGGGAATTTCTTCCTGGTTCCGAGTTTTTATCTAATCACAACATGACCTAAGCTGTTGGAAGTGACAACCCATTCCTTCCTTCCTTCCTTATATTCATCACCACCACCACCACCACTACCACCACCACCACCATCATTATCATCATCACCACCCCCATCATCACCATCATCACCACCCCCATCATCATCATCATCACCACCCCCATCATCACCATCATCACCACCCCCATCATCACCATCATCACCACCCCCATCATCATCATCATCACCACCCCCATCATCACCATCATCACCACCAACATCGTCATCATCATCACCACCACCATCATTATCATCATCACCACCAACATCGTCATCATCATCATCATCATCATCATCACCATCATCACCACCACCATCATTATCATCATCACCACCAACATCGTCATCATCATCATCATCATCACCATCATCACCACCACCATCATTATCATCATCACCACCAACATCGTCATCATCATCATCATCATCATCATCATCATCATCATCATCATCATCACCACCAGGGTCTTAGCCAGGATTTAGGAACTGGGTGCCCAAAGTTGGCAATTTTGAAATTTTGGGGCGTCCAAATTTGTAAGGGGGACCACAATATACTCAGATTTCAACCATACACTTGTATGAATTTATCAAAATAAGGCATGATATTCTTATGCAATGTCATTGGAATTATATGGAGATGGAAAAGTTCAAATATATGCTTGAGATTGACATTTTAAGAAATTCCTTACAAAAATATTTGGGTGTCCTGAGGGGTGCATTTTAAGGGTTTGGGTGTCCAAAAAGACACCCAGACGCCCTGCTGGCTAAGACCATGACCACCACAATCATCATCATCATGCTCATCCTCGCACAGCACCCTTGTCTGACTTGGCTTGGCCAGACCCATACCTATGGAGTCATATAGCCAAAAGTCCGGCCATCTCTGCCCTTCTCTGGGGCGGCGGTGTGCCGGCGTGGCAAGGCGATCAGAATGTGATCATTAAATGAGTTATTTGTGCTCCCCGGATAGCCATAAACTCTCTAACCTGCAGGTCGGGCATTCCAGGATTAATCTGTCAGAACCTCAATCAGCGCCAGTCCTTATCACCGCTGTCATCAGGGGACCCGGCTCCCGAGGGACCAGAATTTTCTAAAGATATTAGGAGCAGTAATTGGTACGCTGGTGCCTATGATCAAAAGCTGGATTGGAGCATTCACTTGGTGGCCAGCACGGAGCGAGCGAATGAGAAAAGTCTTAAGGAGTGAGCCAACATGTACCCGCAAGAAAAAGGGAAAGTATTTGGATAGTTCATCAGCAGGTCAGAGGGCCAGTTTGTTGTGACATATTGATATTTATGTATTGATATATGTTACTTTTTTAGGGAGTATGCTAACATCTACCCGCAAGAAAAAGGGAAAGTATTTGGATAGTTCATCAGTAGGTTAGAGGGTCAGTTTATTGTGACATATTGATATGTTACTTTTTTAAGGAGTATGCTAACATGTACCCAAATGAAAAAGGGAAAGTATTCACATAGTTCATCAGTAGGTCAGAGGGCCAGTTTTGTGTGACATGTTGATGTGTATGTGTTGATTTGTTACTTTTTTAACCCTTCCAATGGTGAGGCTACTTTCGTCCAGTGCACAAAAACGCAAAGATTTTTGAAAACTATCTAAACCTAGTCAAGTTGGTATTCATTGGATAGCTCTCAATGAGTACTCTCATATGAGTACCCATTTGCCAGGGTTTCTGTCATTTTTCAGCTTTTTCACATTATTCTGTATGGAACAAATAAGCCACCAGCAACTAAAGAGTTAATGGTTTTCCTCATCATGAGACAACCGATTGGGTTTAAATACCCATCACTTTTGTGTGGGGACTGAGAGAATTTGAATATTTCATTATAAGATCATGAGGCTGATTCATTGTGACAGATTTATACATATGTACTAGTAAATGGTTTCCTGAAAAAAAACTAGTCATAGATATAATGTCATTAGTAAGATCTAGCACAAGTGAGTTGAGGATATAAATCTGAACATCTTTTTAGGGGAACTGTAGGAATGAATAGATCAAAGTGTATGGACCACCCAGTTAGTATACATAAGCCTATTCAAAGTGTATGGACCACCCAGTTAGTATACATAAGCCTATTCAAAGTAGGACTATGAGAAGAAAAGTACTAACAACTCTTGTCTCTTGTCTCAATCTGTTTTTGGATGAAAAGAAGTTTAATTTTCAACTTCAATTATTTTTCCAAAGATGACTTCCTATAAGAATTCTCTTAAATTCTTAGCAATCATAGCAGTCACAGATTTTAGACTCAGTTATAATATGGGTCTACCTACATTCACAAGCATAGCTAGATAAGCTGCTACTCTGTGGAATAAATAAACACATTTCTTCCTTTATGGTCTGTATACCTTACTTCTTGCCCTAAGAGTTGTAGCTTTTAAAGTATCAACATACATTGAACCATGGATGCATTCACCGAAACCAAACAAGGAAAGAAAAGATCTGTTTGATTGCCACCTGGTGAGCAATTTAAGAACTAATTGTGAGTTAATTTAGAATTTTATTTTTTGCCACTTTTTCTGCAATGTACAATAAATAGCAATGTACTCATAAGATAAGATCAAAGGGAAGTGAACAATTGGCTGGCCTAACATTTCTAGGTTGTTGAGAAATTTTGGAATTAAATGAGAGTGAATTTCATTTTTTGCCATTTTTTTTGCAATATAGAATTAATAGCAATGAACCAATCAGGTAAGCTCAAAGGGAAGTGGAAAATTGGCTGGCCCAACATTTCTATGCTGGTGAGAAATTATAAAACTAAATGGGAGTGAATCTTGAATATTATTTTTTTTGACACTTTTTCTCCCATATACGGTAATGAGAGTGAACTCATCGGGTGAGATCAAAGGGAAGTTGAAAATTGCCAGGCCCGTCATAGTTAGAGCAGCTAGTGTAAGCGGCATCTGAGTGATCATGAAGGTGTCTCTGACGGAATGACACATTGTTCTGCCGTTTTGAGATAACGAGGTTGCTGCAGATATGTAACAATAATGCATCCCCGAGGTATAGGTTGTCATTGTGAATTGACTGTCAACCGGGCGGCGTGAGCATGGCGGTTTAGGCGTCATAATTCACCGGAGCTCTCATATCTATCATGAGGGACTGGGAGGCAGACATGCCATGACCTGACAACCATCCCACCAGGAATTACACAAGGCAGCAGCTATCTAGAATAGACACATAAAGCCATGCAATGTGGTCTGGGAATAAAAATGTGACACCAACTATACACATTGTCAACATTATAGTTAAGGCCCCAGTCTATTTCTATCATCAAAAGAGACCAAATATCATGAAATTAAACAGAAAGACAACTTGATAGGAAAGATCTACTTAAGCCAGAATAGATAGAAAATTATAGCCATGCAATGTTGTCTGGGCATAAAAATGTGACACCAATCACTACATATTACTGGTATTTTTTACAGGCATTTAATTTTCGCTATTTTTGCACTACCCATGATAGCGCCAAAATTACATTCTTCAAATAAATATCCTGCTTTGAATCTGCTTTGAGTGCTTAAATGAGCAAATTCAAAGTAGCACAAATACCCTCCAGCAGGGCTGTAAAGCAAGATAAATTTTAAACACTCAAAATTAAAGCCCTATTAAGTAGACACATGGTCAACATTATAGTTAAGGCCCCTATCTTTGTCTATCATATCCATCAAAAGAGATGGAATATGGAGTTTGATGGAAAGACAACTTGATAGGCAAGACCTACTTCCTACTAAGAAAAGCCCCCCACCCTTGTAATAGATAGTGATACATGTTTGTATAAAGAGGCATTTAAGCTTACATTGCGTTTGCCCTACCAATAACATTCATAGTTATGAATGACTTAGATTTACCAATCCATTGAAGTAAATAATCTACTTAGGCAATACTGATTAATAAGTTAAATACTTCTTGATATTGTTATTGCTTTTTGGGTGTTTTTGGTGCAGGTTATATGCAAGCAGAGTATTGGGGTAATAACCTTTACCAATGTGTGCCTTTAATTCCATTTGAAAAGTTTTTCTGGATAAAGGATACCTTTGAAAATTTATCCTTAATTAAATGTGAATTTGCAGAATATTAGAAAGAGAAGTGTTGGCTGAGGACTGGTTACAAGATCTCCTTTAATTATATTCTAAAAGATTCTTTGGACAAAGAGGTAACAGTACAATTTGGCATTTTATTGGTGGGCACAATTGGCATATGCATAAGAGTGAAGTTCAGTTCAGCTTTTAATGGTTAATTTCATAATAAGTCTTTTTCACATTGTTGATGAGCCTTAGGAAATTCTAGTGTAAATGAATTTTTCTGTGACCAATTTCATTGTTACATCACACAATCTACAGCCACTACCATTTCCACATGTGATCAGAATTGTCTAGTACATTTATAACACCTGGTGGAGCTATGAGGGCTCTACTTTTATGTAAACAATAAAAGACCAGGCAACCTGGTTCCATTTGGCTATGGTTCCAGTACTGCATCTTGTTCATTACAACAGCAGTGGATAGACTACACTCTGGTAAAAGTTAACAGGCCTGTACATGCCTGTTACATGCTCATTACAGGCCCGTTCAAAACATGCCCATTACACGCATTATGATGTACAAGTTAATAACGTTACGGCCCCATTGAAAAAGCGAGCTTGTACAGGCCCGTTAACTTTTACCTGTGCAGGGGGATCAACTCCTGTGGGACAAGAAATCTGGTCTGAGGTTTTATCCTTATCATACCCTAGAGATTGAATCAGAAACCTGCCTGCCTTATTCCCACCTTAATTTGTCAAGCAACCCGAAACATGCAATCTGCACATAAAGAGGTGGGCTGCAATACCTGTAAGGTACCTGCAGATTCTTGATGTGGCAATTAGCACACTGATTACCTTTCCCTATTATTTTCAGTGCATTAAACAAATAATTCAGTTGCGCGCGAGCGTGATTTATCCCAGATGACAGTATTAGAATGCAATTAATCCCCGCACGGTTAAGATGTACGCATTCAATCAGCGGGGCCGGCCATCTAAGGATGAGCGGAAGATGAAGGGGCTGTACTGTTTGCTCCCTGGTGACCTTCTAATTGGAAATGGATGGAAATAATTATTGAACATGGTCGGAGCGAGGCGAGAGGGAAGATCTGCGGAGCCCATCTTTCCCCGCTTTACCCATCTGCTCACAGCTCTTCAGCGCAGCGCCGCCAGATTCTCCGCCGCAGCCGCGGTGACCTGGGGACCAATTAGGGGCTTTTCTTATCCCGCCTGCCCCCAAGGGGCCCCCATCAAGAGGCCCAGGAGGGGCGCTGGTGATGAAATGAACCCAATCAGTTGTATCCACTATGTAGAGTCATCGTCGTCAGCGTCAGCGCTGCTCATCTGGTGGCTGGTTGACCGCGTTAACTCATACAAGGCCTATGACTAATCGAAGAATGTATCATTTGTGATTGTTGGAAATATCTGATGGAAAGTTATGTTATAGACCGGAATTTCATGCAATCAAACAACTTCATACAAGCAAATATGATTATAAAGAGAGACCACAGGGCGAAATGTAGTCTTTGTAGACAGGTCTTTAATTAATGTATCGTTCATGATTGTCAGCTCTGCAATGGAAATATCTGATGGCAAGTCATATTGTAGACCAGAATTGTGACAACTTCATACAATCAAATATGCATATAAAGAGAGACGACAGTTCTGCACTGGAAATATCTGATTGAAAGTCATATCATAGACCAGAATGGTGACAACTTCATACAATCAAATTTACTTATAAAGAGGAACAACTCAAAGACAGGATGACCAAAATGTAGTTTTGTACACAAGTCTTCAACCCTTATGCTGTTGGTGGCTAATTTTGCCAACACAAACTGATTTAAAAAACAACAACTGAAAATGACTGAAACTGATTGTTTTTCAAAAATCTTTACGTCCTTGTGCTTTGGACAAAAGTAGCCTCAGCATTGGAAAGGTTAATTCCACAAGAAATGCTAATTTTTCACCCTAATGATTCCATTTATAGTCAGTCTTTGTAGCTACCTAGTGTGTAGGTCACCAGCTAAATCTTGTCTACTATATATAGCCAATATGTAAAACTTTTGTCTGGCCAAAATGTTTTGAGGTTAAGTATGTATTAACACTATAATACCATTCATGATTGATAGTTTCTTCCACAATGCTCAGCAATTAACATTTCTTTTCTCAGATTTTTCTCAAAATGATCCTTATATGAACATGAAATACATATCATACTTTCAGGACAAGTGGAGATTTTGTTTCAATTTGATAACAATGGATAACTTCTGAACAATTGCAATTTGACTATACACCTGAAATAAATAACTGACTATGACAACTGTCAACCATTGCATTCATCTTTGACTATACACCAGCAATTAAGAAGCGACAATAACAAATGTATAAGACTGGCAATTCAACCATTACCATTGACATTGACATACTTGCACAATAGCATTCATCTTTAACTATACACCAGCAATTAAGAAGCGACAATAACAAATGACTAAGACTGGCAATTCAACCATGACCATTGACATTGGCATATTTGCACAATAGCAATCATCTTTGACTATACACCAGCAATAAGGAACTGACCACAAAAAAAGCCTAGATTGGCTTTTCAACTGGGGTAACATTGTCAAATTTGAAGAACATATTTGAACAATAGGAATCATCTTTGACGATACACTAGTTAGCATTTAGAAACTGACTATAACAAACAAATTAGACTGGCTTTTCAACTGGGGTAACAGCGCCATATTTAAAGAATAGCAATCATCTTTGACAGACTAAAAGAAGAAATTAGGAACTAGCTTTAGCTTCAGCTGGACCTCAATGCGACCTCCGCGTGCATCGTCTTCGAGCACGGAAAATTAGCATCTTGTAGAAGTGAAATAGATCTAGACTTTGGGTAACATTGCCATATTTAAAGAATAGCAATCATCTTTGACGGACTAAAACCAGAAATTAGAAACTGGCTTTAGCTTCAACTGGACCTCAATGCGACCTCCGCGTGCATCGTCTTCGAGCACGGAAAATTAGCATCTTGTAGAAGTGAAATAGATCTAGACTTTGGGTAACATTGCCATATTTAAAGAATAGCAATCATGTTTGACTGACTGGCTGTAGCTTCAGCTGGTCCTCCATGCGACTTCCACATGCACCCTCTTCGAGCGCGGAGGAAAATTAGCATCTTGTAGAGTTGAAATAGACTTTGGCTCCGATTTCCCTTAGGTCTCGGCCATTTATTCAAAGCTGCGCTACTCATCCTTGTCAATTTCAGCTCAATCAGAATACGCGACTCCTCTTGGGCGCTAGCCTCCAATTTCATGTTACATTAGAAATTGCCTAGTAAGGCCCAAAACAACCCAGATCGTCTGGAGTTTTTTTCCTTCTTTCGACTGAGATCCTTTCTTGGTTAATTTCCATTCAAGCCCATAACTTACTGGAGACAGGATAGGAAATTAGTTGTTGGTTGGATTTGATTAATTCTGAGGAAACTTGCCATCAATGTCAATATTGTCTATTATTTCTATTCATATTTTAGGGTATCAAATCCTAGTAACATACATCCAGCTTATTGACTGATTGGCTGATTGACTGATATGATTTGAGGCACCATGGGTTTAATTGCAAATTAAAAATATCCCTTCATATTTAAAGAAAAATCACACAAGCTGAAAGATGTAAATCTTTAACACTGTGGAGCTGAAGCAAAGCAGAAACCCCCTTTTCCTTAATTACAAAATAAAATGAATGTAAGGAACATTTTGGCTACAGTTGAGTGTTTGGAGAACGTCCAAGCTGTGGAAGTTCCATGTAAAACAGACTTAGGCCTAAAAAAAGAAATTGTTTGTTTCCTGTAACGGTCCGAAAAAAAAGGGTAGGTAGGTCGGTAAAAAAAGATTTTGATTCTTTTTTTGGTCAAAAACGTGTTTTATGCATGTTTTACGTTAATTGGGAGTTTGGAGGGCGAAAAAAAACTTTGAGGTAGGGATTTCTTTGAATAAAAAGTTGTTAGGGTAGGGTTACAGGAAACAAACAACTTTTTTTAGGCCTTACTGGCATTTGAGGCTGGTACAGCTTGAGACTTATAGTTGCCATAAAATCATATCAAAAATATTAAATTGTACATTTTTGCAAATTATAGCTTTAGAGAAGGAAAAAAGAAAGGAGTTGATGACCATATATTTGGATAATGGCCTTATGTCCAGTCCTAGTAAATGAACATGCGAAACAGGCAAAATAGACATGTTATCATAAGCTCAGTTTGTGGAAAAATGATGATTGCTTTTAATTTTTGAGGTGGCCTCCTGCAACTTTGAGTTAAAATGGCAAGTGCTAGCCAAAGCAGCCCCGTTCTTTGTCTTTATCTTAAATCTGATTAATATCTTTTGAACATTCCAATGGAAGCTGCTCAGAATATTATCATAATCCGAATATTTCTATAACTTTTTATTGAAATCACTCACATCATAATGGCAACCATTGGTATTCTGGTTGCTTAATTGATTTCTGTAATTTAGTGTCCAAAAATAACCGAGAAGGCGAAGATTGAGGCAAGAATTATTTTATATCAAAACAATATCTTTAAGCCCTCAACCAACTGTGACTTCTTCAAAACATGTCACATTTCTGCATGATTAGCCTTTTTCATAACTAGATGATTTAAAACCGGATTAAGAAAAAGGCCTTTGACTCTTTAGATTTATTAAGTTAATATCCAGAAATATGTCTGAAGGCAAGACACATTGATTATTTGTGCAGGAACTATTGCCAATCTAATTTTATCTCAGAACTTGTCCAATTTCATAACATGAAAGACAGGATGACATCAACTAACAATAAGTCCATGTCATTCGATGAGAGTATTTTTTTTTCAAAGGAAATGTCTGCACGGATAATAAATTGCAATTTGTCAGTGAAAGGGAATCGATAGCATTTAATTGAAAGATTTTGAAATTATGGTCCTGGGTGGGGATGTACAATGAGCAAAGCATATCGTACTTGCTTATCTTCTAAAAAAAGGGTTTTAAGGTTTTTCACAATTTTGTAATGCACAGAAAGGATTTTCCTCCACACGGTTTTTAGTATATACTAGAAATATTCCACACTATTGGTTTATAGAGATCCCTTGAATGACCAACTACTAAATGCTTTGCCACATGCCAACCAACCAATTAATGACCTTTTAACATGTTGTGAGGCCTACCTACCCTATTTCTCTTCAGACCGTTACAGAAAACAAACTTTTTTTCTACACCTGATAACAACTTAGAAACTTAAAGTTGCCACTGAAAACAACTTTTTTTCTACACCTGATAACAACTTAGAAACTTAAAGTTGACCACTAATCTTTCATTAACATTAGTAAACTGCATCAAATGTAAATCATGGGTAAAATATGTCACATTTTTTATATATCCCAGAGACTAATACTCACATGTTTGATTATTCATATATATTGCATTACCAGGAAGGAAGGAAGGAATTGGGTTTTACGTCGCTTTCAACCGCTTAGGTCATATCGCGACGAGATAGAAACCAGGAACCGGGAACAAATTCCCTACTCTTCACGAATAGTTCCAAGGGGTCTTTCAGTTGCAGAAGAACCATAGACAGTCCTCCACAATGCCGCACATTTATAGAGCGACAAGGCCAACCCGCTTGGGGATCCAGCGGAGACTCGAACCTGCAAACTCATGTTTGGGAGCCAGGCATCGTAACCACTAGGCCACGGCAGATCCCTTGCATTGCCAGGATACAAATCATTTGATAGTGAGAAGGGGGAGTTTAAAATTTCAGTATGGCAATCTGATTGCGGGGGCTTCTAGTGGCAATACCATTCCCACTACACTTCTTACTACTTACAGATTCAGAATCCATTAATTATCCACAGCTAATTGATGGAGAACTACTAGTGAGGCAATATAAATGCAATGAGGTGTAAACTGAAACCATCAATGTTTAAATTCAAACGACTGTGATTAGTTGTCTTGAAGATGACAGAGTAGAAGACAGAAGAGACACAGTTGGCGCCAGTTTCCATGGAGGACAAATGAAAGATGCGTATGTGCGTGTTAACTGGTAACATGCACAAGTGAATACTGTAGAATGGCTAATTTTCTGTGATTTTTATTTTTCCGTTTTTTTCCCCAATGCTTTCAAACAGGAATAAACAACACAGAAAAAACAATACAGTACATGTCCTGACTTAATAAACACAGAGAAATCCTTGTCCTTACCCATTAATATTTGCTCTTTGGTATACTAAAATTAAAAATCTACATACAACGGGAAAATTAGAAACGGAAAATAAAACACATGTCCTCTCTTCGGAGGTATTAGAAACGGAAACACCCAACAATTAAGAATTCGGGAAAATTGTTACAAGGAAAAATTAGCCATTCTACAGTAACCGAGGATGGCTACAGTCTCTGAAGTTGGAATAAAACCCAGGAGTATTATAAAATTTACAGCTGCAATAATGTGCAATTCAATTTACTTTTATTTTGCTAAATGGAAATATTTCACAAGATTTTTTTGTCGTTTTTGTGTTCTGTTGCAAAAGATTTATATTGATCTATAGCAAATCTCACTCCTACTTCAACCTACTGACTGTATTTATTTTATCAGTACAAGTGAAATTCTGACCTTGTTTTGATACCATGGGGTGTTTCCCAATGTCTATCTTATAGACAACTACATGAGGAAGTGGACCAAGTTACAGAGGATATTTCAGCTAAATTAGAAAGAAAGGTCACATGATATATGAGAAAAGCTGTCATTAGAAAGTCAGTAATGGCTATGATTTTGTTAAAATTGTCTGTAACTTATTCAGACAACATAAATTAAGCAAATATAAGTATAAGAAATTAGTATTCAGAAATGCTATATCTGAAGAAAAGGAATCATTAGTGTTTTTTTTCAAATATGATTCTGATACGCGAAATTATATATATATATATATATATATATATATATATATATATATATATATATATATATATATATATATATATATATATATATATATATATATATATATATATATATATATATATATACATACATACATACATACATACATATATATATATATATATATATATATATATATATATATATGTATATATATATATATATATATATATATATATATATATATATATGTATATATATATACATATATATATATATATATATATATATATATATATATATATATATATATATATATATATATATATATACATATATATATATATATATATATATATATATATATATATATATATATATATATATATATATATATATATATATATATATATATATACATATATATATATATATATTGTCATATTGGCAGGTATGAGAAAATATACATTCATGTCATTGTGGCATCAAGGAATTGAAAGAATTCCCATGATATTCCTCTCACACATGAAGCAGATCTATAAGGGGAAAAGAACCAAGCTCAATGACCTTGAATCCGCCAAGCAATTCCGGATTTTATCTGAAGCCGAGAACAATTCCCTCTCCCCTGAGGTTTGACCTGGGAGGATAAGTTATGATGTACTTTTCATAAACTGCTTTCTCAAGCAATTGACTCATCTTTCCTGAAGTTCTCCTTTCCAATTAATGCAATCAATCAGGGACATTACTCAATCAATCAAGGCCCGCATCAGACATGTCATTTAAAGCAATAACAAAGTGCCGACAAATAGAGCTGCTACATCGTCAAGGAGGAACTCTGCTGCAATCTCCGGTTGCCAAGAAGCAATATGACTGTGAAATCCTATAGACTGAGGTTACTCTGTGCAAAGATATTCCTCAAATAATGTTGAGTAAAAGCACTGTTGTTAAGAAGCAATATTACTGTGAAATCCTATAGACTGAGGTTACTCTGTGCTAAGACATTCCTCAAATAATGTTAAGTCGAAGCACTGTTTTTAAGAAGCAATATGATTATGAAATCCTATAGACTGAGGTTAGTCTGTGCAAAGACATCCCTCAAATAATGTTGAGTAAAAGCACTGTTGTTAAGAAGCAATATGACTGTGAAATCCTATAGACTGAGGTTACTCTGTGCAAAGATATTCCTCAAATAATGTTGAGTAAACGCACTGTTGTTAAGAAGCAATATGACTGTGAAATCCTATAGACTGAGGTTATTCTGTGCAAAGACATTCCTCAAATAATGCTAAGTAAAAGCACTGCTGTTAAATCACTTTAACCCTTGAAATGTTGAGGGTACTTTTGTCCAAAGTACAAAGATGCAAATATTTTTGGAAACCATCTAAACCCTGTCATGTTGGTAGTCAATGGATAGCTTTCATGGAGTACTCTCAGATAAGTACCCATAAACCAGGGGTTCGGTCATTTGTTGGGTTATTTGCGTCATTTTGTATTGGCCAAATTAGCCACTAGCAGCAGGGTTGAGAGGAGAAGAAGGGAGTTCAGATAAAGGGTAGTGGAAAGTAAATGTGAGTGAGGTATGGTATGGAGTTAGTTGAGAATACGGTAAAGGAAACTGTTCAAAAAAGTCAAGGGAGCCTGCTATAGCTATGTAATATTTGTTAGTCATTTCATAAACACATAGCATAGTTATTTTCAATTAGTTCTTATTATTAGCCAATCAAAATTGTGTCAATGGCAAAACTCACATTTTACCTTATATCATTTCATATCCTCCAATGTATATCAAGAATATTTTGCACATAAAAGAAAACAAGGTAGGCAAAGAAAGGAATGGAACAAGAGGCTAGCAAATGTTAAACTGAGAAAGTTCCTAAAAGGGAAAAGGAATAGAAAAACAGAGGGTGGTGAAGGAAAATGTTGAGTGTGAAAGAATACGATGGAGTGAGTAGGCATTGGAAAGTAACTTAAAGGAGTGGAAGAATGAAGGGTGGGGAAGTAAAAGGTTGCTTTAGAAATGATGGGATGGGGGCTGAAAGTGGTTTTAAAGTAAATTGAAGGCTAGATAAAGGGTGTGGAAATAGATGGATGATTTAGCAAGGATTGGAGGCTTTGATTGAGAGATAACAGGAAGTAGGAAAGGAGTGACAAAAGGGTGAAGGGGAAATAAATGTGTGAGTGCAATAGAAAGCAGCGTGCAACATAACCACTGGCCAGTTGCACGTTGCAAGTGAATTTGGCAAAAAACGGCAATGGGGCAAGCTGAAAAAGACCCTGACTTGCCCAGCTCGGCAATTAATGTTTTGAGCAAAGTCCAATCTCACCTTTATTAAACAGAGTGGCGGGACAAGTGGAACTGCCGGCGGGGCAAGCCACGCTCAGCGAATAATGTTTTGCAACCTATGTCGCACCCTGGGAAGGAGGAAGTAATAGAAAGTAGTGGAGAATGAAGAGTGGGGAGGTATAAGGTTGATATAGGAAGGATGAGATGGAGGGAGAGAGGGGAAAACATTAAGTAGAGGAGAGGGTGCATCCCAAAAGAATGAAAGAAGAGATGAGAAGGGAAGGAGATAAAGGGGAAAGGAAGGAGAAAACAAACACTGGAAATGATAAGAGAGATAGGGTGAAATGGAAGGGGAAAGTTAACTTATGAGTTTTTCCTTCACAGCCCATAAAGGAAACTATTGTTTGTGATGTAACTGGAGCAGAAATGAATAAATTGCATTAATTCTAACAGGAGGTATTCTAAACTGGGGGCAGAATGACGCAAATGATAATGCTGAGACTGACACAATCAATGTATATTACAACATTAACACCTGATAAAGAATGCAAGTTTCCCTCGTAAATATCATGGCACGTTAACTTGCAGCAAATGACAAAGCAATAAATAGCATAAAATGTGATTAACTAGACAATGCATAAATTCATTTAATGTTCCATGTGTCTGGCCCCACCAGGTGGAAATCCTGGAATACCTCTCAGGTAAGACTTCTCAATTATGAACATCATATCCTGTTCCATAATGGAGAGGGTGAGAATTAATTAGCAACGCCATAATCCTTTAGGTAAATATACATCTCATAGACGTCATAAAATTTGGGTTGGGATGCGGGTTGCGACTCTGTGCATGACTAAATAAATCATCTTAATTTAAAAGGTTTCTTGAGGTTGTAAGTGCCTTAGATTTTTACCAAATATGGGCATGTTTCATTCCGTTTAACCCATTGATACTCACAATGGCCAAAAGGAGCCTGATAATTTTGTCGAAAACTTCCAGGCAAAAGTACAGCACGGAATACATTTGAACGTAAAATGTTAACAAAGACATTACTAACAAACCTCCTTCAAATACAAATATTTCTTGATTACAAGGTTGTAGTTAAACATATCAAAGCTCCAGACCACTTTTTCTAGAGGAAAGTACGGAAAGTGAAATTTCTAATTATGTCACAAAATGTTTACTATTGTTACAATCATCTTCTTATTATGCATGACTTATATTGAAAATAAAAAAATAGCAGTGAGTTGCGAAATTTAAAAAAACAACTTTTTTTAGAGGAATCCTACGCATGAATAGGTAAAACAATTATGCTAGTACACCTTAAAAGTTCATATGTAGCACATTTTGGCATAACATAAAAACTTAAAGTTAGTCATTTGCCAAAATAGGTGAACAAATTCTCTATTTTTTTATAGCATGGAACTAATAGGAATGATATTCCTAAAATGAACCCCTGTATGGTTTCCCATAATATCTGAGATACAAGTGTGTAGAAATTCACTGAACTTTTTTAAATAAGTTACTTTTCTTTTGGCAGAAAACATATTTTCTAGTGAGAAATAACCACCTTTAAAACATCTCCACCACAACAGAGTTCAAAATAAATAACAATGTTTTTCAAGGACAAATAGGTTACATATCAAGGAGATTGCCTTGAAGGGAGGCAAAATTAAGTATTTTTACCATTTTTTACTTTGAACACCCAATCAATAAATTTCTGGCTGGTACCCATGGTCACATATCAAGAGTTTGCCTTCCTTTCCCACCAGATCTCAGTGAAAACATGGCTGCTGTGCTGATCTTGATCATGTGACCCCCTTGGAGGATTACTGATGGGCCCTGCCTTTCAGCACCCTTGCAAATTACATAAATCCACTTAACCCTTCCAATGCTGAGGCTACTTTCATCCAAAGCACAATAACGGAAACATCTTTGAAAACCATCTAAACCCTGTCATGTTGGTACTCATTGGATAGCTCTCGCTGAGTACTCTCAGATGAGTACCCATTTGCCAGGGTTTCAATCATTTTTAAGTTTTTTTGCATCGTTTTGTATTGGCCCAAATTAACCACCAGCAGCATGAGGGTTAAAGGATTACTGATGGGGCCTGCCTTTCGGCACCCTTACAAATTACATAAATCCACTTAATACCTGTCAAAGAATGAAAAATACAATCACTAATCTTCCCTAAATGTCCCACATTTGCCATAGTTCCCTGTGGAACCTGGTTCAGGGAACTCCCCTGAGGGAAACATTTCATTGGAGATTTTCGAGAGAATTACAGTGATGTCATATAACTCATTTATCGCAAGAACTCCCAGGTGGTCTGGCATAGATTCAAGTATTCTGATACCTCGAAAAACTCAAAACAGAAGGCATGGGCAGATGCCCATAATATATCAAATCATTGTGCCTTGAAAATAATATTACAATAGATTTTGGGGAGTGTTACAGGATGTCATAAAACTCATTTATCTCAAAAGCTCTGCGGCATATGAATCAGATTTAAAGAAATACCTAGATAACGTAAGAAAGAATTAAACTTTGGATGTATCTTCAAAAATAAAAATTTGTTGATAACATGTTTATGTGGAAAACATAACTGACCACACATAGATTTATCTAAAAATTGAAAAAAAAAAAACAAAAAAAAAACACATGCTAAATTTAGACATCCATAATGAATATATAAATGAAAAAAAACAACAACCAGACATCGGATTATAAAGAAAACATGAAAGAGTGTTAAGCTTTGGCTTGCGATTGGTGGAAGGCAGCTTCCTGTGGTACAGGCTACAGTGAAAACTTTCATTGTGAACACCCCGGAGATGTGGGCACCTCCTAATATGAACACAATTTCCAGATCCCATTGGTTTCTTTTATATCATGAAAAGAGATATGTGATCACTTCCTACTTCGAACGCTTTTGCTCTGGTCCTACCCTATTTGGTGTTCACATTTCTGAGGTTTCACATGGATAAACCTTTTAGAAGCTGTACTGTGTGTGATACCCCTCAAGGTTGCTCGGCTTAACCCTTATACTGCTGCTGGCCAATTTGGCCAATACAAAATGATGCAAAAACCTGAAAAATGACTGAAACCCTGACACATGGGTGCTCATTTGAGATTATTCAGCATGATCTATCTAATGAATACCAAATAACAAGGTTAGGATGGTTTACAAAAATCTTTGCCTCCTTGTGCTTTGGATGAAAGTATCCTTAGTCAAAGCCTCCATTGCTACTCCAGTAAATCACATACACAACAGCTTCCTTGGGTCTATCCATCACAGGAATGACCACACAATAAATTTATATGTATTGAATAAATGACCGCAATGAGATCTATATAGAAAACACAAGTGACCACAAATGCATGCGAGTGTTGAAAGCTTACCGAGTGAGTCAACGCGCCCAGAGCAGTGATTTGGCGGCGAGTGTAGTTTGATTTATATCGGCGGCCTGTCAGATGATGTTGCACACATCAAGCAGCGTTTGCCCGTATCAGCTGCGACAGCTAATATACGGTAGCTCCATACTCGTGCCAAGCCATTCTCTTTCTATTACCAATTGTTCTAGCCACCTCACGAGAGCAGCTAAAGCTTCTACCCTCACTAAGGTCCAAGCCATTCTCTTTCTATTACCAATTGTTCTAGCCACCTCACGAGAGCAGCTAAAACTTCTACCCTCACTAAGGTCCAAGCTGGGAACCCATTTCAACTTAACCCATTCACGCTTTAAGAGTTCCTCTAAAGACTGCCCTCTGGATCTATGATACTTTTGACAATGACATCAGAATTATGTTTGATTTTACAAGATATTTGTAGGAAAGTTGTTGGTTACGTATTAAATAACATTTCTCCTTCAAATTATTTTGCTTTTGCCTGCAAGATTTTATCACAATTGACCAACTGCTTTTGGCCACTGTGACCTATTATTCTACAATTTATTTGCCAAATGGTAATAGATTAAGAAATGACCACAAATAAATAAAACCTTACCTTATATGTCTTTTCCTGTGTATGTCTCTTCGATTTGTAAAACCCACCAACTGCCAATACTCTGAAAATAAATCAAAAGATTGAATAAATGGGATGAATGTTGTATAGAATGTGGAATAAATTGCCTTTGTATCCCCCCACTTTCTCTCTATATATAAGTTTTATATATATATATATATATATATATATATATATATATATATATATATATATATATATATATATATATATATATATATATATACATATATATATACATATATATATAAATATATACATATATATATAAATATATATATATATATATATATATATATATATATATATATATATATATATATATATATATATATATATATATATATATATATATATATTTAGCTCTGAAAATCCCTCTCAAAGCATTCAGAATGTACTACGAAAACATGAATAGAAAAAAATGGTTTGAGTGAACAAATCTATCATTGGAGTTCAAAAATCATCTTATTAAAGGCACTGCATTTCTCTCAGCCAGTTCAGAGTACCTCTTGTAGTTGTCTAAATTATCTAGCTTCACAAAACACCTCACTCAGCTAGGGGAGCATGTTCTGCTCCACAAGCTGCACAGCAGTTAGCGGCACGGCCGTTATGAATTATGAAAACGACATTGCTTTATCAATTATGAGACCAAGCATCCTCAGCAATCATTGTCTGATCTTCCCTTAGGCAGGGTACTCTCAGGCTCATGGCTTGCTTTGGAGAGAATTATTCAGCATGTTGTTTCAAGACAGGTAAGACAAAAATGCAAAAAAGAAAATGTTTGCAAACATATATTTCAGGATTGGTGCATTCATGTGAATGTATCGTTTTCTGAACTAATATTTCTGTGTTAATCATAATTGCTCATAGATCTTTGTTGGCTGGGAAATGCATAAAATACTGCACTTCTACTATTCCAGTCTATGTGTTTATATCTTCACATTGTTTTACATGGTGAGAATATAACCCACCATTGGAACACTGTGCATAACACCCAAGAGCTTGGAGAAAATATTAAACCTTCCAATGCTAAGGCTACTTTCGACCAAAACAAAAGGCACAAAGAATTTTGAAAATCATCTAAATCCTGTCATGTTGGAATTCATTGGATAGCTCTCAATGAGTACTCTCAGATGATTACCCATGTGCCAGGGTTTCAGTCATTTTTCAGGGTTTTTTGCACAACTTTGTACAGGCCAAATAAGCCAACAGCAGCATAAGAGTTAAAATTTCTCCAATCAATTTTAGCTAATGAATATTACTATATATTTCAAAGGAAAATTCCTATATTTCCAAGAAAAGAAATCTTACAAAATAGATTTCATGGAACTCCTAGATGAACATGCTAAAGGCAGTTGGCCCTTTAGAAGAAGTAAGGCAGCGTTGTAAAGTAGAATTGTCATGCCACTATTGGCTTAGTCTTAGAGGTCGCTACACGCTCGGGGAGCTGTCCAGTCCAGCAGATCGATAATGATTAAATTCTTGTCCTCTGAGTCTGAGGTGGAGGGCTTGAAATTTTGCTGACCCTCGCAGAAGGCACTATGAGCCTCATTCACAACACAGAAACAATAGAAATACAATCACTCAACTACAGAAATCTGAAATTAAGATTATCATCACTTTTTTCTGCAATAGATAGCCTAGTCATAAATAGGCAGTTGAATTTGAAATTAAGATTATTGACACTTTTTCTGCAGTAGATAGCCTAATCATAAATAGCCAGTTGTAAGTTGTGGAGGACACCTGAGTTACCTGCAAAAACCACCGCCTAAACCAAAGTCACTGGCAACTTTCTCACATGCCCTCACCAGGATGTGAACCCAGGCAGTGTTGAGAGAAAGAGAGCAGACAGTGTCAATGCCTTAGACCACTTGGCCATCAGGGCAGGCCCTCTCAAAATACAAGCAATCCCGGTCAAGGCTGACTGCTGTCATCCATACTTTTAGTTTCACTACTGAAACATAGTACATTCACACTCATGGTTTATCTATTACACATCATTCGCACTATTTAGATCCATCCAGTCCAAAATCAAAACCCAAACCAGTGTAATGTTTGCAGGCATGGTTAAAACTTGTTGTTGTTTTTCTTTAACTACACCTGCAGCATTGCATTTCATAAGAACTACACATCTTGCATAACTGGTCAAGCGATATTTGTGAATATCCTCAACATGCTAAAAACAGATGCAGCATTTCAATATGAATTGAAGAGCATATTCCTCGAGGAAGAGGAAACACTTCCTTTCTATTAGATCTGAATATGCAATGTGCACCACAGGATAATTCATCATAGTTTGACATCCTGAGAGTAAAAATGAATGGATGGAAGGTCTTACTGGAAGCCCAGATGAGTTCCCACTGTGAGTTCTTCGATCCTCAGCAATGTTAACCATTCAACTGCTGAGGCTACTTTCAACCAAAGCACAAGGACACAATCACTTAAAACCTGTCATGTTGGTATTCATTGGATAGCTCTCACTGAGTACTCTCAGGTGAGTACCCATATGCCTGGGTTTCAATCATTTTTCAGCTTTTTTGCATCATGTAGTATTGGCCAAATTAGCCACCACCAGCATAAGGGTTAAATTGGTTAGTAGTTTGAACTAGGAAACATGCAGACCTCCCTCCCAATGGTAAATCCCACAAACAAGCCCACACTCACTGAGCTTAAAATAGTCAATGAAAGGAGGGGATCTGAAAAACTTAAAAAGCTATGAGGACAGGAAAAACAGATGGTATTTTCTGCTTGAAAGGACTTGTAACTCTGAGGAATTCGGGAGTGAAAAAGATTAAAGAGATTCTACTAACACATATATTTCAGAGTGCCAAGGCTGTGTTAAACACAGGAGGTCTCAAATTATTGAGTAATCACAGTAATTTCTAAGGGTTTGCCATATTATTACATCTGAGAGTTCCTTCCTGTTTCACACTTCTTCCTAAGGGAGTCCACAAAGAATGCTTCTAGCACTGACTCCCCCAGATCAGAAGTCAGCCTGTTTCCCGGGCAGCCATTAGTATTCCAGGGGTCTCCTCAGGCCTGATTCATGAAGTTCAGGCTACCTTTTATCTACAGGTAAGTGAATGCAATGCTGCGTTCTATGTGCTTTATACGACCTATTCGGCCCTGCAGACACATACCAATGCCATGGCGCTTGCAGGAACCTGCTGCTGCAACCTCCATAGCCTGCTTCTCAGGCTGAGTTAGGTTAAATGCCATGCTGCAACCATTACAGGATAGGTGTGATGTCTCTCTCAACCTATAGATGGCAGCACAGCTTTCAGAAATTGCAGTTTGAAACTCACTACCGGTCAAGTGTGTCCTCCTTGAGGATTTATTCAGAACTAAACCTGAAGTGTGATGTCTCTCTCAACCTATAGATGGTAGCACAGCTTTCAGAAATTGCAGTTTGAAAATCATGTGTTACACTCTACAGGTCAAGTGTGTCCCCCTTGAGGATTTATTCAGAACTAAATCTGGAGTGAAATCAACTCAGGTTAAATGACTGAGACTAAGGAAAGAGTGAGATTACACAGGCCTGTAGCAAGTCTACAACCTCCACTGTGAGCCACATCTCCATCTCGCCGTTTGCAGCACAGGAAACAGAGATAAGTCTGAGACCAGAAATGAAGCGGCTGTGATAAGGCCCATAAAGAAGACATTTTGGCTTGATTTTCCAATTACTGTTACCAGACCAATTTCCCAGATCCAATATTATGCCTTCCTCCTAGCCATGAAGAAAGCCTCCGCCGCAATCAGCCACCAAAGGAGCTACAATCTCTCCTCCTTCAGAAACGGAGAGAGCGTCACTTTTTTGGTAAGTCTTGAACAAAAGGGGAGGTACAGAAACAAAGAGAGGGGAAGGATTTGAAATCATAGAAATAATCTCGAAACTCTTGAACGTAAGGGACGGTACAGAAGCAAAGGGAGGGGAAGAATTAAAAATCACAAAAATAATCGTGCATGTCTTGAAAGTAAGGGATGGTACAGAAACAAAGGGAGGGAAAAGAGTCGAAATCACAAAAATAATCTTGCAACTCTCGAACGAAAGGGGTGGTACAGAAACAAATGTAGGGGAAGGATTGGAAATCACAAAAAGAAAAATTGGTAAGAGGACTTGTGTAAAAGAAAAGAAAATAGATAGGTGGGAGACTTAAAAAACATACTTTCCCCTAGTTATGGAATTTTCAATGTTTTCAATGTTCTTTGATTTCCTGATCATAGCATTAACATTAGGATGATCATTCCTCACTGCATACCAACATGACAGGGTTTAGATAGTTTTCAAAGGTATTTGCGTCCATGTGCTTTGGACTAAAGTAACTTCAGCATTAAAAGGGTCAAACATTAAACAAAAAAATATTTTCAATGTGATTACAAGCTGACTGTGTCTTCCATATCTGATTTTTTTGCCTTTAATATTTTTCTCACTCTTCCAATGGGGAACTGTGTGGGTTGCATGATTGATAGACATAGGTAAAATGACCCAGGACAAATTATTCCACAATTGGGGAACATTGTTTATGGGTTTTGTAACACTCTATCGCTTCCTACTTTTACTAATGCCTTGTTATTTCTGGATCAATGTCAATTTTCTTAAGCGCAGCATTGCGTCTCCGCTCCTTCCTCTAAAAGGGAAACATAATCTCAATTGATTTCTTTCCCCAGGACAGTTGTCTGCACATGAACAGTGCTCTGATGCACAATTGCACATCTGCAGTGAAGAAGGGAACGAACTTCAGTGAGTCTACTCTTATTACAAAATGATGATAACAAAATAAATTCCTTTTGATTTATAAGGATGGATATTACAAACTACCAAACTTCAAGGTGACATCTTTGCTTGTCCTATTTAAGTTTAAAAAAACTTATATTGCTATTATTATTATCATTAGTAATTTGAAATAGTAGATGTAGTAGTAGTAGTAGTAGTAGTAGTAGTAGTAGTAGTAGTAGTAGTAGTAGTAGTAGTAGTAGTAGTAGTAGTAGTAGTAGCAGCAGCAGCAGCAGCAGCAGTAGTAGTAGTAGTAGTCGTCGTCGTCGTAGTAGTAGCAGCAGCAGCAGCAGCAGCAGCAGCAGCAGCAGTAGTAGTAGTAGTAGTAGTAGTAGTAATTGTAGTAGTAGTAGTAGTAGTAGTAGTAGTAGTAGTAGTAGTAGTAGTAGTAGTAGTAGCAGAAGCAGCAGTAGAAGTAGTAGTAGTAATAGTAGACCAACTAAGTACATGTATCATATTAAAAGCAAGGTAGCACATACCAATATCAATATCTTAATTAAGTATTTGTTAGAAGTTTGCTTATATTTAACAAAATATCCCTTTTGAATGAAGCTGATGACGAAGAGCACTGCAGGTGGTATGGTCTGCAGAGGTATCAATGAACAGGTATATCTGATATCATCAATTTAAATCAAGGTATTCTGCCCCCAGATGTGTCACAGAACATATCCTGTTTCCAATACCTGGCGCCAGGCATGTCTTCCCTGATTAATATAGTGCTGAACAAAATGTGTACAGCTAGAGTGTGAAATCTGGCCCCAGGGACATAGCCAGCAGGATGTATGGGGCATCATCTGGACACCCCAGATGCTGGAAAAGCACACACACACTACGGCACTCATTTCCCTTACCAATTAGAGTTGGGAACACCCGGCTTATCTTAGGGTATTTTTTTTAAATGCTAGGACAATGCGGGGATTTCCTGGAAAGTCTCAGATACATATGGTAATAGATGGGTAAGAATCCCCGAATACATATAAATTTCACGTGGATGATTCATAAAAGCAGCACATTTCAATGGGAATGCTGGATCATTTATAGATAACTTTTTTTTCTAGAGGTGAGTACATGTTTATGATTAATATCTGAATATCTTGCTATCTCCCTCTTTAAGAATAATTGACATAATTTTTAAAGAGTTTCTTTAATTCTGAATACTTTATTTCTGAGTCTATAATAAGTTTAGAAATAAATGAAGAAGGATACACACAAATCACTTGAAAGAGTTCTGATGAACATTCCTCTTATTTCCCTAATTGTAGTTTTGTAGAGGTAAAGCTTAAACGGTCAGGGCTTTTGTGGGTGCTTAAAGCATGAATAATTTAATGTCTGAGACTTTCTTAACGTAAGAGATTTTTATGCAACTAAGCCCTCTACTACCATCAATTGTGCCACTTAAGATGCATTTTCTAGTTAAACCAAGGGAGCTGTCAGACATGATTAGAAAGTACTTCTGACAATTCAAATGGGAGCATATGGTTTAAATATTTATGAATGCAAAACCAACACACGTCTACTGGCCAGGAGCCAGGCAATAGTTGGACCATGCCAATATTACCTTAATTACCGCTACAAGATGCATGTAACAATTCACTAGTGCCTGTCTGGACCTTTCTATTACTCAAGAAGATTACTGGTCAGGGGTTTTCAAAGGGTTAAGGATAATGGAATATAATGATAACCCAATTACTTTGGGAAGGGTTGCAATTGGTGGAGGTCAAAGACTCCCTTTTCTGATGCCTTCTTTGACCTCTACCAACCTTCCCCCCTATATCTATCTATCCCAGACGTGGAGAACAGTGGTACCAGGGTCTTAGCCAGGATTTTAGATATGTCTGTCCAAAACAGCAATTCCAAAAGTTCTGCCTGTCCAGATTTAGCTACTAATATACTTCTTCAAATCCTTAAACGAACTACATTTAATAACCTATTGCATCAAAAAGGGCAATTTACACCTCAGCCATTTCCCAGAAGATGGTTTGTTAGAATACTATTTGGTAATTACCTCCAAAAAGTCGAAATTGAAAATTCTTCATAGAAACTATTGCCTATCCAAAAAGGAGGTTTTTGGGAAACTGCCTGTCCAAAAGACAGGCTGGAGAGGTCTTGGCTAAGTACCTGAGTGTACCAGCAAATATTCAAGCCTTTATGGGTAATATTATAACAGACCTCTGTGTGCCTCACCCTAAGCAATTAGGGTGAAAAAGAATCTCGAAAGTGCACAGTTAAAATCTTTCCAGAAGTTCTCAAATTCATTCTCAATAATCTTGTGAAATAAAGTTTTTAAGAGTGTATTGTTAAAACCCTTTCCATAAACTAACTCATTTCCCTAGAGCAGCTTTCATTTAAATATTTCTTGGAAATTTGATGGCACCCTCCAGGCATCTGCGTATACCAGAGCACCATGTGCTCAAGGCATGTATGTATTGACCTTCTAAATCTGCCTACTTTGCTCATGGCACAAAGAAAAGAAATGCATACTTTAATGTTTCTTTAAAGTTCATTTCATTTTGATTATTTTCACCATCAGATTTTCCTCGCAGGATATTTTGCTGCACCCACCTTTTTTCCTTGCAGTAGAAACTTAATCATATTCACCTGTGACATTATCATCTTTAGAATATATATTTCGCATAACATTTTCTTGCAGCACAGCCGTTCTAATATAATCCATTAAAAATGAGAAGCCCCCTCCTAGTTTCACAGTAAAAAAAATGCTTTCAATTTAGGCTGTATTCGATTAAAGTTGCTTAAAATATCTGTAACTTCAACTTTCCACTGTCATCTTAACTCTTGATAATAATTGCTTGAAAGGCATGCATCTATTATATGTATGTCTAGTACTTAAGTGAATAATTTTTCATTTGAACAGATATTATTGAATATATTAAGAAAGAATTTAATTGTTGAAATAATATATTGTGATATACTTTGCCAAAAATATCATCAATAATCCTCACTTTACCAAATAATCCATGAAATTAGGGTTTCTTTGCTGGTTTTACATACATATGCTTATTCATAACAAAAAAACTGTCACTTCTGGGTCGAAATGCAAGTCTACCCCTCTTAAGTGTGTAAGCTAAGGCAACAGATCAGCAAATAATGGCAAGATGTATCTCCCCTCTCCCTTTATTTCTCTGATGAGGGTTGAGACAACATGAGGGCTGTAATTTAAGCTAGTGAAACCAGCATCCTCAGAAAGATCTCCCCTCTGATATGCTCTTTTTGTAAATATGTTACAGGGAAGCAAGATACTTATCAACCAGAAAAGTGGAATACATTGGGGCCCATAGCAAAATCTAGTGGCCCCTGGGAAAGTCAAACCCTGATTGATTGCAAGAACCCCTAAATTCCCCTTCCCTTACTCTTATATACTTATTTCTCTATTCTATAACCTACCTCCTCCTCCACTACTTGAGTATATTCTTCAGGCGTCTGAAATATACCAGCACACAGTGTAGGCAGGATAGTCTCTCCTTCTCTATGCCCTTATTTCATTCCTGTGATTTGAGTAAAGACAACATTACTATGGGCTAAACTGGAACCAGCATACTGGAAGGATCTCCCCCTCCCTCCCCCTCTTCTCGTGTATATGCTATGGAGCTACAGGATAGTTGCTAGATATATAGATATATCTCTTCCCCTCCATCACCCTCTCCTTCTTTCCCTGTGGTGGTTGCATGGTAAGACAACATGGCTGCAGGCCAGAGGACCCGGCATACTGGCAAGATACCCCCTCCTTCCCCCTCTTTTTTCTGTATATATGCTATATGGTTGCAGGCTGGTGTCAAGATATCTCTCCCCCTCCCTCCTTCCCCCTCTCCTTCTTTCCCTGCAGCAGTTGCATGGTAAGACAACATGGCTGCAGGCCAGAGGAACGGGCATACTGGCAAGATACCCCCTCCCTCTCCCTCTTTTTCTGTATATGCTATATGGTTGCAGGCTAGTGGCAAGATATCTCTCCCCCTCCCTCCTTCCCCCTCTCCTTCTTTCCCTGCAGCAGTTGCATGGTAAGACAACATGGCTGCAGGCCAGAGGACCCGGCATACTGGCAAGATACCCCCTCCTTCCCCCTCTTTTTGTGTATGCTATATGGTTGCAGGCTAGTGGCAAGATATCTCTCCCCCTCCCTCCTTCCCCCTCTCCTTCTTTCCCTGCAGCAGTTGCATGGTAAGACAACATGGCTGCAGGCCAGAGGACCCGGCATACTGGCAAGATACCCCCTCCTTCCCCCTCTTTTTGTGTATGCTATATATTGGTTGCAGGCTAGTGGCAAGATATCTCTCCCCCTCCCTCCTTCCCCCTCTCCTTCTTTCCCTGCAGCAGTTGCATGGTAAGACAACATGGCTGCAGGCCAGAGGACCCGGCATACTGGCAAGATACCCCCTCCTTCCCCCTCTTTTTGTGTATGCTATACAGGGTCTGACACTTAGATTTCAGGTTAGGGGCCCGAATAGGTCTTTCGATGAAAATTAGTGGTCAAAAAACGGATATTTGGTTAATTTTCATACTATTTCGGGCCCCTAGACTGAAAAATCTAGGGGCCCACAGCAAAATCTAGGGGCATATGCCCCCAGGCCCCTGGGAGTGTCGAACCCTGCTATATGGTTGCAGGCTAGTGGCAAGATATCTCTCCCCCTCCCTCCTTCCCCCTCTCCTTTCCCTGTGGCAGTTGCATGGTAAGACAACATGGCTGCAGGCCAGAGGACCCGGCATACTGGCAAGATACCCCCTCCCTCTCCCTCTTTTTCTGTATATATGCTATATGGTTGCAGGCTAGTGGCAAGATATCTCTCCCCCTCCCTCCTTCCCCCTCTCCTTTCCCTGTGGCAGTTCCATGGTAAGACAACATGGCTGCAGGCCACTCTCCCTCTTTTTCTGTATATGCTATATGGTTGCAGGCTGGTGTCAAGATATCTCTCCCCCTCCCTCCTTCCCCCTCTCCTTCTTTCCCTGCAGCGGTTCTATGGTAAGACAACATGGCTGCAGGCTCGATCCCTTTACCCCCTCCCCCTCTTTTTGTGTATATGCTATGTGATTCCAGGCTAGTGGCAAGATAACCCCCTCCCTCCCCCTCTTCTCGTGTATATGCTATGTGATTCCAGGCTAGTGGCAAGATAACCCCCTCCCTCCCCCTCTTCTCGTGTATATGCTATGTGATTCCAGGCTAGTGGCAAGATAACCCCCTCCCTCCCCCTCTTCTCGTGTATATGCTATGTGATTCCAGGCTAGTGGCAAGATAACCCCCTCCCTCCCCCTCTTCTCGTGTATATGCTATGGAGCTACAGGATAGTTGCTAGATATATAGATATATCTCTTCCCCTCCATCACCCTCTCCTTCTTTCCCTGTGGTGGTTGCATGGTAAGACAACATGGCTGCAGGCCAGAGGACCCGGCATACTGGCAAGATACCCCCTCCTTCCCCCTCTTTTTTCTGTATATATGCTATATGGTTGCAGGCTGGTGTCAAGATATCTCTCCCCCTCCCTCCTTCCCCCTCTCCTTCTTTCCCTGCAGCAGTTGCATGGTAAGACAACATGGCTGCAGGCCAGAGGAACGGGCATACTGGCAAGATACCCCCTCCCTCTCCCTCTTTTTCTGTATATGCTATATGGTTGCAGGCTAGTGGCAAGATATCTCTCCCCCTCCCTCCTTCCCCCTCTCCTTCTTTCCCTGCAGCAGTTGCATGGTAAGACAACATGGCTGCAGGCCAGAGGACCCGGCATACTGGCAAGATACCCCCTCCTTCCCCCTCTTTTTGTGTATGCTATATGGTTGCAGGCTAGTGGCAAGATATCTCTCCCCCTCCCTCCTTCCCCCTCTCCTTCTTTCCCTGCAGCAGTTGCATGGTAAGACAACATGGCTGCAGGCCAGAGGAACTGGCATACTGGCAAGATACCCCCTACCTCCCCCTCTTTTTCTGTATATGCTATATGGTTGCAGGCTAGTGGCAAGATATCTCTCCCCCTCCCTCCTTCCCCCTCTCCTTTCCCTGTGGCAGTTCCATGGTAAGACAACATGGCTGCAGGCCACTCTCCCTCTTTTTCTGTATATGCTATATGGTTGCAGGCTAGTGGCAAGATATCTCTCCCCTCCCTCCTTCCCCCTCTCCTTCTTTCCCTGCAGCAGTTGCATGGTAAGACAACATGGCTGCAGGCCAGAGGACCCAGCATACTGGCAAGATACCCCCTCCCTCCCCCTCTTTTTCTGTATATGCTATATGGTTGCAGGCTAGTGGCAAGATATCTCTCCCCCTCCCTCCTTCCCCCTCTCCTTTCCCTGTGGCAGTTCCATGGTAAGACAACATGGCTGCAGGCCACTCTCCCTCTTTTTCTGTATATGCTATATGGTTGCAGGCTAGTGGCAAGATATCTCTCCCCTCCCTCCTTCCCCCTCTCCTTCTTTCCCTGCAGCAGTTGCATGGTAAGACAACATGGCTGCAGGCCAGAGGACCCGGCATACTGGCAAGATCTGCTGGGCAGTTAATCAGAACTGTGCTGATCAATAATATATTTCCCAGCAATTTGTCGCTCACGGACCAGGCTCAAATTGGGTTTTTCTATAGCCTCTATCTTCTGACACGGCCTTTACTACAGTAAGTCATACCATAATAGGCCCGGCCCGGCCCCTAATTAGAGCGAAGACTAATCCAGCAGTTCAATAACGCACCAGACTATTCAGACCATGTCATCATACATAACAGTGTCCTGCTCACTCACACAACCACACACACACACACTCTCATATATTGGCTCCGGTTGCCCCTGCACTGTATGCTTTCATTTCCTCAGTAAGTGGTCAAACTGTCCTGGCAGTTCTAAAGGTAACTTCTAATAAGACACTTTCATTGGAACATATTTGACAGATAAATATTTAGTAGTATAAACCCAACCAGCAAGGCATGTCAGGAAGTTGGCAGTGACTTGGGATTAGGTGCTGGTTTTCCAAAGTTATTTCTGTGGGTGCAGCCCCAATAGCCGAGTAGTCTAGGCCACAAACTCCCATCACTGCCCAGGTTTATATCCTGCAGGGCATGTGAGAAAATTGTCAGGGTTAGGCGGTAGTTTTCCCAAGGTACTTTGATTTCCTCTACCACTTATGACTAGTCACAATTTAGCCCATCTATGGCAGAAAATGTGACAATAAAAGCAATTCTCAATCCAACCAGTTTTTTCCCCTTCAAAATATTCTGTGAGCTCATGACTTTATTGCCAATAGTTATTTTCAGAAGTATCATTTGCACTAAGACTTCACTTTCCATGGGTAACACTGGGCCAGAATGGGTTAATAGGCAAGCTGCAACAATAGAGAGTAACAATGGATGGATACAGAGACACAGAGCAGTAGGTCAAACCCATGACAGCACTTTGCTGAAAAGGGATTTTTTTTGTCTTTTTCACCAGTTTGAAGTATCATAGAATAACTGAAATTAAAACTTATGGTTTATTTTAACTATATGAATATATATAATATATATATATAATATATATATAATATATATATATATATATATATATATATATATATATATATATATATATATATATATATATATATATATATATATATATATATTATATATATATATATATATAAATACATTTTTTAAATTAAATATTTTGTAGTTTCGTAGAACAACTGAAATTATGGCTTATGGTTTATTCTAATTATGAAAAAATGCATTAACAAAATTGTAGATATATTCAGCAGGAAATGTTATAAATTACTGGTATATCTCAAACTGGCACAGTGCCACCTATATTTTTTGTACTGACGATTCCCCATTATTCCTGCAGTGAAGCCACTGTAGCTGTGTGCTGGGAACAGGCAAGGGTTTTTAAGGTTCCCGGCCCTCTGGCCAAGCACCCTTCAATCACCTTACTCCAAGAGCTACATTTAGCAACTCATAAGAATCTATAGGCAATTCTCATGGTTCCACAACCCCTTGAGGGTAATACAAGATATATCAGAGTATCCTGTATTTAAATAGATTTATTCATTAACCCTTCCAATGCTGGGGCTACTTTCACCCAAAGCACAAGGATGCAAAAATGTTTGAAAACCATCTCAACCCTGTCATGTTGGTATTCATTGGATAGCTCTTGCTGAGGACTCTCAGATGAGTACATTTGTGTCAGGGTTTCAGTCATTCCTCAGCTTTTTTGCATCACTTTGTATAGACAAAGTTCGCCACCAGCAGCATGAGGGTTAAGAGGGGGGTACATTATCATACAATATGCAAAGGAACTTGGCCATAAGGATTTTTTATTTTTCTAGATAGTTAAAATCATTAAAGATGATTTCCTTAGAAAGAATCCCCACAATACAGGCCTTGTTATGTCACTACAGGTTAATAAAATCTACAAATACCGCATATTTCACACTTGATTTAAAATCTGTCAATTTCTCTGGTTTAAGCATGCTTTCAGCACTATAATTTCCGTAAATAATCCCTCATCCCCTATGGCCACTTACCTAAAGATGTTCCCCCCACAGAGGGGTTTTCAGCAGCTTACATCCCCAGAAGATTACTGAATATAAGTATATTGAAGTGTTCCACTAAAAGAGGTTAAGCAAAAGGTTACACAAAATCTTGACATCACTTTGGTTTCCACAATATTCTTTGTCTTCATAGTTGACTTGATTATAGTGATGACTCCTCAATAAAGGATTTAAAGTTATTTCCACAACACATACTACAGTATGGATGCATTAGAATGTCAACTCCAATAGGCAAGTATGCACCCTGGTACATCTCCAGTTATCCAAGAGAGGCCATTATTAAAATGGGGTAAGCACCACCTCTCTTCTCCTTTTTTAAATCAATTATATAAAGTAGCAAAAAAAGACTCAAAACAGCCAGCATTGATTCTATTTATATGTGGGTTGTCTTTAATGAATATATATATATATATATATATATATATATATATATATATATATATATATATATATATATATATATATATATATATATATATATATATATATATATATATAAATATATATATATATATATATATATATATATATATATATATATATATATATATATATATATATATATATATATATATATATATATATATATATATATATATATTCAATATGATTTTTAAGGTATAAATCATTTCTGTTTGAGCACTCCAATTTTGTTTTCTCATTTATAGTTTGTTTCATCTTGTTCTTGAATAATCGTTTGCATTGTCTTGATTGTGATATGTTTGAGGAAAACTGAAGAGGATAAGTATTTAAGATTCCAAATGATACATATAGAAACGGAAAAATGATTTTCAAATCTTTTCTGTAAAATATACCATTAGGAAAATATGTGAAAAAGAAAAGTCAATCAGAATAAATTCAACCCCTTTTCCTCAAATACGTTTCATTTGTTTGCTTTTTTCCTTATTTCTCTTTCAGAGTTATCAATTATATCAAATATCTCTCATGAGTATCAATTAATTATTTCTGATAAGTATCAATTATTTTAAAGCATAAAGATGATACCTACTTCCAGTCAATTATTTCACAGAATATTGCTTTTTTATCAAAGTATTTCCATATGCATCAGATAAAATGTGTAAGCTCCAAATCTATATGGGTTAATATAACATAAAATTGAACCAATAACAATATAACATCAATAACAACATTACAATAATATCAAAACGAACCAATAGCAGTTGGTGTGAATGTGTGAATGTAGTGACTGCTTATCTGAACTTATGAAAGTGCAGCAGATGTTTGCCACAAATGAAAAAATAAAAATTTCATTATCCAGAAAATAACTTGAGATAAATTAGGATCACGCAACTAGAACTCTTATTTTGCTGGTCATGCACTTGTCCTAGTGCTTTGCCTTATGATCAAACCAGTAGAAGTCCTTACTGCATGATAGAAATCCCTTTAGGTAGGCTAATAATAACTCCACACTTGTCACGAAGTATGAAATCCATTGTGCGCACAAGACAAAAGAAAACAATGGCGCATTTATGAAAATATGAGGGCCAGTTAAGAACCTGATGAGTTTTAAGTGAAGTGAGAGTGGCACCACTTCACGCAGAACCGACCACGTTTTCCTCGCACGATCAATCAAGCGTGAAATAGCACAAATAGAGGCTGCTGCTCATGGCTAATTATGCAAAAAAATATCTCCTAACGCCACTCTTTGTGACAGCTCAGTCAAGTCACAGCTCTTCATCAGCCACTGGTTTTGATCGATGTCAAAGAATTACGCACTATTGTTTCAAATTACTAACGAGAGTGGAAGGAAATGATAGCATTTACAGCAATTTTCCGATGCAGTGCTGAGAGTGTGTATGGAATACTAACAACATCCAGGACAGAAAAAATTCTGCTGCTGAACAGCGAAGCGCAACCATAGTCTTAGCCAGCAGGGTGTCTGGGCATCACTTGGACACCCAAACCCTCCAAAATGACCCCTCAGGAACCCCAAATATTTTTGTAATAAATTTCTAAAAATATCTATTTAAATCTTCTAATAGAATTTTGTCATCTCAATATAATTCCTATGACATCGAATAAAGATGTTATGCCTTACTTCAATAAGTAAATATATGTTTATGGTTATGATCTGAGTTTATTGTGATGTCCCTTTAATTTTGAAATTGCCAATTTTGGACACCCAGTTTCTAAATCCTGGCTAAGAACCTGATTACAAAAGGCATCATTATTAAGTGTCCACAAGGTGCAGTGCATGTTGGTATTCATTGCAGGAAGATGTCAGTTGGTCATCAGTCATGAGGTTGAGAAACTCTTTGATGTGGTGCCAAACGAACAAATCTTCAACTTACATTATGGAAGCAGGGAAAAATATTGTGGCCTGCAGCCAATGGTGTATTGCAGTCGCAATCAATACTGGTCATGTGTTGCCAAGTTGCCAGTAGAGAAAACAGACGAGGAAAAGCATTGGGTCTCCCCAATCAGCGGAGGGAGGCGATTGCATGTTTTGAAACTGTTGAGCAATTTCATGTAAACATAACATTGCCAGGGAAAAACAAATAGTACTTAAGAGTATTGTTGTGATTTAAGTGCCACCAAAGGAGTTAGAAATTGGTGCTGTGATGGTAGTCAATCATTGTAGCACACACGCCTGTCACGGATAACGCGGGTCTGCAATGCTAGACAGGTTCCCAACCTCCGCAGGGCGACCTAACAACCTTGAGAGACACTTTTTCTCAACTGCGGCACCTAAATCTCCAATCCTATTTATCAAGGCTTACCTTTAAATCTACCTCTTCTTCCATACTACACAAAATACTACAATACATACTACAAAATAAAAGTTAAAAAAATAACATTCTCAGTGCAGTATCAAAAATCTTTGAAGCCTTTGTGAAAATAAATTGATACTTAATTTCACTTTCATTTATTTCAGATATAATTCGATATTAATCCCTTTTCACTCGTGGAACGTTACAACTCTAATTTGATCATACTCTGTCTGAAACATTATTATATCTTAATTCCACCCCTACTGAAATAGGGTCATGAATTTACCAAAACAGTTGGTCTTTTTAAAATATAACTTCCCTTTCACTTATTATGATCAGTTATATAATCTAACTCAAAATATTTAAATCATGACTATTTCCATATAAATATATGTGCTATCACAACAAACTCTTGACATTTACATGAATGACAGATAAGCATTATTTGAGGTTAAAATCGAAAATTTTTGAAAGCACTTGAATAATTTGATTATCCTCAGAAACATGATGCTACTCATTACATTTCAACATCTCAAAATAAATCCTTATGACTTTATTCCCACAGTAACATCTCTTGAATATTCAATGGGATTTTTATTGAACTTTCTAAATGCATGATAGCTTAGAATTACTATTGAATTATTTATTTTATATCTCTACAGAGCTTTTTTTCATTTTTCATCAGGAATTTGGAATTTTGATTTTTCGCCACTTTTTGTGCCATATTATGGCTAATTCGTGACTAGCCAGTTGTAACTGGCAGAGGAAACCAGAGTACCAGGCAAAAACCAGCGCCTAACCCTAAGTCACTGGCAACTTTCCCATTATTTCTTGTTCTGCAGTCGAAAAGTCAAAACCTTCAAGCCAGTACTTACAGAAATCAACTCTTTCAAACCTAAATACTTGCCTCTGTAAATGTAAATGTAAATGTAAATGTAAATGTAAATGTCTTGATATTTTGATATTTTGAATAGGTTAACAAGTCAAAACCTTCAAGCCAGTACTTACAGAAATCAAACTCTTTCAAACCTAAATACTTGCCTCTGTAAATGTTGTCTTGATATTTTGATACTTTTGAAAATAGCCTAAGAATGAAGCATCAACTTGCAGAATATTTGTGGAGCTGCTGAGCTGTTTGTGAGTTCTAATTTACACTTCTCCCTCTGATATTTTCCTTCAGATGCCTTTATAAGAAAAATATCCCAAAATAGCCATGCCTTTTCCAGACGGCTTCCTTCGAGATTGGCTTAAAGGTAAAATGGGATGAGCAACGCATGCATGCATTCACGTCTTCCGCGCCACCGCGCCACAGCTCCCAAATCACCAAAGGTGGCCTGACAGCCTACATGATATATCAAAACCTAAAAGCAATATTTTCAAAATAAATTGAACGCAAAAATTTTCATGATGGAGGAAGCCAAAAGTTTTTTTTAAATACTTCTGGAGTTTTTAGTTGGTCATGAATAAAGAAATACACCCCCCCCCCCCCCACTACTAGTTCAAAACCCTGATGAGAATCCTTGGCACTAATGGGTTAACCCATTCACACCTTGAGTTCCTGAGAAGGCTGTCTGGAGTCCAGATACTTTTGAAGATAACATATGAATTAACCATAAACTCATAAATTATTCAAGGAAAAGTTTGTGAATAGGGTCTGATAAAAATTTCTCAATAAAATACTTTCCTAAGGGTAATTTCCATGGAAAGATACCAACAGAATAGTCTGGCTTTATTGCGGCGCTACAGACATGAACGAGTTAAATCAATCCTTACGGTGTGGTGAGAGCTCTTCATAGGTGAGGCCGTAATTACAATGGCCAACCCTCTCACCTGACTTAAATTACTAATGACCTCCAACAGACCCCTGGTCTTTGAGAGAGGCTCGGTTAAGTAACCGGACCACTGGCTCTGGGGAGAGCAAGAGGGAAAATTATTCAACAACACACGCACAGGAACATATTGACTTGTCAGCTCCGGCTAGCGTATTTGCCAGTGATTGGAAGTGCAATATATGTTAACCCTTATGCTGCTGGTTGCTAATCTGGCCAATACAAAATGATGCAAAAACTATCAAAAATGATTTAAACCCTGGCACATGGGTACTCATCTGAGAGTACTCAGCAAGAGCTATCCAATGAATACCAATATGACAGGGTTAAGATGCTTTTCAAACATATTTGTATCCGTGCACAGCCTCAGCATTGGAAGGGTTAACCTGTCTGCTACTACTGGTGGCTAATGGGTTCACAATAAAACAATGTAAAAACATTGAAAAATGACTGAAAGCCTGCCACATTGCTATTCATCTGATAGGACTCAGCAATAGCTTGTATATGAATACCAACATGACAGGTTTTAGACAATTTTACAAACATTTTACATTATTTTGACTTGGGCAAAAGTAACCTCAGCAATGAACGGGTAAAGACTTGTGTTGGTGTGTCCAACTGTGTAGTTGAAGTGAGTTATATAAGTATGCTAATCTAGTTAGGGTACTGACATTTCTCTTGGCACACCAACCAAGACAAGTACACAATCGACAAACTGAGATAAAATGAGGCATTATATTCAGTATGATAAAAAGGGACATTATATTCAGTTTGATAGGTACACATTGATTTTGATACTCTATATTGGATAATTTTGTTATTAGAAAATATTTTGATGAAAATGCAATTTATGGTTTTATCAGTTGTTTTTTTCATTTCACCGGATGGTTAATTCAATTAAAAACTAAATCCTTTTTTCTAAAACAAGATATATGAAACTACAACCCAAACATTTGCCCCTTTCGACATTGCTGTCCATACAGCCCAAAACAACAAAGGGTGCCATATTACCCCCCCCCCCCCAAAAAAAAAAAATAGAAAGAAATACCTGATATACAGCAATACTATGGGCTACCTGATATGAGATATTCAGAACTTGATATCATTTAACATCGTTTACAAGTCTTTTTTCTACATCGTAAGACAATATGCTACATACTGTAGAACACATATATGACGTGTGTCCCAAATACAGCGAATTGGGGAGTTTTTGCATCATAGCGTATCTTTGTATTAGCGATGGTAGCCGCCGCTGACATTTTTATATATAGCGAAGCTGAACCACACGCTGTGTACGCTATATATAAACAGACGCATACATTGTGTGTTCTACAGTAGTCTAATGATCAAGCAAAACAGGAACTGTTAAGTCAAAGTCTAATCTACCTCATAGTAATGTCTATATGATACAATTGAGGACAAAAGATTGAGTAACTTACCTATAATTGAATTTCCTCTATTTCAGTGAGATGCAATTAAGTGTAAGTCCTTATTAAGCCACTGCCTTATTGTGTTTGCAACCTTATATTGCATCACAACTTATCCATCCAACATTACTTATGAATGTTGATGTTGTGACGGTTTAGTGTATAGACAAATATTGATGGATAATTTGAGGAACATATGTTGCCATATCTTCATCCATAATATAAACAGGTATTGCGGAGAGACGTCACGAGTTACATACCTCACTGAAGGCTAATCCAAAACATCATTGTTGTAGATGTACATTTCCTCTGTTGTCTTGGCAACAGCTGTGGAAACCTACGCCTTATATAACGCTTGGTATTATTCTAAAAGGACACACAATACACTTCCTGAACCTTTCCAGATATTATGGAAGCTTGGATGATTTATAAATGCATAAGCACTAAATAGTTAACTTTCCTGGTATGTAACGTATTAACCCATTACTGCTTGAGAGTTCCTTTAAAATTGTTGCCTAGATCTATGACACTCGATACAATAACTTGGGAATTAAGAATGGTTTTGCAAAATATTGGAAGGCGAATGGTCATTCTCTGATTAACATTTCTCCTTCAAATGTTTTCCTAACTAATGCTTTCGCCTGAAATATAAAATCCCAACAATTGTAAGGCTGCTTTTGAACACTGAGTTTTAATGGGTTAAATAAAGCATTTGCCTGACCAGGTATCTGCTAGGTATGAGTACATGGTCTTAGCCAGCAGGGCGTCTGGGTGCCTTTTTGGACACCCAAACCCTTAAAAAGAACCCCTCAGGACACCCAAACATTTTTATGTGGGATTTCTAAAAATCCCAATCTCAAGCCTATAATTGAATTTTTTCATCGCCTTATAATTCCCACGACATTGTTTAATGATATCATGCCTTATTCTGATGAATTTATACATGTTTATGGTTGAAATATGAGTATATTGTGATCCCCCTTAAAAATCTGGACACCCAAAGATTTTACAACTGCCAATTTTAGGCACCAAGTTTCTAAATCCTGGCTAAGACACTGTATAAGTATATCTGTTCACTAAATTCAAAAACTTGACCACCATACTATCAGCACAATCTAAAAGCTCACAATATTGTATTTTCTATAATATACATACAAAAGAAAACCTCCATGCATTCACAAGATTACAAGTGGTCCTTCCATAAAGTTTAAGAGTGAAGCTACTGAAATGCAACTACTACTTTTTCGAATTCATATTTCTTGCAAAATCCCCTTTAAGTTCTATCTAATCTAAAAGCTCACAATATTGTTTTTTTCTACAATATACATACAAAAGAAAACCTCCATGCATTTACTAGACTATAAAAGTAGTCCTTCCATGAAGTTTAACGTTGAAGCTACTGAAATCCAACTACTACTTTTTCAAATTCATATTTCTTCCAAAATCCCCTTTCAAAGTTCTATCAATGCACCCAGCCCATCTATTTGAGAAAAGTTATTAAATAATAATAGGGGCTTTTCCGGCACATGCTTTTAGAGCCCACCCATCAGAATACGGAAGGAAATATTCCTATGTGAGAGTTATGAATCTACAGTGAGCCACCAGTGGCATGTTTTGAAGCCCTCTGACAGCCGTTATTACCTATTTCATTTGTTACATTGCCAGCTTCAATATAACGATTTTTTGTCCAATCCTGAGAGGGTACCCGAATGTTGAAGAGAGCTTTAAGAAGTAAAGCTGACAGCTTGGAGAAATGCAGAATTGCATGAGGAAATAGCAATTGTAAAATTTCAGTACACTGGAAAATTGTTACAACAGGAGATTTCCTATCTGTCTCACCTTCAAAACTGTGACAGGTGGCTATCAAATCTATAAATAAACGCAGGTTTCCTAAGCCCAGGACTCGACGCTAAGGGTGAACCTATGACCCCAGGCCAGTAAAAATTTCTCAAAAACAGTTTCGGGCCAGTAGAAAAAGACCTCAACTGGTCCTACAGGCCCAGTAAACATTTGGAGACATTTTTGTTAAAAAGTTTCCCCCCAAAATGTCCCCAAATGTTTTTGAAATAAATGAAGATAAAATTTATAAAGATAAATGTTGTAGTGAATATTATCCAATGTTCTTTCTTGTTATGATAAAGAATAAATGTAGGACCAGTAAAAAGTTTGCAGGACCAGTAGATGCTAGGTGTTACTGGTCCTACAGGGCCAGTATAATTTTGAGTTAGTGTTGAGGCCTGTAAGCCGTAAACTTTCTATACATAATCTCTTCCTGAAAATTTCATTTAGCATTTAAAAATAGCACTGGAGGAACGAAATATTTGCAGAGCTTCAAAGATAAATACCCAATTTACTATCAATTTATTATCTAAACTGATTTTGCCTCTATTAAGAGAAAACATTTATTTCTATGGTGGTTTGCTGAATACCTAATAAGAAATATTAAAATATAACTTCCAAATAATCACCTAATCTAAGCACAGTTTAAATTAGTTGCCTTGATATTGTCATTTCAGAAATGAAGCTTACAGTAAAGCTGCCAAGACAGCACATTGGTAATTAAAAAAGCAGTAGCTAACCCTTCCAATGCTGAGGCCTAACTTTCATTCAAAGCACAAGATGCAAAGATTTTTGAAAAGCGTCTGAACCTTATCATGTTGGTATTCATTAGATAGCTCTCACTGAGTACTCTCACATGAGTACCCATACGCCAGGGTTTCAGTCATTCTTCAGATCTTTTTGCATGATTTTGTATTGACAAAATTAGCCACCAGCAGCATAGGGGTTAATTTAGATATTAGGTAGATATTTATCATGAGGCGTCATCCACCTACTGACATAACTCAACATCCAATTGGCCGTATAGAAAGGCCTCATTTAGTTGAGGGGAGATCAGGCCATGTGCCAAGACTAAATGATAGCCTTAATGTCAGCCGCGTAGGTAAATTTGTCCAACTAGCACCTCATCAGTGGCCGCAGATTATAGGCACGACCATGCCCACCAAAATAGCTAACCACTAATCCAAAATTATCTAACGGCTTGTTGAGGTTTAAGCCACTCTTTAGCAAATCACGACACTGCAAAACTTGGAAGGTTCCATGACCATTAATCTTTACATAAACATGCTATTCCCTAGTGTAATCCCAGTCGTTTATTCACCTAAATCACCAATTATTCCAAGGATATGAAGGATCTAGCCAAATTAGAAGTGAATCATGAGAATTCTATACAAAGATGTACTAAGATTGTGGACCATAGTATAAACATGACAATTAAAGACATTTTTCGCGATTATACAACATAAACAGCAATCATCTTTCAGTAAGTTGAGTTTTAGACCATATTTCTGTCAATTCTGTAGAGATATTTAGAGTGATTGGATATAATGTATTTGATACTTAACAGGGCATGACAATATACACAATATGGGCCATCCTGGACCTGAATAGTCCAAATTTTAACAAGCCCTAAAATTTTCAAGCAGTTAATTACGCCCACAGGATAGCAGAAATTGATTGGCAACTGGTTAAAATTAAACATATCCAAATATAAGAGTTAAGTTACAAAACAGATTCATGCAAATAACAGATTCATGCAAATTATACAGAGGACATTATATTGAAGGTGAAACAGTTATTAAAGATATGTATACAATTTGATCTAGATCACCAAATTTGTTATATCAAAATAAATTGAATAAATTGATGAAGATTTAAATTCCTTTCACCTTTGTTGTGGTAAAGCAATCTGTAAGCTCAGAAATGATATTTAAGAAATTTCAGTATCCCTAACAATTTCCTTTTACAGAATAACATTACTGCACTAATTGGCTTATAAATCAAGACACATAATGTGTAAATCAAACTATCGTAACATGAGGGCTTGTAAGTTTTGAAACGATATTTAAGAAATTTCATTATCGTTAATAATTTCCTTTTACTGTACTAATTGGCATATAAATCAAGACAGATAAGGTGTAAATCAAACTATCCTAACATGAGGGCTTGTAATGAACCTTAAAGTAATGTAATTGTGTGAAGGGAAAGTTTCTAATCACCCTTAGAAATATAGCTTTTTCAGCAATTTTGAAAATACACTTTCTCATTGTCTAAAGAAAGCATTATTTCTAAGTGCAAATAGGTCACCCCCTCTCTGTCTCCGGGCCGTGATTTGATAAACCAGAACATAAAGGATGGGGGAGGGCAGAGTGCCGCTCTTAAGTAGATTTGTCGTTGTTCACGCTGAAATTGGCAAATAACTAGCTGTCCTTGACATGACCTTATTTGGGCGTGTGGCCTCATCAATTCTTAGGTAACATTCTTGAGTAGCAGATTAAGACCGGTTTGGCTTAGCCACTAAGTTCCATCTCTTAACTTTTACAAAAACTTAAAATGAAACAAGGGCTAGATATGCTTTCACCGTGACAAATTTCAGATTTCCTCATTCTTTTCAAATAAAATTATTCAAAGTTTTTCGTCAATATGATACAGACACTTTTTGCCATAGGAAATATTTTGAAGTCAAGAGAATTATAGACAGGTTTGTAGTATGATAGTTCAAGAATGAACTGTCCCTTTTTGCTGATGAAACTAGTCTGTGTAACTAGGGCTCCCCACCACTATTGTCAGCCCATGACTCAGTAAAAGCATAAACCTAAACCCACTCATGACAAGTGTCGTCTGTACCACATTTGAAATAAACTGAAGGAGAATTGTTTATTTGTTTCTGTTCAACATTTCACAATTGAATATTTCTGAAAATAGATTTTGTTAGAGGGATTTAAACAATATATTGGCCCTACATGCATGAATGCCTTAATAATTCATTCTCTGGTGCTTTTTGCTGGACATGCTTTTAAAATGTCACATTCATCTTGACACTTTTAAAACAAATATTGATCTGTGCAAGCTATTTGCTGGCTAGCTGGACAGTCTATAGGGCAAAAACACAGTAAGACAATCCTTATTACTATCAGAAATTTGACAAGATTTAGCAAGATACAAATTAAATTAAGTTGGGCCTATATAGTTTTAGCCAAGATGGTCCATTAATAATGCATTCATTCTTAACCCTTGCAATGCTGAAGCTACTTACTTGCAATTAAAACACAAGGTCGCAAATATTTTTGAAAACCATTTAGAACCATCATGTTGGTATTAATTGGATAGCTCTCACTGAGTACTCTCATATTAATATCCATGTGCAAGTGTTTCGGTAATTTTTTGATTTTTTTTTGCATCATTTTGTACTGGTCCAATTAGTTACCAGCAGCATAAGTGTTAATGCTCAGTATGCACTTATATGAACATTTTGAATCGTGTTCTTCATATATGAATATAATTATACTACAATTAAACCATTTAATGTTTTCAGTACCACATGTTCTACTAATACGTTATAGTATATATGGATACAGTTACTGTGACTGAGATTGGCCTAGTATTCTTCAATCTCAATCATTTGAATGAGGCTTGTCATCCCCTAGTTGTTAAGTACTGACAATCGTGATGACGCCTATATAACTGACACATTGCCTTGACATAGTACGCCATCCAGCACTCTCGCACCAGGCATTTGAAATGATTTATTGAAAGTATCTATGGTGACAATATAGCCCTGTCTCATAGCCTTTGTGCAGCAGCAGTGCTAATAGAAGCATAGCCTGCTCCTCAGGCTGAGTTACATAGGTGTAATATGCCAATACTGAATTAGATGGTAAGCAGGTATAAAATTTGTCACTACTTAGCTATAGATGGCAGCACAATCATCAGGGATGGCAGTTAATAGCTGTTTGAAGTACTGCAATAATTTCTTTGTGGCTTGTACTCACCTTCAACAAAAATGAAAGACATGTGTAATTGTTGGACCAAAATATATGAACATATAAAGAGCATTTTGAGTTGTTTTGCACCCCTGGCATAGGTCCCAATTAATCTAGATTTGACCTCCATTAAAGTAGCGGCAGCAGCAGGAGTGAAGGCAGTGGACTTTCTATGAGTCTTACTTACTGACTCTTTCCTTTAAGTCTCACCGATCTACTGTCCAGATCTACTGTCTAGATTTCTGTCCAGGTTTAGTTCTGTATTAATCCTCAAGGGGGACCCACTTGAGCAATGTATATGAGGTTTTAGAGAGACATCAAATCAACTTAACATCTAGTATATATATAGTGGTTGTGGCATTTAAAACCTAACTTAGCCTGAGAACCAGGCTATGATAGTGGCAGAAGCAGTAGCTGTAGTAGTGATAGTAGTGATACCAGCAGCAATGATAGACCAAATGAGAAGTGGTATCAGCAGCAGCAGCAGCACGATTAGCAGTAGTAGTATCAGTGGTAGTAGTAGAAGAGGTAGTAGTAGTAGTAGTAGTAGTAGTAGTAGTAGTAGTGGTAGTAGTAGTAGTAGTAGTAGTAGTAGTAGCAGTAGTAGTAGTAGTAGTAGTAGTAGTAGTAGTAGTAGTGGTAGTAGTAGTAGTAGTAGTAGTAGTAGTAGTAGTAGTAGCAGCAGCAGCAGCAGCAGCAGTAGTAGTAGTAGTAGTAGTAGTAGTAGTAGTAGTAGTAGTAGTAGTAGAAGTAGAAGTAGTAGTAGTAGTAGTAGTAGTAGTAGTAGTAGTAGCAGCAGCAGCAGCAGCAGCAGCAGCAGCAATAGTGGTAGCAGCAGTAGCAGTAGTGCATAGTAATAGCAAAAGCAAGAGAGCTACGTTATAAAATTTGTCACAGTACAACTGCCAATGACGTGATATTTCATCCTGCATAGCCCTAGCTGACTAGTATCTATAGTAGCATGATGTATTTAGTGACAGCAGCGATCTCAACATCTTTCTGGGTGAGGAAATTTCAACAGTATTCAAGATCTGCAGGCTTCCAAGTGTATTTGAAAGTAATAGGATTTTCATGACTGCACCTTTCAAGTGTCTGGTATTATTGGATAGGCATGGGCAGCACATAATTGCACTTTGTGAGGGTCAATATAGCGGCTAACTCTGCAGGCACAACGTACAGTGATGTTCAATACTCCTGGGTGCATTTCCTTCCTCAAGGACTCTTCCTACCGCAAAAAGACTCGAGAATTTCCGTACAGCACACTTCTGATATTGAAGCATGTTGCTCAAATAACACAAATGTACAACAAAATGAAGGCATCAGAAAAAAGATATCTAGAGTTCTTTGATATTAAATTGCACTGAATTCAATATTTGTATTTATCTTAAAACAGGAGTAGATACAGGAGTTCTGTTTAAGGGGGTTTGTTTTAACAAAGAGGTAAATTAAATCCACCTATCTTTCTTTTGGTTTAAAGTAAAACGTAAGAAAAAATTTAATTCTTGAAAAAGAAATATAAAGAGGATTTTGTTTGACCTCTTGAACCCCTATCTTTGTATTCCCAACTGTAGAAATATCGTCTTTGATAATCACAGTATGAGGTAATTTGATGTAAGCATAAGAAATTCCATACAAAATGCATACACATGAATGTTTTAAGTACAGAAGGATATTTCATTACAATTAATACATTTGAGGAAAAAGTCCTCTGATACCACAAGATTTTTTCTCTATGAGAATGATGGATTTCATCAAAAACAATTTTGGAGATAAAATGATTTTTTTATTCTCATCCATCAAATTTCACTGAAAGCATTTTATTTCTTTTCAAATCAAAAAGATATTCAAATAGTAGTGATGGAATTAAGTAAATTGATAAATTCGCCAATTGAATTGAAAATATCACTTTCCTTAAGCTTTCTTCATTTCCACTAGGTCGATCTTCATTACTTTATAAATTATCCTGTTTCATTTAGTTCCAAATAGGCCCACCAGGGTTTACTGCACAATGAACTGGTTGATCTCTCCATACTTTATTCATAAGACTGTTGCTGTAAGTAATGCTGCAGGGATTCAGGCAACCAGAGCCTGGGACCCTAAGGCTGCACAAATCTTAGTGGATCTACCAGATTATATGACTAGTAAGACTGTCTATCTAAAATGAAATACAGTCTTCTCGGTGTAATTTGAATTCTTAAGTATATATAAGTATAAATGATAGTCAGATTAAACCATATGTACTAAGTGGTTAGTGCATTAAAAAATTAACATTAACTTATGTTTTCGATGTAAAAGTTGTTCCTGGCTTCTTCTCTATGGATTCTATCTTTAGGTTGATTCCTAACAGGAGGAAATGACATAACCAGTAATTAAGGTCTGAAAGATAAAGGTGTGTCTTAGTTAATACGTTGCTGTAAGAAGATTGGGAATGATTTTTTTTATATATTATTTTCCATCACTCCCTACCATATTTACATTAAAACAATGAATACAAGTCCTAGCTTCCACTGATTCTTTCTTTAAGTAAAAACTCCCCCTTATATGTCAGCTGATTAATGTCTGTTTTGAACACCAATAGCACTTAGTAAATTATTTTGACAAGCGTGAATAGTTAATGCAACGTGATGGTCCTCTTTATCACTGGCCATCTCAGGAGTGTATTCTACAGTATTGTATCACATCTATGACATTTAGGGCCAGTTTATTTCATTAATATACAAAAGAGCACGATAACCATTACCATAAATCTCTATCTGGCTTGATCAATAGTTTTCCTCATATCTATCGACCGCCGTAATAAATTTTCTGTGAACTAGGCAGCTAGGAAAAAGGTTATACGGCAATTAAACATTAATATCAAGTGAAGCTTAAAATGTCAAGACCACTGTTGGCCTTACTCAAACAATATCATCACCAGAGCCAGCGGACAACAAGAGGATTATTCCATGCTACAAGAGGTAAATTCTCTCCCACACAGTGGTGCTGATATGTACACCACAGGGAGTTGAACCCTTCCAAAGCTGAGGCAACCTTCGTCCAAAGCACAAGGGTGCAAAGATTTTTGAAAACCATCTAAACCCTGTCATGATGGTATTCATTGGATAGCCCTCGCTGAGAACTCTCAGATGAGTACCCATTTGCCAGGAATCCAGTCAATTTTTAGTGTGTGTTTTGCATCATGTTGTATTGGTGAAATTAGCCACCAGCAGCATAAGGGTTAACCCTTCATCCCCAGAATGACCAGGTCACATGGCTCACAAGTGTGAATACCTAGAAACCAGCAATGGATTCACTAGCCTAGTCCTAGGCCAAGAAAATTTATCACTTCTTTAATAACTCACCTAATGTTTATATACCATTCTAAACTGTCTACCCATATTTAGTTCTATATTGGCTCACCAGGCGGCCAGCAAGGGTCTATTTGGATTTCTTTTATGGTTCTGACTGACCAGGGTGACCACCACTGGTGCCATCTATCAACAGCATCTAAAACTAACACCTAAATATTGAACAAAAGATAGACCAGAACAGAGAAAAGCACAATATAAGTAAATCATAGACTAGGAGCTAGTCTATGGATTCACAAGATATACCCAGATGAATATTGTTCCTCCTGAGAAACAGCCTACCATTTAACACTATCTAGAGCAAGGGTCAAACCCAGCCTGACAATTTCAGCGATATCTTTCAGGTAAAAGCATAGTTGGTAAGATATTTGACTGAGAAATGTCACTCATAGCATTGCAAACAGCATTCTGATCCTGTGTAGCCTGGCTACTAGGCTGTGGTGTTTTTTACTATATTATAAATAAATCAATGCTAACACATACACAAGACAGGGTTCGACTTTCCCAGGGGCCCAGAGGCATATGCCACTATATTTTGCTGTGGGACCCTAGATTTTTCAGACATGGGGCCCAAAATAGTATGTATAATAAGCAGAAATCCTCTTTTTGACCAGTTATTTTTAGCAAAAGATCTTCTCGGGGCCCTAGCCTGAAATCTAAGTGTCAGACCCTGCAAGAGCATGTGGGGCTGCTGTTGGCAATCTAGTTCATACAACTGCTACATGAGGGGTTTGTATAGGCACTACCCTCAACAGCACACTGCAGCGCCATCTATCCACAAGGGAGGACATCTACATATCGCCTAGGAGGCAGGCTAATCCCTGTGAAAAAGCCGTCCAAATATTGCATGGTGCACAAAGCCACAGACAGAATGAGTATTATGAAAAACCATAGACCGATTAATCACAGTCTGCTTCTAATGAAAACAGCCGGAAATGTTTCTACTGCCATATCCGTCAACCAATATACCATAAATTACTTAATTCTGGTAATGCTCACTGTGGACATACAATATGCCATTAGTAACCTAAATACACAGTATTTGTCCAGCCCTCTGACAATATCATTCATCATGAGTGACAGCCAAGAGACCTAAACGTTTTGACATGTCATCCTATAGGTATGCAGCTGTATCCCCTCAACCCGAGGAAACTCACCTAAGCATTTTGGGCAACCAGGGGAAGGGTGCCAACATTACAAGGTTTCTCACCATAGCTTTGCCTATAATAACTCCATTTGTGTTAGAATTCAAGGCAATTATTACACAGAGTAAGTCTGGGGGTAAATTCGAAGAAGATGAATTGAAACAAAAGGGTGCAGGAAAAGCTTAAGTCTTAGAGCTACAATAATGCCTGGTTGGGCTACCAAGGTAATGGTATGAACATTTGGAGGGTTTTCCCCATATAGCTTTGCTTTAATAATTCCAATTGCGTTAGCTAGAATTTAAGGTAATTATCACACAGAGTAAGTCTGGGGGGTAAATTTGAAGAAAATATAGACAAAAGGGTGCTTTAAAAGTCTTAAGAGTTACAATAATGCCTGGTGGGTCTAGCAGCTGCAGCAATCAACTAATTCAATTATCTACTATCATGGCTCTTAATAGAATTAATATTTTTCTAAATAAAAAGACAATAAACCGAAAAAGTAAATAAATTTGAAATTCTGAAGTTTTAGATAAACAACTTAATTTTGAATCAGAACAGAAGTTCATTTCACAGGTTACTTTAATAGCTCATTTTCTCCTCATTTTACTAGCTACCATTGTGTGGTAAAAATGGTTGCTAATTCACACTTATGGTTGGATACTGTTAAGAATGAAACGGCATGGTATCAGTATCGGTACCAACAAAATGATATGGTATTTTAACGGCACTGTTAACAGTATCTTATTGCATTATTGTCTTATAAATCTTGTTGTAAATAGAAGAATTCTAGACAATCCCTAATAAATGATAACTTCATTATTGTCTTATAAACTTTGTTGTGAATAGTAAGATTCTGGACAATCCTTAATAAATGCTAACATCATGGTGCTTGCAAGTACTGTTAAGAGTACCTCTAAGGAATGAAACCGTACTATACAGTACTTTTTGAAACAATACCAGTACCAGTCCCTCTTAATGGTATCCAACCCTATATTCTCACTACTCCAATAAGGCCTTTTTTGCTGTCTAGCTTGTCTTGTCTGACCACCATTTCTGTCAGACAATGACAGCTACTGATTGGTGTGTGGTCACAAACTGATTAGGGCCGGCTGCCCAATGAGTGGATTCTCCACCTCCAATTATACGCCAGGAGAGTATGGCTATGGTAATGACTGACATCTAAGGCCAAGTCCACACCGTTCCGCAACCCTCATGGTACTTCCCGGTATTGCAACATTCCTCTAGGGTGTGGGGCTTACGTGTCATCGCTACTGACATCAAAGGGGTGGAAAGTTGCGGTAACCCTATGGTCGGCTGCTGCATAGAGAGAGAGATAGGTAGGGCAGGGGGATTTCATTTGCAATTATAGAAGGGAATGTATAAGCGTATGGTGTATTCAATCGGGGAACTAACCCGGACTAGACAGAGGATATTTAACCCTTCCAATACTGAGGCTACTTTCACCCAAAACACAAGAATGCAAAGATTTCTAAAACCACTTAAACCCTATCATGTTGGTATGCATTGGATAGCTCTCGCTGAGTACTCTCATATGAGTACCCGTGTGCCAAGGTTTCAATTATTTTACAGTTTTTTTGCAGCATTTTGTATTGGCCAAATTAGCCACCAGCAGCATAATGGTTAAGAAAGATTGCTCTTTTGGGGAGGTTAGGTTCGTATTTTTAAAAAATTTAAGAAAAATAACTGCAGCAATGTAGCAGGGGCAGATCTATGATCTTTGTGTAGGGGGTTTGTTTTGTATAAGGGGGGTTCAATTTGACACAGAGGTAAATCTATCTCATTGATTTCAAGCATAACTGAAAAAAAGTGACAATTCTTAACAAGCAAATCAACATTTAGAACATGAAACCCCCTCTGTATCTGTAACTGGGTAGTTTTAAAGTGTTGGCATATTTTTGGCCATAATCAGGGTAATCAAATTTTGATAAATACTGCTCAGTTAAAGTAGTTCAGAAGCCACCCTGCTACAGGATAATGTTATCAAATCATTTGCTTCTCCTTCAGACAAAATCTGAGTAATTAAATTTGAAATATATTCAAGTGCTTTGGAATTATTCGAGGCTAGCAGCAGGGTCTTAGCCGATATTTGGATACAGGGTGTCCAAATAGAGGTTTCATAGACTTTTGCGTGTCCAAAGTGTGGTACAAAAAACATACTACTAATAAGATAGACCCTATACCTTTACAGATTTTGCTTTTTTAGGCCAGATACTGCTTTGTGTGTCTTATAAAAGTGACACTACAGCTTCTTCATCTTCTATCTTCTAAGAAAAGTCATCTTCAGCAAATTCTGTCATAAAATTTTGGGTGTCCAAACTGTCAAAAAACAGTGTTCTGCGTGTCCAAATGACACGCTGGACGCATTACGGCTAAGCCCCTGGCTAGCAGGCACTTACAACAGCAGATTCTTGTCTTAACACAAATATTTGTACCACTAGAACACACTATAATTCCTCTGCATCAATCAATATCATGCCTTCTCATTTTCTTGACCACCATTGCGGTTCACAGGTTACACTCGGTCATGTTGACTCGCAGAACAAATACGCTTAATGGCTGACCACAGGCGCCCCCTAGGGGTGACTACAAACGTTACACAAACCTTCTCATTACCAAGCAGTCAACCCTTCCAATGCTGAGGCTACTTTCGTCCAAAGCACAAGAATGCAAAGATTTTAAAAACCATCTAAATACTGCCATGTTGGTATTCATTGGATGGCTCTGACTGAACTCTCTCTGATGAGTACTCACATGCCAGTGTTTCAGTCATTTTTTAGGTTTTTTGCCCACTTGTCTATTTTAATAAAATGCTAACTAGTACAGCTACTATTAAAATAATACAGTACTACTATTAAAACTACTGTTGAAGCACATTTGCTTAAAAGACTGCATGCTACCAGATACATAGTAGCAACTAGAGAATCACCAAGGAGATCTGTAAGGGATCTGGTTATTTTAAGAGCAGTGTTTCCTTTTGAATGACTGCTACTATAGATGCGCAGTAGCAACTTAAGAATCACTAGGGAGATAGATATGAGCTGGATCTGGTGGAGCTGTGTTTCTTATAGAATGACTGGTACTATGCACACAAATTAGAGCTAGAAAATCACCATGACCCACGACATGATGTACCAGTCAACTGAATCCCTGCTGGAGGGAGCAAGGAAGGGGCGGGATAGTGCTAGAACTCACACTATCATCACCCCTTCCCTACCTATTGGGATACACTTTATTGGCACATACTGCCAGAAAGAATAAACCTTCTCTTTTCACACTATCATCACCCCTTCCCTACCTATTGGGATACACTTTATTGGCACATACTGCCAGAAAGAATCAACCCTCTCTTTTCACACTATCATCACCCCTTCCCTACCTATTGGGATACACTTTATTGGCACATACTGCCAGAAAGAATAAACCTTCTCTTTTCACACTATCATCACCCCTTCCCTACCTATTGGGATACACTTTATTGGCACATAATGCCAGAAAGAATCAACCCTCTCTTTTCAAATGGAATAGACAAATATCAATGCTATTAACTTGTTAAAGTGACTGTACACCGTAGCACTACTAGATACTCAGTAGCATAACTAGATACACAGTAGCAATGTTAGATACTAAAGAGCATTATTAGGTACACAGTAGCACTACTAGATACTCAGTAGCATAACTAGATACACAGTAACAATGTTAGATACTAAGGAGCATTATTAGGTATACACAGTAGCACTACTAGATACTCAGTAGCACTACTAGATACTCAGTGGCACTTCTAGAAACATGGTAGCAAGAAGTAGTGAAACTGTTATAGACCTAGAGGAGGATCTAGTGTTTCACTTGGAATGACTGAGCAATACAATACAGAGTAGCACATCTACTAGATACACAGTAGCAAGCAGTAAAGTATAGCTATCAGATACAAAGGGGGATATGGTGTTTCCTTTTGAACAACTGAGCTATATGATACATATAGTAGCAACCAATGTGATCACTAAGGAAATCTGTAAGGGATCTGGCTATGCGGATCAGTGTTTCACTTTGAATGACAAAGCTGCTAGATACACAGTAGCAAGAGGTGAAGTATATCATATACAGAGGGGGGTCTGGTGTTTCATTTTGAACAACTGAGCTATATGATACATATGGTAGCAACCAATAAGGAAATCTGTAAGGGATCTGGTTAAGAGTATCAGTGTTTCACTTTGAATGGCAAAGCTGCTAGATACACAGTAGTATCAGGAGGATTGTGAGATGTCTTCATTACCCAGGGCGGTGCGTAATCAGAGATGCATGGAGCCACACCCAGGAGCCCAGCATTCTATAATGCGTTAGCCTGCTCCATGAAAAAGAACTGAAGGGACTGGGGAATGCCAATTTGCCTCCTTTGTCTAAGGTCTGCCAGGAATACTTATGTTCAATACTAATGCATGCAGTCCAACAGCTTTTGGGTTTAGTCATTAGTTGGGAGTTTTTTTATGCATTCCCAATACATGCACCGACTGTAGAACAGTAATTGGTATGTGGAGACCACTTAAGAACACAATAATTGATAGTGGGAAAAGCTGACAGCTTCCACAGAAAGGCTGTCAGTGCACCATCTTCCCAGAAATGAACCAATGGCAATTAAAACGGTCTTGCTTCCAAAGAATGTCTATGCCACAGAAGAACAATTTGGCGAGAAACACTGTAGATTTTTTTTAAAAAGTAAAATGCTTTTTGGATTCTGATCCGTTTTCTGTGCATAGATAAAAAAATAATAATATTCATACATTGACAAAGGTAGGGTTTTATCATTGCATGTATTTCAAATTATAGTCAACAAACAATATAGAAGATGGTTGTTGCATCTAACTTGCAGATGGAACATTCTAAATTTCTTGAAAGGTTGCTGCTACGTTATCAAAATAGTTGCACATGTGCAACATCACCATGAGGCCCTGGGCATGTGTCGTAGGCCTCTTTCATAATGCACCATCAAAGGAATCATGATACAGTGCACGACTTGTATAAAGATAATGGTCAAAGGTGTGGCATATCAGCATAGGCACAGTAACTACACCTGGGAAATGATCTATACCTGGAAAAGGTATCAAAGGAAAGAAAGAAACCAAAGATCAAAACAGCAAATCATGCATCTTCATATCTGGTTCTGAAGATGAATTTGGAAAAGATCTAAAGAATAAGAGTTAATTGACCTATTCAAGAAATATATCTTGTCAGTACCACATACTAAGATGTTATTGAATTTCTGTATCTTGTTCCTAACAAGTACAAAGTACAACAAGATTAATTTGAGGGACATATATTTCTAGGGGTCCTGCCCTGATTGCTAAGTGGTCTGAAATATTGCCACTGACTGCTTGCTGCTTATCACAACTGTCTAGGTTCGAATCCCACCCTGGGCATGTGAATGTGATAAAATTTCAAGTGGCTCTCAGAAGCCTGAGAACAATGCTTAAAATGACATGTTTGGTTTCCAAGAAGTGCAAAAAATCAAAATGGATTTATACTAAAAAATATCTATACTAAGAAAAGTCTTGGAACTACTGAAAGAAACCATCTAAGATAAGAGCATTGAGTAATGATGCCATATATCAATTAGGTTTTTGAGAACTGCAAAGATTGATTCTATGCCAACTAGAAAATGTGTTGGATAATGAGCTGAGATACTCAACTAAGATCAGATTTAATTTCCAGGAAACACGGAAGATGAATCACAACCTTATTTTGCAGAGCAATGTAAAACTATTAAACAAATGTTGCCTGGACCTATGATACTTTCAACAGTAGCATTGGAATTAATCATAAATTCATTAACTATTTGAAGGGGAGTTAAAAGTTGGGTTCCGATCCACATTTCTCCTTCAAATATCTTTTAAAAATTGACTCTAATACTGAATTATTACCAAATTAGCCAGGCTGTTTTGGGCGATACAGGCATGAATGGGTTAATAGAAGCGGGCCCGGCCGAGTGGCCGCCCAGCTAGCTTGCTGCGAGGCTGTAGCTGTAGCTGCAGTGATGCAGTGGTGTGAGATGATGGAAGCACTCAAGGATTAGGGTTGACATGATGAAGCTATAGAGATTCCTATAATCTGCCTCTCTCTAATGAATTGCACCCACTAGCCCTGATTGAGCCGAGCTTGTTTATATGCATGAAGATACATTTTCTGTTCCTCTCCAATAACGGGACGGTCCCTCCGCTGCCCCTGCCAGCATATGTCAGGAAACACAACGGCACGCAAAGTGCCAGCCAAATAGTAGATCCAGCAGCCGACAATCAGCTTTGCATGATGATGATGATGATGATGGTGATGATGATGATGATGATGATGATGATGATGGTGATGGTGATGATGGCAGTGATGATGATGATCATCATCATGGTGGTGGTGGTGGTGGTGGTGGTGCTGGTTGTGGTGGTGGTGATGGTGATGGTGATTTAGTTCAACAGTTGCTCACAAGGTGGCCAAACAAAGATGGGTTCCTTGGTTTTAAGCATTGTGGTTGACCACCTCATGATTATAAAGCTATCCATATTAATCCAGGCAGTGTCAATTTTTATTAATTCTTATCAAGGTTGAAAATAGAATAACAAGTTGTTAATGGTGGGAAAACCCATAGTACTTGGGAAGTCTAATCTCCAAGTCACTGACAAATTTCTCACATGCAATGAGACGATTTGTAACTCTGGAACTTTGACAGTGATGAGAGACAATGAGCAGTTAGTAGTTTAGACCACTTAACTATAGCGACAAACCCTAGCCTTCTGGAGGATTTAAAGCTTGTTATATGGTGCATGCCAACATGTACATTCTTCAGAGAAGTTGTCACTCAGGCCTTGCCCTGGATCCACCAAGATCTTATACAGACCTTTGTAAACATGTCAAATGCCTCCCCACCTACTGAACAACCCTTCCCCTCTTTCATTAGATTGTATTCAGCCCAACCCTAAATCTAGAGGAGAAATGAACATCACTGAGAGTTATGATAAAAACAGCATCCTCCCTTATCACGTTTTGTATCATCATCCCAACAACTTGCCACACCCACAAAAATGTCTGGCTACCTCAATGGGATAATACAATCTACTATTTTATCTATCGAAGTGCCTTTTACTTCATATACAAGTACAGTTACTTAGGATGAACATAACAAAATAACAAAGATTGGCTTGTCAGTTGATTACACAGTGGTACCAAGATAAACTTTAGCTTGACACACTGTGAGAATCTGAGAAACATGAGGGTAGACCCATGTATTATTTAGTATAAATATATTTGTAAAGTACATGTGAACTTGGATATGACGGACCACTGTACGACAGATTTTCGCATATGACGGATGATATGCTTGGTCCCAGTCCGATGCATATCAAGTATTCGTCATATGTATACGATGGATTTTGCATATGATGGACCAATTTTCCTGGTCCCATTGAGTCTGTCATATCCAGGTTCACCTGTACTTGGTTTATGGCAATACACTACCTCAGAACCACTAAACAACTCACCAACTATATGACATTAAAAAAATTCTCAAAGGCTATCATTTGCCACCCTCATCAACGTCTGTAAGAGTTTCTAGACCGTTTGGGACTCAACTAGAAGTACCTTTTGATTACCAATAAAGTACCATAGTATGGCAAGCATTAACTTTTCTCTGACCTGTGTAGTGCCCAAATGGAAAGTCTTCATAAGTATGCGAAACACTGCCCTTTGACAAAAACTAAAATTACAAATACATAAAGCTATGAAAAGAAGTCCATTTCCAAGTGTGCAAAGGTGTCTTATCATCAAACAGCTACCAAACAGTGTTGGTCAGGAATTTCTAAAAATAATTGAAAACATTCACCTTAATGTGTATTCTCTGACATAACATAAAGATACTTTGCATTTTGTCATTGGATAATTAGTTCTTATGAATAAATAAAATTGCCAAATAGGATTACCAGCATTTTTGTGATTGGCCTATTTGGAAACTCTGGTTTAAAATCCTGTTGAACCACTGAATTTGTGTTGTTGTTACATCTCAGGACCAAATGACTATCAACCCTTCCAATGCTGAGGCTACTTTCGTACAATACACAAAAATGCGAAAAATTATGAAAATCACCTGAACCAAGTCATGTTGGTATTCATTGGAAAGCTCTCGCTGGGTACTCTCAGATGAGTACCCATGTGCCAGGGTTTCAGTAATTTTTCAGCTTTTTTGCATCATTTTGTATTGGCCAAATTATCCACCAGCAGTAAAAGGGTTAAGTTCATACACTGATCACTGATCAAAAGGCAGTATTATGCTGATCATGCATATCTTCTGCTGTACCAAGCCTCAACTTGAACTCTAGTGTCACCTGAGATCAAGCACCAAACTAAACCAGCTGTGTTCATGCATACAATACATAAACCCTGCACTAGCATCAGCCTTGAGCAACTATCACCCTGGTCTAGTGCCCAATAACATGTTGGACACGTGGGGGACTTAGTAGCTGCATATAAAGGACATTCTAGAGTATAAATAAAGGTAAAAAACTTTTTTATGCTAATTCTAAATTGACCAAATCTCTTAAATTTATAAGGCCAGATAGATTCTTGACCTGGCTGAAAATGTCCTTTATTGATACCTATAATTACACAAAATGAGAACTACCTAAAGATCTACCTAGGGGAATCCTTCAACTATTTATGTCTGGAGACCACCTTAGCACCTAAACGACCATGACTCTAAATTACCACATTATGATGCAGCACAGGGCAGCCCCTCATGTTCATCCATCTTAACCCTTAAATGACCTTGACATTGAAATATCCTGATTACCATGTAGGACCCCTAATGTTGTTCCACCTTAACCATCATATGACCTTGACATTGAATAACCATGATCATAATGTAGGACCCCTTGTGTTGATCCACCTTAACCCATAAATGACCTTGACCTTGAACTACCCTGACCATCATACAGTACCCTTCATGTTGATCCACCTTAACCCCTATACGACCGTGACCTTGAATTACCCTGATCATGATGAAGTAGCCCTCATGCTGATCGGAGTCCAATCAGCCTAAAGGAATAATTATGGCATGAGGAGTGGAGGTCTGGCATTTTTCCATCCTAATACCTATCATTTCCAGGCCTAAAGGAGAAATAAACTGGCACCCATTGCTGAGGCTTGTCATTCTGTGAGACAATAAAAGATGACATGATTCAACGGTTTTGCCTGAGGTGTGGTATCGTATTTACCAGTATCTATTTCAAAAAATCCTTAATAGCCCATTAAATACCAAATATGGCATGTTCCCAGAATTCCCTTTTTCTTAAAACAATAAGGCAGGTCTTTGATCAATACCTCAATTTTGGTGTCAGTATAAGGAATGAAGTTTTGTTGATTTTGCGATCAATACCTTAACTTAATCGTTGCACACATAATGCAGAACAGACACCAAAAAGGTTTTGTACTTCTAAGGGTAAACCACTAATGATCTTTTAAGCATTTATGATGTGTTCGTCTCTGATTTCTCACTTATTTCCAGGTGTCTTAGGGAAGGGTTGAGAAAGGTGTCATAAGTGTTTCGCAGTAGGACTGCCTAAAACATAATACCTTAAGACTTTGATAGATAATGATTTCTGATTTATATTTGATCGGTTTCTAAGTCCCTAGGAGACTGTATAGGAGATTCTGTCATGAATTGTGATAAAATGCAAAATTTGCCTTGCTACCATTCATGCAACCTTGGGTTTGAGTCCCTGTTGGATTGTCATGAGCAATTTGATTGGTTCACAATACCTAAACTGAAACATGTCTCCCAACAAGTATCATCTCAATCCAAAGGAACATTACGCATGTCAATATAAGCCATTAATCTCGCATGGGGTAAGCTATTTTCAGTATTTGCCTACCTTCTAGAAAACAAGGGGGTAGGTGATGATCCAATATTAGGAATACATCCTTTGATCTGACTATCTTAGAGACGATACACAATCCTGCACTAAATGGGTAAACAAAGGCTAAATTACAAGAGTGTATCTAATACTTCGCTCTGCATAAGGGGATCCACCTTGGCCTAGTGGTTATGACACTTGGCTCCCAAGCGTGAGTTTGCAGGTTCAAGTCTCCGCTGGGTCCCCAAAATAGCGGGTTGGCCTGGTCGCTATATTAATGCATGGCGTTGTGGAGGGCTGTCTATGGTCTTTCTGCAACTGAAAGACCCTTTGGAACTAATCGTTAAGAGAAGGGAATTTCTTCCCGGGTCCGGGTTTATATCTTGTCTAGATAAGACCTAAGCGGTTGAAAGCGACGTAAAACCTTCCTTCCTTCGTCTTGCATACCTTCAAGACAATTGGGTGGCTATGTTTGAATATTTAATGTATACCCCTTTGATTTGTCAATCTCTGAGAGAATAATAAATCTTACATCACTTAGAGATACACCATAAACTACAAGGGTGTGGACAAGAGATCAGTTTGCACAGTATTAAGGCAATAGGCAGGGCAATGTTCAAGTATCATGAATACTTCCTTTCAGTTGCCTACCTCTAAGAGAATGTCCAATGATCTATCACATGGATAAATACAATAGCTATTACCAGGGTGTCAATAGCAGAAAATCTTGGCGTGCTGGAGTTGCAACATAATATCAAGTGTACACATGTTGGTCTACTTATCCCCGTTAGTTTAAAACAAAGAGTTGAGCAGTGAATCATTTTCCTTAGAACTCCTCAAGTCAAAGAATGTTGCAATGCTAGGATATTTGTTTTGATACAGTCTTTCAATGAGAGAAAATCATGAAGATGTCAATGGGAATGGAAGCTTTTTTTACCTAAATGCTTCAAGTCAACACATATTGTAATTCTAGGATATTTCCTCGGTTGGGCTTTTAGAGAGAGAATATTATAAATATATTAATAACAGCAGGTTATTTTGCATTGCTCACAGATAGATGATATTGCAATTTTTGGATATTTCCTTAGATCTAATATTCTCTGAGAGAATATAACAAGCATGTCAGTGGTAGATCGTTACGTCTATCGCTGTGACCAATGAGCCATCCATCATGTGACCTTTGTCAAGGTCAAATATTCTGCTGGCCGTACATCTGGCACTACCCTATTCCTTTACCTGTCAATACTGCCATTCTCATCTGTTCCCATCATAATAAACATAAATCAACAGTCTTGGCCTTTATTTCCTTGCGCAAGAAAATCAATGCATTTTACTCCTTGCAAGCCTCGTATTATCTGGAAGGAAAATTACATTACATGATCAAGTACAAGCAATAAAGGCTACGACCAGCCCCTGTCGCTGCACAGTGGTAAGAGTCCATGCCTGTGATAATCGAAACATGATTTTACGGCATTTTTCACATTCGCCCATATAAAAGACAACTGGAGCGAACTAAAAGCCATCAACCGTACCGGTTCTCCCATGGCAACCACAAAGGCTCTCGTAAAAACGCAATAAACCATCTAGGGAACGCTTTTTAACTTATGACTTCCAATCCTTAGTGCCTTTTCATGCCAGTTCCTCAGGTAAGTGTCTGAGGATAATTCGATCTAGGGGGAATTTATTGACTTTCATCTTATAGCGTTTTCTGGGATTTTATTAGGAATCCCCATAAGACGTTGTAATCATTGATTTTGCAGTCTGGTGCCATAAGCCACAGTGATTACGATAGACCGGCAGGGAAGCCCATAGAATAGGCTCCGGAAGAAACAGTGGCTGATTCTGTATGCTCGTAATGTGCCACTGCTGAGCTGGTGGACTACTGCCACCCCAGCCCCTCAGAAACAAACACTTGCAATGAAAAAGGGGCATAGCCTTCGTGAAGCGTGGTACACAGTTTTTCCACCCCTAACCCTCGTACTGTGCACCAGCATAACACATGTATGCTTTCATAGTGTGCATGCAAGATTATCCAACCTTCACCCCACACATCAGGCCTGTGTGGTTATATATATATATATATATATATATATATATATATATATATATATATATATATATATATATATATATATATATATATATATATATATATATATACATATATATATATATATATATATATATATATATATATATATATATATATATATATATATATATATTGCCATGGTGCTGTATGCTCAGGAAATATGCCTACTTGACTCTCAGACATCCCCAATCCCCAGCATGCTTGTATGCTTACACTGAGTTAGGAAATACCATTGAGTGTGGACTATCGCTTTAATTCCTGCATGTATAGATTGAGCTAGGAAATACAATATAGAGGCCTCCTTGAGTACAGGATATCCACCACCCTAAACATTCCTGTTTATTCTAAGCTAGACAATATAATATAGAGGCCTACTTGACTTCAGGATATCTCCACTGCAACATGCCTGTATGCTTATGCAGACCTAGGAAATGTTGAAATACAATATAGAAGCCTACATGAGTACAGAATAACCCCAATATGCCTGTATGATTATACTGAGCCAGAAAAAAATAAAAGCCTACTTGACTTCTAACCATTCACTCAACAACACCCTAATCTCCACCCTAGCATATCTATATGCCTACAGTGATGCTGGAAATATAGAGGCCTACTTGTCTCCTAGACATCTCCAAACCCCCTTCCCACCTCCAGCACACCTACATGCTTAGGCCTGAAAAAAGAGGTTGTTTGTTTCCTGTAACCCTAAACTAACAAGGTTTTATTAATAAAAATCCCAACCCTAAAGCTTTTTTTCGCCATCCCAACTCCAAATTAACGGAAAAACATGCATAAAACACACATTTTTTACCAACCTACCTACCCTATTTTTTTCGTACCGTTACAGGAAACTAACAAAAAAATTCTAGGCCTTATACTGAGGCAGGAAATACAAAGTACGAATGCAACATAACCACTTGGCCCGTTGCAAGTTGGAAGTGAATTAGGCAAAAATGGCAATGAGCCAAGCAGAACAAGACCCTAACTTGCCCCGCTCAGCAAGTAATGTTCTGGGCAGAGTCCTCGAAATGTAACTCACCTAATTGTTTAACAGAGTGGCAGGTCAAGTGGAAGTCAAGTGCCAGCAGGGTAAATCAAATATAGGGGCAGCTTGCCCTGTACGGCAAGTAATATTTTGGATCCTATGTTGCACCCTGCTACTGACAGACTTACCCCTCCCCTAGTTCAATAAACTCATGTATGTTTAAATAATAAGCATACTGGCCCCTGACTGTCCATCCAGCCCCAGTCCTGCCATCCCCACATAGAAAAAGGGCACTTGGTACCTATACCCTTGAATATACTCCAACTGAGCCCAATACCACAAATACATCGTTGGCACATTCTCAAAATCCCCACCCTTCCCCAGAATGCTGATCCCTCTACACTGGCATGCCCATGGTTTAGACTAGGCACCTAGTCCCTCAAAAGTGATATCCCCCTCTGAGTTGACCAAACAGAATGGTAATGTAGATCTAGTTGACATTTGGACCGCTCCTTCCTGGCATGCTCATGATTAGAAAAGGCTCATAGTCCCTGAAACGTTACAGGGATGTCCCTGAATTAACCAAAAAGAGTGGTAATGTAGATCTAGTTGGCATTTGGACCGCTCCTCCCTGGCATGCTCATGATTAGAAAAGGCTCATAGTCCCTGAAACGTTACAGGGATGTCCCTGAGTTAACCAAAAAGAGTGGTAATGTAGATCTAGTTGGCATTTGGACCGCTCCTCCATTATAGTGTGCTCATGATGAGACGAGGGTCTTTAATTCCCTGAAAAAGTACATTCCCCTCTAAGTTGACAACCCAGAGTGGTGCAATGTCTATGGTTTAGATTGTGGATACAGAGGGGTCTAAGGGTTTAATGAACCCCCTTTACAATTCAAAATGTTGATTTTATTGCTAAGGATTATCACTTTACCTTAGTTTTGCTTAAAAACCAATAAGGTAGTTTTACCTCTTTTTGAAAACGATTCCCCTACATAGAAACCCTGGGTTTGCTTCTGAGTTCAGCACACCAATTAGCAATTAATGGCCCATAGATGGCACCATATGGTCCTCCTATTCCTAGTGTGAAACTATGACATGCTACGTCGGTGCTGCCATCAAATGAGAGAACATGAACAAACCTGACCACCTGATGCATTTGCTGCTGGTCATAGCAAAACATACATAAACAATATATATATATATATATATATATAATATATATATATATATATATATATATATATATATATATATATATATATATATATATATATATATATATATATATATATATATATAATATATATATAAATATATATATATATATATATATATATATATATATATATATATATATATATGTATATATATATATATATATATATATATGTATATATATATGTATATATATATATATATGTATATATATATATATATATATATATATATATATATATATATATATATATATATATATATATATAACTTTGATAGTTGAGAACCTACAGGCAAGCTCATGATTCAAGCAAGGAGTCAGATGAGAGCTATGTACTAGGCATGAGTCAAAGTTGTCAGCTACCCCCGCCCACTTCCTTCCTCCCTGTTTACTTGTAATGGACCAGAATAATAGGTCTAGTTGGTAGTTGGACATATGATACTTAGTCACACTAAGTATACTTCTAGTTCAGTTAACACACCTCTGTATAATATTTAGTGTACATAACTAATGGCGACTGCTGCTGAAAAATGACCTTTATCTTGTGCTAGGGAGGGGGCGGGTCGGGAAAGGAGTGAATGGTAATATATAGGTGTCATATATAAGCTACTCATATCATAAATGCTTTCTCAATTTTCTGGGACATGCCTTAGAATCAAATCTAGTATTTCCACCCCTTCCCCGCATCTATGTTAAATCTCTATCTAGAGCAGTCTCCTCCTCTGTCCCAAATTTCCGTCATCTTAAGCCAAAATTAAAGTGAAACCCAAATGAGCCGAGTGGATAAAATGTTACATAAAGTTACTGGAAACATTATTGATTTATGAAGTTTTCACATGGACCTCACTCTATGATTATGTGTTAGAATCAATAACTAATTGCGCAGCACAATTGACTGGGCTTTCAATTTCATCAGCAATGCCCATATCAATCTCAATAAAATATCAACCCAAATTGAAAACCTACAGAAACACATCTGACAGCACAGCCCCCTTTCTTACCCATTTCATCTTTTAACCCTTCCAATGCTGAGGCTACTTTCATCCAAAGCATAATGATGCAAAGTTTTTGAAACCATTTAAACCCAGTCATGTTGGCATTCAATGAATAACTCTCACTGAGCACTCTCAGATGAGTAACCATGTGCAAGGGTTTCAATCATTTTTTAGGTTTTAGCATCATGTAGTATTGGCAAAATTAGCCACCAGGAGCATAAGGGTTAATAACTAATTGCGCTAAGCAAGGAACTGGGCTTGTAATTTAAACAGCAACATTTAATGCCTGTTTCAAACTTAAAACATATCAACCCATTCAAAACCTACAGCAACACATTGGTACAAATTTTTCTCCCTAATGCAACTCTAAATCCCTAAATCAACTACCAGAGCTTTCAATTCAGAGAGCAACATTTACTGCCCATTTCAACCTCAAAAAATACCAACCCAATTAAATCTACAGCAACAAGTCTGTATACCGCCTTTATTTTCTGCTTTTGGATTTCATCAGAGTCCTATATAACTACCTGGGCTTTCAATTCAAAGAGCAACATAAATTTACTGCCCATTTCAACCTCAAAAAATGTCGACCAATTAAATCAACTGCATCAAGTCTGTATAGCCTTTCTATTTTCAGCCTTCGGATATTGTCAGTCCTATTAAGGTGATGGGTACCATTGCAAGCCAGTTAAAAGCCCTGTCCCAAAACACACCTCAAAGCAGCATAATCCTATAACTAGGTGTATCTCCAGGTTCCTGAGTGTTATCAGGTAGAGAATTTCATCGCCACCTGTCATTATTCAATCCATATTCTGTTTTATTTCAAAATTTACAACTTTTTTTTCGAATGACATATTCTCATTAATTACGCAGTTGATGGTTACTGTAGGTTCATAGATACCTTAGGGATGTCATTGACTAGGCCCAATAAAAAGTATTTTTTTGATTGTTTTACTCCTGAAGATTTTTACAGGCCATAACATTGAAAATTCTAGTGAGAAATCTCGTGTGTGGAGGCATGGGAACCCCTTTGATAGTAGTGGACATACCTCGCTGATCACTCCTGAGCACTCGAAACAAAAGAGAGTTGCACAAAGATACACATCGACGATCTCAAGACAATGGCTTGTGGTCAGGATGCTATAAATAGGTGCTAGCTATGAGCACGTGAGGTCACCAAGTGAAGTTGGTGTGGAAATTTCTAACTAAAATTTTCAACGTTATGGTCTGTAAAAATCTTCAGCAGTAAAAAATCAAAAAAATACTTTTTATTGGGCATAGTCAATGATATCCCTAAAGTAACTCTGAACCTGCAGTAACCGTCACCTGCGTAATTAATGAGAATATGTCATTTGAAAAAAAAGTTGTAAATTATGAAATAAAACAGAATATGGATTGAATAATGACAGGTGGCGATGATATTCTCTACCTCATAACACTCAGGAACCTGGAGATACACCTAGTTATAGGATTATGCTGCTTTGAGGTGTGTTTTGGGGCAGGGCTTTTAACTGGCTTGCAATGGTACCCATCACCTTAACTTATTGTGTAAGCAATGTTTAGTGCTCACTTTTATCTCCAAAGCTATCAGTCCCATGAAAACCTACAGCAACATGTCTGTATAACCCTTATATTTTCTGCCTTTGAATTTTGTCAGACCTCTTAACTAATTGTGCTAAACAATGGATGTTTAGTGCTCACTTTCATCTCCAAAACCTACAGCAACAGGTCTGTATAACCCTTTTATTTTCTGCATTTGGATTTTGTCAGAGACCTATTAACTAATTGTGCTAAACAATGAATGTTTAGTGCTCACTTTTATCTCATAAAATATCAGCCCCATGAAAACCTACATCAACAGGTCTGTATTTATAACCCTTATATTGTCTCCCTTTGGATTTTGTCAGACCTATTAACTAATTGTGCTAAACAATGAATGTTTAGTGCTCACTTTTATCTCCAAAAATATCAGCCCCATGAAAACCTACATCAACAGGTCTGTATCACCCCCTTTCTGCCCCCTTCCATCTCATGTACCCCCAGGGGGAATTCCTCCATGTGTACAGCTGCTACATACCCGGGATCTGTGTTATTCAGCCTGCCAGCTGTGTGGACTTAGTCCCAGGCCAGTAAAAGCTATCAGGGAAGCCCCCATTATCTTCAATAGGCTTTATAGCCAGGCCTCCTGCACAATTAAACCTCAAAAAGGGGATAGACAAAAACTGAAGGTGCACGTAACCGGTTGTCACTAACCTGAGGCAAAATAGCGCCATAACAAAAGACATCCACTTATCCATCCAGGCCTCTTTTGTTGCTTCAAAAGACTTCAGAGACCTGTCAAATGCAGACAATGCTTTGAAAGACAAGCAGAAAACACTTGGATTTATTGGGGTATCTCATCCTTTGTAGTAGTTTTGTTTTTTGTGTGTTTGGGGATTACATGGTTGTTTTACAAAACAGTGCATGCAGTGCAGGATGCTGGACACTATCTAGAGCATACACATGCAGACACAAAGGGGGGCTAGAGAGATCAATGCACTGCCCTTGTCTAATAATACAGGTTTTGATTGTCAAAATATTCTGACTTCAGCCGACAAAAAAGTTCTAACTTCAAAAGGCTTTACTGGGTTTTACCATATTATATATATATATATATATATATATATATATATATATATATATATATATATATATATATATATATATATATATATATATATACATATATATATTTATATATATATATATATAATCTATGACTACACCAACATAAGGGGTTGCAGTCTACTTTTGGCCATTCAGTTCACACATTGCAGCACAGTATTTCCAACTACCCCCACTAGCATACCACAGTGTCATCCATCCACAAGGGATGACATCTAAATATGGCCTGGGAAGCAGGCTACCAGGTATGCTGTATTTCCAATAGCCAAATATCCAGACAAATAGTGTTACAGAGGACTCCAGACCTAAAAGGGTTAACACAGGAATTGATGGAAGATGGCTACTAAGTATGCCGTATTTCCAATAGCCAAAGATCCAGACAAATAGTGTTACAGAGAACTCCAGGCCTAAAAGGGTTAACACAGGAATTGATGGAAGATGGCTACTAAGTATGCTGTATTTCCAATAGCCAAAGATCCAGACAAATAGTGTTACAGAGAACTCCAGGCCTAAAAGGGTTAACACAGGAATTGATGGAAGATGGCTACTAAGTATGCTGTATTTCCAATAGCCAAAGATCCAGACAAATAGTGTTACAGAGAACTCCAGGCCTAAAAGGGTTAACACAGAAATTGATGGAAGATGGCTACTAAGTATGCTGTATTTCAAATAGCCAAAGATCCAGACAAATAGTGTTACAGAGAACTCCAGGCCTAAAAGGGTTAACACAGAAATTGATGGAAGCAGGCTACTAAGTATGCTGTATTTCAAATAGCCAAAGATCCAGACAAATAGTGTTACAGAGAACTCCAGGCCTAAAAGGGTTAACCCTTGCAATGCTGAGGCCACTTTTGTCCAAAGAGCAAGGAGGAACATTTTTTTGAAAACCATCCAAACCCTGTTATGTTAGTATTTATTAGATTGCTCTCCCTGAGTACTTTCAGATGAGTACCCATGAGCCAGGGTTTCAATAATTTTTCAGGGATTTTTGAAATAGTTTGTAATGGCCAAAGTACAGCCACCAGCAGCATAAGGGTTAAACAGAAATTGATGGATATTGTAAGTACTGCCCACATCAAATGTACTTAGGCCATAGCAGTCAATAGTCACTCACACAGCCAGTTTCCTGGGTTCCATTTCCGTGTGTGTACATGCTACATGTTTAATGGCATCTAGCCCCTGGCTGCCATGGAGGTTACCTAGACATTGTCACACCTGACAAGTATGTACACACTAATCCCCTCACAACCCTTAACCCTTCCAATACTGAGGCTACTTTCATTAAAAGCATAAGAACACAAAGATTTTTTGAAAAACATCTTAACCCTGTCATGTTGGTATTCATTGGATAGCTCCTGCTGAGTACGCTCAGATGAGTACGCATTTGCCTGGGTTTCAGTCATTCTTTTATCATCATTTTGTAATGACCAAATTAGCCACCATCAGCCTAAGGGTTAATCAAGATATCCATGCAATTTCCCACAAGGTGTGACTTATCTGGTGGTGTCTTTCTAATAAAAAGATCTAGCCTGAAATAGTTGAAGGAGAAATATTTATCACAACTTAATTAATAACCATCCTACAAATAATTTGGAAGTTCATGAAGTTTATAACCCTGAGACTGGCTGGTGATTTACATCTTTCTATAGTTTTAGATTAGCACACTTTGCCTCTAAGCATCTTTCTTGAGACCTAACATAAAGGCTACTCAGCAATTCTTATGTGGGTTGTCACACCCAAGCTTACATGATTGTACACTTATGATTTACAATTTTTTGTTTTGTTGGGTTTTTTTCTAATAAAAACTACAAACATGACAAGCTAGTATTAAGAGACAGTAGAGAAAATCAATATTACTAAAAGCAACCCCTGAATATCTTTAATTGACAGGTAAGTTTCACAGATACCTAATCACCCAGCTCCTGTCAGAAAATGTGTCATGTACTAGGACTGGTTGTACCATTAGTAAGTGCAGGTTGCAAATATACCAATAGTTAGAAATTACAATCAGTTCTATCTATCCTAGAAGTGACCTTTAAAAAATACATACATCTGTTTGTCAGACAAGTGTAAATGGTCCCAATTATTTATATCAATGGGAATACTGTGATTTTCTAAATGTCTAATCTTGCGAGAGACCTTATTACAAATAACATATTTTGACCCTTATGCTGCCATTGGCTTATTTGGCCAATACAAAATGATGCAAAAAAACTGAAGATTCTTGTGTTCTTTGTGTCCTTGTGCTTTGGACGTAAGCAACCTCAGCATTGGGAGGGTTAAGATACCATAGGCCCATCTATTTGTCCTGTTTTTTGCGTTTCAATGGGAATAGGTAATATCAGGACAAGATAGAAGCCAGGGGCATAGTAACAAAAATCCCTAATCCTCTTAATTGAAAGGTCCCCAGTGCTCTTCCAGTTGCTAAGTAATTAATTCTTAACATCTCACTGTGCTACAGGGTTATATAACAACCAAGCTAGTCCAAAGAGTTATAAGGGACGAGCTGAGTGCATATCAATGCAGTTCACACCCCAATAGCCATCATGAAGGTAGCTATGAAAGAGACCAGATCATGGCTTAATCCTTATATCTAGGTAAATATCATTCTCACATTAAGACAGATATCTGACTGTTATGGCTCATGCTAATCTGTCCAGTTGGGGGTCGTCCCTGAGATTTACACATGAACATTATGACATGGAGCAGCGCTATATAAGTACGTATATATGTATATATATAATATATATATATATATATTTTATATATATATATATATATATATATATATATATATATATATATATATATATATATATATATATATATATATATATATATATGTGTATATATATATATATATATATATATATATATATATATATATATATATATATATATATATATATATATATATATATATATATATATATATATATATATATATATATATATATAAATATATATATATATATATATATATATATATATATTATATATATATATATATATATATATATATATATATATATATATATATATATATATACATTGGCAAGTTGCCATACAAGTGGCCTAAAAGGAAGGCTTTCTTGGATCGATAAGGCAAAACCTATAAAGCTGAAATCATGGCAATGTAATTTCCGGTATAGGAGAGAGTTTGAATTGCTTATGCCCAATCAGAGGGATGCAGCAGTAACAGCTATATTAGGAGAATGGCATAATCAGAATCTTGGCTGGTATGGGAGGCAGGCTATAGCATGATGAATATGCATATATATATATATATATATATATATATATATATATATATATATATATATATATATATATATATATATATATATATATATATATATACATATACATATATATATATATATATATATATATATATATATATATATATTCATATATATATATATATATATATATATATATATATATATGTATATATATATATATATATATATATATAGATAGATAGATAGATAGATAATAGATATATATGTATGTATATATATATACAAGGTGTACCATATTGATGCCACCCACATGATCGATACAGTTCTGGTTTGTAACCACCTCGCTAGCTATCTATTGACTGTCTGGTTCTCAATCAATGGGCTACAACTGCAGCTCAAATATGTAGACTACAATGTCAACAAGAGACCCGACTAGTCAAAGTAAAGAAGAAAGAGCAGGAAACCATTAAAAGTCAAATCATCCCCTGATATCCATGACTATCACAACACTTAAGAGACATTCTTCATGAATACATGGGAAATTTCTAAGAGTCTAGATACAGAATTATTGACCAACTAGATGTAGATCTTCAAAGAATTTCTTATTGACTGCAATCGCTCTGGATCACTGATATTGATACCCGACCCAGCAGACAGTATCAAAACAGTTAATGTGAGCGTATGAAATGGGATACCACCAAATCTTCTTGAGCCAGTATTGAAAAATCACTGCCCAAGGCAAACAAGTAAGATCAGGCAGAAACAATTTGCCTCGCCACTTGAAAAATTGATTTTGGTATGGTTGTAAGTGATAAGCTGTATTCCTCATCCTGTCCAATTTCTCCTTCTCCATAGATCCATCGTTTATACATCTATATCTCAATACTACTGCCTAAAAGCCAGCCAGCTACCACCACACAGCAACAGTAGAGTTGGAAATGATACTGTGCATACTATTATGCAGAATCGTATTAATTAATGGTGAACATAAAACAATACAAGGTAACAATAGGTAGTATGCCACAGTGTGATATTAATTTCTAAAGACTTAACAAGGTAGCTGATATATTGGTAGTATATTTTCTATAGTTTGGGAATTTGTTTATCCTCCCTTTTCTGCCCTACAGTGTCAAATGGTACTACTTTGCAAGATGGGATATCTAGTAGATGTGAGTATACGTAGCTTGGTAGATTTTAGGTGTTACTAGCCTTACACACCAGGGTTCGACTTTCCCAGGGGCCCAGGGGCATATATGCCCCTACATTTTGCTGTGGGCCCCTAGATTTTCAGACTATAGGGACCCAAAATAGTTATATTATAATACAGAAATCATGTTTACTAGATTAATCAAAATACCTTTTCCGGCCCCTAGCCTGAAATCTAAGTGTCAGACCCTGCACACAACGTTAATCTATAAGAACCTTCCTTTTATTTATAAATATTTGAGTCATAATTGTCCTTATTAGCAATGAGCTTAGTTAACACATCAGAAAACAATACCAGGATTTCTAAATGGGAATGTATCATTGATCTAATCCCATTCATCTCAAATCATACCAAGAAAAGACCTTTGCATTGGCCAAACTTACTAAACCTTTTTTTAAATGTTCATCAACCAATATCCAGTTATAGTAATCAATTAATTGCTGTGGGTTTTCGGTGTCACACTGATCGCATATCTTATTGTCCTAAACTGCTACATTGTTACATAGCAAATACTTCAAACAGTGAGAATAGATTTTGTTGCCTCATCCTGGTGTGTTTTACAAATTGTACATAATAGCTATGTGTGAATTCCACATTTTGTCTCTCACATAAACTAGCAAGCACACTGTGAAGCAATTGATTAAGGACTTTAATTACCACGTTGACAGACTGCAGGCAGCTTCTAAGAGAGAGGGATGTAGTTAAGAGGCAATTTCCAGTCCAACATCAAAAAGAAACTCTAGGATTATCATTTTACCTTTACCTCAGGAAACAATAAAGTTTTGATTACTGCAAATCTGATATGAAATGTGATAGTTTAATCAATGTGTCTCATTTAAGATTGAGCAGGCGTGCATTCCCTCGATTCATAGGTTCAGGAGCCAGTCCTTGGAGAGGCATTTCACGTTTCTTTCATTCCAAATTAACCATTTTGATCAAATCTGCAGCATGGTAGCTAGTGTACATAATTTAATGTCAGGTACAGTAAATAAATATGACTCTTAATTGTCAGGAATAATAATAGATAATTTGAACTACAGAAAATGGTCACAATCTCTTTAAGTGAGAAAAAAATGAACACTCATGTTCTGGCTAAATGAAAGGTAACTATATTCTACACCATTCAAAGCTAACCTAGGGATCTAAAGATTACACAGATCCCCTCTATTTAAACTGATAGGTCAGCTTTTATTAATCATGCTTGTTGAGTATAGATTCAGATGGATGTGTAATTTATAGCAACTAGTTTACTTGCACCAGATACAAGTCAAGTATCTATCCAGGACAAGTTGGCCTTATAATCATAAGAGCCAGAATATTTGCTATTTGAGCTGAGCATTTCTAAAGAATATAACTATAAAGAGGCAAAATATTCACTATTAGAGCTGAGCATTTCTTTAAAACAGAAGCTTAGCATAGTGCCATCTATGGTTTTTATTCATAACAAAGTGTATATAGGTAGCCCTTCTCAGAGGGTAACTTACATATGCTTGAATATGATACATGCAATAAAAGAGCAAGTATTCGAGGCCTGAGGGAGCTTGTTACATGCTGAAACCATACTCATTTCAAAGGGACCAGTATAGATACTCAACCACCGGTCACACAGTGCATTTCTAGTCCCAACTTTTGATGTGAAAATCATTATTCCCTAGTCTGCGACATGAATAACAAACAGAGGCATGTTTTCTGTTGTTGGTAATGAAACCCTAGGGACAAAAGCATCATCTGAAGGAAGAATTGACAGGCGGAACTATGATCAAAGACACAAAGAAAATCTGATGAAGAGATTATTTAATTTTCCTACTGCATGCTTAACGCAATTCAATAAAGTTCTCAACTTTCGGAAAAAAAGGCCAAAATAAATTGCAAGGTTTCAAGGCAACATTGCAGTAATCTGAGTGGAAGGGGTAGAGAGAGAGAGAGAGAGAGAGAGAGAGAGAGAGAGAGAGAGAGAGAGAGAGAGAGAGAGAGAGAGAGAGAGAGAGAGAGAGAGAGAGAGAGAGAGAGAGAGAGAGAGAGAGAGAGAGAGAGAGAGAGAGAGAGAGAGAGAGAGAGAGAGAGAGAGAGAGAGAGAGAGAGAGAGAGAGAGAGAGAGAGAGAGAGACGAGAGAGAGAGAGAGAGAGAGAGAGAGAGCAGGAGAGAGAGAGAGAGAGGGGGGGGGGGAGGGAGAGAGAATGATGAAGATGATAATGATGATAATGAAGATGGTGATAATGAATTGTAAATCTAATCTATATTGATCACCAAAATTTATAATGGAAAGCTAGTAAGGCCATTTTTAATAAGAAAACCTACATGTTACAAATCTTTGACAGGTATGATGAAATATATGCCTAAAACGATTAAGATGCCAGCTCGATAAATATTAGGCCCTGGAATGAAGTGATTCATATGTAGAATCTTCCAGCTATAAGTAAACAATTAGTTCACCAAGATGACAATGTTGATGATTAAGACAATAATTATGCTGATAATTTGATGAAATTGGTGTGGTGGTGATGTTTGAGTGCGTTGGATAACCCTTGTGGTTAAGCACTATTGACAATGATGTAAAGGGCTATAACAATGCCTATGGAACCAGTAAACCACCCCCCATTACTACACACGCCATAATCTCTTACAGAACCCCCAAGTAATTAGCTCTGCGACACAGCTTCTCACTATGATGAAGATCAAAACAGATTACTCACAAAATTGCTGCGACAATTACCCTAGCGGTGCGACTAATTTGCCAGAAATTCCCCTAATGCATCACCGCTGACTGCAAATATAGGCTAGGGAGGCATCACCACTGTCCACTCTCCATCACCAGTTACAGCTCTCATAAGCTGGGATCATTAACGACCTTTAAATGACCTTGAGGAGAGGAAGCTAGCTGCGGCATAGATTTCTCTTACTATTTCTGTCAAATCCCACACGGACACAAGGGAGGTGTGGTCTAGGTATATACCACTGTAAACCTGCCATGGGATATCTAAATGGGATAAGGATATATGCATGCACAGATAAAGGGATGGGGGAGGGGGTTAAGAAGTTAGAAATTTTCACTAAAAAGATGCAAATACTACTGTTCAGCCAAAATGGCACTTCTGATATTGACAGTGATTAAACCTGTACCCTCTTTATAAAGAGAACTCTTTTACTCTCGAAAAGATAACTGGCCATGATTTTATACATTATCTGGTAACCCTAGACTTTATAAATTATTTTTTTTTATCCCTTTTTGCCATATTGCAGCTAATTTGTGACTAGCCAGTTGTAAGTGCTGGAGGAAACTGTAGTACCTGTTCAAAACCACCGCCAATCCCAAAGTCACTGGCAACTTACTCATATCCCTTGGACTGGATACAAACCCTGACAGTTAAGTGAGGGACAGTGGGCAGTCAGTGACAATGCACTTGGCCATCAGGGTTGACCCTCTGTAACCCTGGTTGCTAAACAAATGTGCGTCCTTGATACCTTTGCAACTGACAGACCCTTGGCAATATCAGGGGTGATTTAAAGCGTATTCATAAAGAGGAGGGATTTTTTTTTGCCTATTATGGGGTTTTCGATCTCATTGCAAGTATTTTGTGGAAGGCAAACAAACCTTTCAAAAGTATTCAATAGGTTAAAAATAAACCTGTCCTTATCAGGCCTGAAATACAAAGTTTCAAAGTTCTCACTCATAAAAACCTACCCCTAAGTTTTTTCTGTCCTTCTAACTCCTAATTAACATGAAACTTGCATAAAACACACATTTTTGAACAAAAAATTATGATATCCAAAAAAATACCGACCATCCTTCCCTAATTTTATTCGTACCATTACAGGAAACAAACAATTTTTTTCTAGACCTAATCACCAGGGCCTGTCCAGCATCCCCAGGATGGCAGGACTATGCATGGAACAAAACCCATTCCCTTTTAAAACAAGCACTCAAAGAACAGCACTCCCAAGTGACCGAGTACAACAGCTACTTATTCCAGTGATAGCAGAAATAAATGTGCCTAGGACGGAGTCAGAATGGCACTATGGAGAAAACTAACTTGTTACAAATTGCTCAGTGATTATACTAAACATGATGGTACTGCTGGACAATGATCATATGACAATTGCCATTGTTATCCATTGTCTTCAGGGAACAATAGGAAGTAATATACGTACCGCTTATAGACTGCAACTATCAATAAAAGGATGGTGTTCATTCTTTTTTATTAAATACTCATAAATGAGGGACAGAAGTATCAACCTCATAAGCTATATAATACATATAAACCGTAAATCGGCATGCTATGTACTTAAGATGCCATAATTCCATTTATCACAAGGATAATTAGGATCAAAATCCCATCTAATGATCTTACAGCAAGATAGAGTAAAACAACAAACCATTCATTAGTGCTACTGCTATCAATTAAATACCTGCATGTTTTCATTCTTCTTTACCATAATTACCTAAACATAGCTTGCACTGTCAATCTAACCTATCTTTTCAGGCTTGACTTTTGGCCTAAAACCATTAATTATAGTGAAATAGTGAGATTATAAGTGGGTCTAGTATTACTTGAGTCAATAATACCACTGCCCTACGGGTGAGATGGAAAGATTATATAAACAATAAAGATATTGCATCGTTGAGATAAACAAACATATGTACAATGAAAATAAAATGACAATCATCTCATGAAAACTTACTTATGTCAAACAAATTTATTATTTTACTAAAAATGAACACAAATTGGTAATAAAATAACACACCCTCTTATACAAACTCATGCTCATTTTATCTTTAATGTGATGGTATGTAATCACAAAATGCAGACCTGTGTTTTCCCAAGGAAAGAAGTACAATTCCCTGAGCTGGTGGGAGCCTGATAAATTAGCAGCTGAAGCACCTCTTAGATTCCTACATCCGTTTCATGCTATAGCTAACAAGTGGGGCAAACGGCATATGCCACCAGATGCCTGAAATGCATGTGTGTGCATTCGACAAACAAACCCGACATGGAGATTGCGGCGCACACAACAACTGTTGAGAGCAGTCGAGTCATGCCGATCATGTTATACAATTGAACAGACACACGTACATCTTAACGCCACTTGTGGGGGAACGCCAGCTGAAACCGACCGACCGACTAGGGCTGCTCAGAGATAGGGGAAATCCCATATATCAGTCACAACTCACCAAGCCAGATCTACCCCTCTCTGTGCAGTTCGCAGTCGAATACTAGTAAGCCAGGGCTCAAAATAAACACTTTTGCACAGAAAATTAGGGCTGCTCAGAGATTGGGGGAATCCCATATATCAGTCACAACTCACCAAGCCAGATCTACTCCTTTCTGTGCAGTTAGCAGTTGAATACTAGTAAGCCGGGGCTCAAAATCAACACTTTCAAATGGAAGCTAGGGCTGCTCAGAGATAGGGGAAATCCTATATATCAGTCACAACTCACCAAGCCAGATCTACCCCTCTCTGTGCAGTTCGCAGTCGAATAAGCCGTGGCTCAAAATCAACACCTTCACAAGGAAGCTGCACATGAGAAATCATTGATTGTTCTGTAATAAGTGTGGATAATCAATGATCAATCAATAAGGAGAACAGTGTTTGAGCCAATACTGATGGTGTCGGTGAAGAAGCATAGAAACTACTAGCTGTCTCAATACTACAATATCAGATGTACACAATATTAATAGGGACTCAAAATAAGCATGTGTGGTAGTTCAATATTCTGTCAATAGGGGGATTGTTATAGCCAATCCTTAAGTATATGAACTAGGAACTTATGTATCAAAAAAATATGCAGAGAACAATAAAGGTTCAAAACTAGTAATTAATAAAGGATCCAACAACTAGCAACCAATGATCTATCTGTGTTAGTTCAATCAATTAATAGGGGCCAGCATTTCATGCAACAACCATGGAGTAGATTATATGTACAATAAATGTAAGGACAACCATTGCTAGTACAAAATCACCCAGAAATACACAAGAAATATGATATCATTTAATGATATAATGTGTTTGTAGAGTACAGTGAACGGAAATAATTTTCTATACCTTATTTTGTGTCATCATTTTGTACCCATATTTGCCCTTAACACATCCAGGGCTTATATTTCAATTAGAGGTTGGCCATAATTGCATCAGGTAACTGGGCAAACAGTAATGTCCTACACTGACATCTTATACATAAAATAGAGGTGGTTTATAAAATTCTGCCCTTGGTCCCCTGACAGTATTTCACAAATTTCATTACTGACTTATATTCGTCTCAGATGTTCAAATATCAGCTTTCCACACAATCCGATTTTCTGTTTTCGTTTTGGCTGCTCAATAGAGCCGTTCATGAGGGGAGCTCTCAATTGTTTCGGCACCAGTCTGCCACGGTCGGTGAACAGGCACAATGGGCCGTCTTCTCCAGCAGGCAAGCCTCTCCCTGGCCTGGTTAGGTTGCATATGTTCCAAGCCCGGCGTGATAGCCCCAGGGGTGGGAGATAAGCAAAGGATATCAGTGCCACATCCAGTACATTGAAAATGACACATGACGACGAGTGTGTGTTTGAGTGAATGTACAATGCTATACTAAACCCCTGTATCTAAAGTATGTACTGCTATGTACAGTAGTCTGTTTCAGTGATACCTTCTGTTTTCTTTTGTGAAATAATGGTAACCCTCTGACCTGGCTGAGCCAGACTGCTGTTATCTAGACTTTTGGTTCAACCAGTCTTACGCAAGTCATTCAAATTACTTGTATTACATGTAATTTGGATTATGTTGAATACTCGTAATTAAGAACTAAAAATTCAGGTTTAGCTATTAATCTACTTCAAATCCCTATATACTAAATACATTTAATAGCCTATGGTGTCAAAAAAGTCAATTTACACTTCAGCTAATAGTCCTTTTGGTTATGACCCCCAAAAAGTTAAAAATGAAAATTCTTGCCTGTCGATTAGGAGGTTTTCAGGAAACTGCCTGTCCAAAAGACAAGGTGGACAGGTCCTGGCTAATTAAGTCCCTGGCTAGAACATCAAAACGCCTATCTTCAAGAGAACCTCCATGCATGAGCAGGTTGTAGGTGATGAAATGAGAGAGTCATTGCACTTTCGATCATCGATAGCGCGCTGAAGGTGAAACTTGTCAATCCTGTTTACACAAGGGTAATTCTGAGGGATCCTTGCAGCACAAAAACCACAGGCATTGATCTGACATCCTATCCCCTAATGTACATAGGGCCAGCTGTATGCAGAAATCTTGAGGCGTATTAACATAGTTCTCCTACTGCACACTGAGTAAGCAGCTACTTAAAACATGCATGCCTCGAGTTCTCCTTGACAAATGTTGTCTCAATCTATAGTACTTGGTAAAATAACTTATAAGTAAAGAAGGAAATGACAAAAAAAATCACTGAGAGCAGTAACCCAGGTTCTAATGAATGTCTTAGGTACACTGTACACATATTTTCTAAAATATGCTGTTGTAAAACAGATATTCACTAAAATAGTCAAGGCTATTTAAGGGTGGTGCCAGAGGCATAAATGGGTTAAGATCCATTCACACTTAACATAGACAAGTGGCTTGACACAATTGCACATTTCTTAGAGACAAAAGGCTTTTCATGGAAATATTTAAAAGAAAGTTGCATATTTGAAAAGAGAAACAATTGCCCTTCAAAATTCTGTGATAGTGCTTTTGTTTGCATGCTATTCTCAAACCAGTCGGACCACATGGTTGTTCTGCATGAACTAGATAAACAAGATCAAATTTAACTTCACAATCTTGCAACCCACCAGGATAGACTGTCAACTTAGTGTATAGGGCTTAAAACACTACTTCCTTCTTACCAAAAAGCAGCCTAGCAACTTTGGTGGAACCTTTTAGTTGAAAGCATATTTGGGAAAAGACTTGAAGGAGAAACGTTAATTTGGTCACCATCTAATATTTTGGAAGAGCATTCTTAATTCCCAAGCGATTATCATAAATACCAAAGATCCAGACTTGCACAATTTCAATACCATCTCTTACCCCTTATGCTGCCAATACAAAATGATGCAAAAAAACCTTAGAAATGACTGAAACCCTGTCACATGGGAACTCATCAGAGAGTGCTCAGATAGTGTTATCATGAATAAATACCAACATGACAGGGTTTAGATGGTTATCATAAATCTTTGCATCCTTGTGCTTCAATGGCGAGAGGAGCCTACGCACTGTATGGGTTAAGCATTGATGGGATAAATACATGTGTTCTCAAAAATCAAAATACTATTGCTGTGTCACATGGCCTGAGCGCGTTGATTCTCCTATATAGATCCCACATTGATCCTGTCCCAGTAAACTCTATGCCTAACCCCACAGCTTATTTTCCCTCCGACTGAGTCAACAGTACAAATTCCATGGATACTGCTATACTGTTAGGTTAATCTGCTCCCTGTACTGCATCTCGGAAACGCACTGTCATAGATTAACCCCTACCCCTGTAATCCACTTCCTGATCCTTTCCCGCTCTGTCAGATGATGGCTGCGGGCAATCTTAGATCTCCTCCATCATGAACAGCATTAGACAATATTATGTACTATTACCAGCACATACTACCCTCCCAAATTGGACCCTTTCCATTGGTTGAGCCTAAATAGATATGAATGAGTGTTGTCATAATGGAACCTAGGATTTGGTATGTATGTGGTTGTCAACATAAATACAAGTGTATATATACATATATATATATATACATATATATATATATATATATATATATATATATATATATATATATATACATATATATATATATACATATATATATATATATATATATATATATATATATATATATATATATATATATATATATATATATATATATATATATATATATATATATATATATATATATATATATATACATTTTTTTATCATTGAAAGGGAAAACAATTTTGAAATTTTAAAAGCATACACCACTAAAGTCATTTCCTAGTAGGATATGACACTGGCAGAAAATGAAAAACTCGATTGGTTCTACATTTTTGCAGCAGCACTATTATTATCCCAAAGTCATTCTTTCAAAAATTTACAAAAAACGCAATGATATATATTCATGCAATTTGTTCACTTCTCTCTAGCAGCAAAAAATAAAATTTGAAGAATTTGGATAATCCCCTCCTTAATCAGAAGATACAGTAATAGTAGGATTTTCTTTGATTTAGTGTGACACGCTTGAACAATATACTCACTACTTAATTTACAAGTTCATTCACACTGTTGAACTGGCAGTTATAAAAATACAGTGACACAGTCAATAAACTCAACTATCACAAATGGGGTGGCTGGATTGTGACAAGGTGTTGTTTTTAATCAACTTTCATAAATATTTCCGCTCAAATTCACAAATATTTGATTCATTTCTAGACAAATATTGACATGATTCATAATGCAAGCTAGCGGGTGGAGTGCATGACAGCTTTCAAACACTACATCAATGCAGGCAGCAGCGTAGACCAATGTTGAGACTGGTTGGGGGTTGAAATTACTTAGAGGCATGCTGCTGCCTGCATAAATGGATTTCATGAAATTTCCACATGTGCCCATGCATTTTTTCATGCAGTCTAAGTGAACTTTTCAACATAAATAGCTGAACTATTGCTCCATCTTAATTCACTCTCACTTTGGCTGCATAGCTAATGAAAATAGGATGATATTCACTCTTACAAGTATCACTCTGGCTGCATGGGTAATGAAAATAGGATGATTTCCACCCCTGCCGCTCGCTCCAGGATAGTAGAGAATTTGAAAAGGCCTGCAGCTGAGACATAAATTTTCCCATGGCTGTAATTGATTAAGTAATGAAGGCGGGCCGGAGGAAAACAAACAAGGTTCTTAATTCCTACAGACGTGAGCCATCAATCATCTTTTCACTTCTCACCTGCAAAATCTCTGCAAGTTCAAAATGGCCGCAGCAGCATTACTACATTGAATTATTGATAAATCTTATAAATCATAACTTCTCAGACCTTCATCTAACCATGCTATCCTGAAAATGAGTGATAAAAAAATAGTTTTTGCATTATTTTGCAACAGAGCATTCGGAAACTGGTTGTCTAAAATGGACAATCAAAAGGTCTTATTTGTGTGAAATTAACAATTTAGACATTCCTGACCTACCCCCTTAGAAAGGTTTAGTTGTCCAAATGATTCAAAGACATCTTGTTGGCTAAGGCCCTGTTTCGTACATAAATACAGTAACTAATCCAAGATCTGAAGCTGACAAAATAGTAGCAACTGGTATGGTGCCAAAATGGTCATTGATTAGAGAGGATCACCTAATGTCCAGCGATGGGACCAATATTAAAGTAGTGTTCAATTCTTGAAAAACAGAAATGGGTTTTAATTTTTACAGCTTTATCTATATAAAGAGGATGCAAAAGTATTCCTTAAGTTATATGGATTCAATAGCACCATGACTATGTTTGTAGTCCTTGAGCAACTGTAAAAATTATTTATACAAATTATTTATGCAAAACCATACATAATTAGGGTTTTAGATCCATTTTGTAACAATATTTGTAGCCTGAAATGTAAGCCCTGTCTGGAGAAAGAAGTACTTAAAATGTTAAGAGCTTCCTCTTGACACAGACTCTGTATAAATAACACATATTGACAGCTACAGCCAATATGCCTGGCTTCCAAGCAAAAAGATTAATTGATTTCATTATATTCCACAATCGCATGAAATTCTAGCAACCCAGCATCCTTGTTCACACACGTCACTTAGGTACAGCAAATCTATCTTCAAGAAATGCTAGTTTCTGTGTATTCAGTGACAGCCATATACTAGAGACCTGAACTGCCCTTTTCGTAGTTCTATAAAGACATAATCTCAGTTCCAAAATCATTTGACAAACAAACAAAAAAATGGTTTACCTCAATACCCCTTTGATATTAATATTTACCTCTATACCTTGGGACTTTTCATGATATTGCAAATAAAAGAATCGAGATTTTTAATTGATTGTACTTTTAGCAAGGGGTTTATTTTTGCCCTATATTTTACCAAGAACATTACCTATGGCGATCACTCATAAGGACGTATACAAGTATCTGATCAAGAATTCATAAGAAAATATCAAATGAAAATAACTGAAACATTTTCTCTTTTATGTAAATGTTAGGACAGCACTTAATGATAATATGCATTTTCTCAATAAGTAAAAACATGTTGATGTTAAATGAATATAATGCTGACTCTCGAAAAACAGGATCTTCATGCTTTTTTGATTGCCCGTTTTAGGCACAGAATTTTGAATTCCAAGGGTCTGCACTGAAACTAATTGTTGTCCATTATTCTCAACATTAGCACTGACTAAGCCGAAGCTTTCAGAAGTCTTGGATGCACAAGATCATGTCTCAGGTTCACCTCTAATCCGGTTACACATACATGGCATCTTATTCATTTGATTTATCTTAATGGAAGATCGAGATTCATAAATCACTCACGATCACATTACTCTTAATGTAGGCATGGTATGCATTGAAAGGCATGTAAATAAGACCGCCTATTTAAAATGGGATTGATTCCTTAATCCTGAAATTGATACCCAAGATGTAACTATGTTACTGGAATTCTGATTAGAAATAAGGACTGTGATCAGAATACCATTCTGAGATTCGCTATTGACATGGAAATTCACCAATTATATTTCCGCAGAGAAACATTAAACTTGTCTGGAAAATTGAATTTGTATATAATAACATGGAATCAACCATATTACATGGAAAACAGCATGCACTTATGGTTTGAAATAGGATCTTAAGATAATTAAGTCTATGCTTGACTGGTAGTTATATGTGTATCATACCGTAAGTGCATTTCACATGGATCAGAACCTTTTAAAGAAATAACAGATTTCATTTTGATATTCATTGATTAAATGATTGCAGCTTAGAGATTGTGGCCCTAGGTGATTATTTAAGGTAGATTTCAGTCTTATCTCATATTATTTGACACCTTGAATTTCATTCTCTATATAGCAATTGGTCAATGGTGATGCCGATAGTTCAGAAATCAGTCACCAGGTGTCATCAATACCAAAAGAACAGCAATCTGATAATCCTAAAATATTGTGTAAAAATTGGAAATAATTTCATCACATTATTATCATTAGATTTGATATGCAATCAGCGAATTGAAATGATTCTTTTAAGTTCCATGTCGCAATTATAATGATGTGGCCCTCTACTACAGTTTGGTGAAATCAGGGCTACATGCACTGAGACAGGAAGTTTCAGGACAAGTCTATGATTGAGTGTGGTTAGGAGTGCAATATTTGACTATGAACGATAAATCTTTATAATGATGATGTCTGAGATAAATTTCCAATTAAGAAATCCATAATGAAATTGTTAGGTTTTAGTTCTCTTTTATGAGAGATAGGTAGTAAAAGTGTTTCAGCTAGACTAACGTACAACTTAACCATTTAATCTCAGGAACCCATTTCAGTGGTTTATAGTGGTGTGCAAAAATTAAATACCTTCACACCTCCAGCAGGTAAAAACTCATTTAAGGCAGGTAAAAGAGCTAAAATACATGTTACCTGCCTCCAGGTCCTTAACCAGCAGGATATCTGGCCATCTCATCAGGAAAATGACCAGGACCATCTAGCCTGTCTTTTGGACATGCAGCTTTATGAAACTTTGACTCCTTTTTGATGGGCATTGGGCATAATTTTTAATTCTTACTTTTTTGGACTAATAACCATATCTTTTCATAACAGACCATCTTCTGAGATCTAGCTGAAGTTTAATATGCCCTTTTTGACAAAAATAGATTATCAAATGTAGTTGGTATAAGGACTGGAAGTAGCTGAGTAGTTAAAACTAGACAGGTAGAAATGTAAATGCCGTTTTGAACAGGCATTTTCAAAATCCTGGCTAAGACCCTGCGTCACATGGACATTAAACCCCCTTTAGAAAGACACATACACCCTTTATAAGGAACTCTCAGTGTAAATTGGATAACCCTTATGCTGCTGCTGGCTGATTTTGCCCATACAAAATGATGCAAAAAGCATGAAAAATGACTGATACCCAGCTGGCACATGGTACACATCTGAGAGTACTCAGAGAGAGCTATCCAATGAATACCGACATGACAATGTTTAGATGATTTTCAAAAATGTTTGAGTCTTTGTACTTAAGAGGAAAGTAGCCTCAGCTTAGGGAGGGTTAAATATTGAAAAGGTGTGAGGAGGGAGGTGATTGAATTGGCAATCTGGTATCACCAACTTCAAGTCAAAAACAATTTCCTAGTACGTTAATGGGGACCCCTGTGCAGATTGGTTCATCTATTTAAGTAGGCCAGTTGGCAGTTTCCCTGAAGTGGCGTAGAAATGATTTAAGAGCACTTACGGGATGAGAAAAGAGAGAAGTTTAAAGATTCTGGCAATTCATTATAAAGTGCTTTTTTTCCCGAATAAGTATAACTCTCCCTCAAGAGGTTATCTATCAAGCAATAAATGGTGTCTGTACTACTTTAACCTTTTGAATATGCTTCACAAATCCCTATATTAATTATATAACCAGGAAAAATGTTTACCTATTCATCATATAGTGTGTTTTGAGGATATTTCACACACTCTTTAAACAAGCAATATTTGGTATCAGTCCCAGTTTAGCCTCACTTTTATTTCATGAAACATAAAGTAAATAATATAAACTATTGGGAAATGACTTGATCTCCTCTTGAATCAGAAATTACTTTATCTAACCTATCAATAATGGGGCATGAAAAAGCCAAGATTTGGCAAATATTGAGGAATAAAAAAATACAACGATGGTCATTTGATTGAACTTCCACTTAAATTTATGTTTAGTACAATGAACAATTTTCAAATACTCTTTAATTCAAAAGAAAACTAGAACAGGAGTTGACCTTAGCAATATTGATACTAAAATGGGCAAGCACTAATATTTGTAATTTATGTTCAAAATGCTTTCGATGCCAGACAGCAGCTTGGAACACACAGTATAATAACAGATTCTTCAGACTCACATTTGGGAAATGAATGAATTTCACATGCATATATCTAGGTCAGAAAAATTATTATGCAGCAGTGGCTCACACCTAATTGAGCTATGATGGGGCATGACTGAGAATGCCGGGCACACTGTGAGTACAGCTGACCTGACATCAACATCATTCCCGGCCAACAGTAAAGCTGGTTGAAAATAGGTTACTGTATCACAGTGCTCAACATTAACATACATTTTAACCCTTCCAATGCTAAAGCTACTTCCATCCAAAGCATAAGGGCGCAAGGATTTTTGAAAATTATCCCAACCCTGTCATGTTGGTATTCATTGGATAGCACTCGCTGAGTACTCCCAGATGAGTACCCAAGTGCGAGGGTTTTAGACATTTTCGGTTTTTTTTGCATCATCTTGTATTGGGAAAATAAGCCACTAGCAGCATAAGGGTTAAATAGTCCAGCAAGGTTAGTTACATCAACTTTTACTACCCTTGAAACATTTTTAGTTAGCTCTGAAAATACATCAAGTATGGCCACTGCTTTTCTCTCCACATTGAGCAGGGACTTACCAGACCACAAGTTCAGGCAATACCTATTACCCGTGATTTCCCAGTTAGTGAAAAATAAATGTCTTCTCCACTATGCACCAGATCATGAGGGAATCAATGGATGAGTACAGAGGCATTCTTTTCAACCTGGTTTCCCCACCAACCACTGAATGATGCAAAACTATGGGTTGAGACAGTGAAAAATACAGACTGGTAGAAACATAGTGTTGCCAGGGTGAACAGGGATTTGCAAGACCTGCTGTGCAGTTGCACTTCCCACAACACTTGCCTTTCCAATCAAATGCTGTGTGGGTCTACGAGATGAGGCAGTGAAAAATAAGGTGAAACGTAAGGGCACTTTTCTCCCTTGGCACATTTCTAGCCTCTAGAACAAGCAGGGATTTACTATGCAATAGTGCACTGCATTACCTTTTACCTAGAATCAGTAACAAATTGGGATGGAGGCAGGATCTTAGCAAGGATTTAGAAACTTGGAGCTCAAAATTGACATACTGCTTTTCAAGAGAGACCTCAATATAACAATTTATTGCTCATAATGGCCAAAATAGGCCTCAGAATTTTGACGATATTTTGCAGGCAAACGAGAGTCAGGAAAATATTTGATGGAGAAATGTCAATCAGAACTTTACCTACAATGAAGTCTGTGGCAATGCCTTAGACCACTCAGGTGTTGGGGCATGCCTCCACAGTGGTGAGAGACTGAGCAGTCAGTGGCAATGTCTTAGACCACTTGGCAGGTCCTACAGTGGTAACAAAGTAGCTCAGTTGGTTAGGTGTCGGACTAGTAATCAGAGGGTCGCTGGTTCGATTCCCGGCCACTCTGGGCACTTTGGTCGTTCTTGGGCAAAACAGTTTATTCCATATTGCTTCAGTCTACCCAGCTGCAAAATGGGTACCTAGCATAAGTAAGGCAGTGCTTAGAGTGTGTGCGCTATATGCTGCCAGTTGCTCTGGAATATCCCCCGGGGGATTGAAATGGTTTCTGTATGTACAGTGCCTGCTAGGGGAGGAAGGTCGTGTGAGCACTTCGGTGGATACAAGACTATAAACCGAATACCCTTTAACAGACAGTGAGATCAGTAGTGAAAGGCAGTAAGCAGTCAGTGGCAATGTCTTAGACCACTTGACAGCTCCTACAGTGGCGAGAGACAGTGAGCAGTCAGTGGCGATGCCTTAGACCACTCAGCTGTTGGGGCAGGCCCTGTCAGTAGTGAAAGGCAGTGAGCAGTCAGTGGCAATGTCTTAGACCACTTGACAGGTCCTACAGTAGTGAGAGATAGTGAGCAGTCAGTGGCAATGCCTTAGACCACTCATCTGTCGGGGCAGGTCCTGTCAGTAGTGAGAGTCAGCAAGCAGTGAGTGGCAATGTCTTAGACCACTTGACAGGTCCTACAGTAGTGAGAGTCAGCAAGCAGTGAGTGGCACTGCCTTAGAACACTAGGCTATCAGGGCAGGCACCTAGTGGTGAGAGACAGTGGGCAGTCAGTGGCAATGCCTTAGACTGCTCGGCTATCACGGCAGTACCTGTTACCAATGGTGGCTTTCAATTAATTAAAGATAAATGAAGGTATAGGAATAGTTCCACTCCAGAGTTTAATGGAGACTTGCTGAATCTATACTGCTGCAATACCTATTACCCATGCCCTCCTAATCAAGGCTTGCTATTGAGTGTGCTGGCACCGCCAGACCACAATATTATATCAGGAACATCTGCTGAGACACATCCCCCGATTCTCATAGAGGAGATCCCAAGATTCCATCAATTTTCCTTCCCCTCTTGCCACCGCAGCAACAAAGAGAATTTACTAGACCACTAATCTCGATATCCTAGCTCCTATACTAATTTGATAGCAATTTATTAAATATCGGCCGCAATCTGAACTGGCACTCAAATAAAAAAAATGTCAATTGCCAATCCCAAAATGCAGACAGGGATCTCTGGCCTGATTTTGATATCCATCCCTCATAGTCAGAAATGCTGTGTAGCATCCAGTTAAGTCAGGGGTACCTACCATGAGTTGTGAGGAATATTCTGATCCCTATTGATTCAGAGGCAGACGAAGATGTCTCGAAACACAAGAGGGATCTATGATCAAGGAAGAAAATGCTACCTATAGCATTATTGCCTGTGGAACAAATATAACACCAGGTACTAGTATCTGTACTATCTTATATTTAATATTTTGAAGAAAATTATATATATATATATATATATATATATATATATATATATATATATATATATATATATATATATATATATATATAATGTATATATATATATATATATATATATATATATATATATACATTATAAATATATATATATATATATATATATATATATATATATATATATATATATATATATATATATATATATATATATATATATATATATATATATATATATATATACATATATATAATACATATATATATACATTATATAAATATACATATATATACATACATATATATATATATATATATATATATATATATATATATATGTACGTACGTACGTACGTATATATATATATATATATATATATATATATATATATATATATATATATATATATATATATATATATATATATATGTTTATAACTGTTAAGGGAAGTGAAGCCATTGTTTTTATACGTTCAAAACAAGGAGTGATCTGTATACAGTATATATGTATACATACATGTACACTAGGTTTCTGTTTCAAACCAGCAGGAAAACACCATGGGATATTGTGCCATATTGTATAAACTAACACAATTGTCAGTTACATATCAATGGAGTCTGCACAGCAATGTGTACGCCATCTGGTAAGGTACATAGCAGCACAGCTCCGAGCTCGCCTATCATTAAGGTTACACAGTAAAATCCATGCGCCTAGGCATATTATTGATTTTGTTATAAATCCACAATAAAGTTTCTGCACACATACAGAGTTTAAGAGAAAGGGCAAAAACGGCAAGGAATGGAATTTTTTGCTCGCTAGTAGCAATTTTAGTTAAGTCAATTTCCCAGGCTGAGGATAAACAATTGCTGAAATAGATAAACAGATCTGGTGAAATGGTTTCCATGGATACCTATATAAACACACCTGTGCCAAACTTGTATTGTCTTTTAAGTGTCCTTTTCTATGATATAAACTCTGTCCTACATTTTCTGGGCAAACAACTTGAGTTTTCTATTTAATGAAGGAGCCCTCACTAAGTGATCAATCAAAATTGTTGGCTCAAGGTGGTTTTGTTCTCATGGGATGTGAAAAGGAAGTGGACTAATCCATAAAGTAGGGCAGGAGTAGGAATAGGGGTGACAATTGCGCAAGATAATTTGATATTTGTTTGCAGGATAGTCTTGGATCTTTTTTGCAAGATATCAATTAATATAAAATTTTGGACATATTCATTTTTTAGAGGACAGGCTTCTTTTGCAAAACCAAAATAATGGCAATTGACAATCTGACTCTGTTTTACACATGCATAGGAATTTACTCTAATTTCTAAAACACTACCCTCACAACCCAAAATTGACCCCGCCCAAACAAAATGTATCACAGCAAAAAATTGATATTTGTTTAGACTCTATCACAGGCATAATGAAATAGTATAAGTTATGGTTTTGATACAAGGCACATGTGTGATTTCTTGATAAGACTAAAAGATAGCACCATTTATGTTCTTCACATTTGACTAGATTCTCACCCCTGTGGGACACATAAGAAGGGAGTTGCTCAGAACTTAGATTAAATTTGAATGTGTTTATGAGTTAGACCTTACTGTGGTGTTAAAGTAGACCCTAAATCATTTTCAGAGCTCCACATTCAAAATGCGGATGTATGAAGAAACGATGTTCATTTCCATTGCCTTTTCAGTGTTTTACTGTCAGTAATAACTTTTGATACAATATATCATAATTTGTTTCTTTTTGATAAAATGTATCCTAACATGTTACTATTTTAATACTGGAACGTTGCAGTTTCTATACAATGTAACAAACAGGTTGCTTTCTTAAGTGAAACAAAATCTAAACATTTTGATTGGAATGTTTCTTTGAACAAAGACAGCCAATTCCACATAGATCTTAAGATAATCTCATAGTTACGTCTGTCAGAATTTGGTGTATGTATATTTTGCGCCACAGTGCCATCAATGATAATGAGGAAAGACAATGAACATTATTTGCATAATGTCATTTGTAATTTCATAATGTTATAGTTACTCCCTAACCCTAATTATCAATTGCCTTGTTTTAATACAGAAACGGCTGTTTCCTGATTATGGCTGATATATATGTATTTTCAAATCGTTATTTTTCGTGTGTGTTTTTAATATTCAGTCTTATGGCAGGAATGCAAGGTTGAAACTTCTATTGTTTTATGTGATGTGGTGAGGAACATTACATGGACCAAAATGTGACAGTTTAAAATAAAACTGATAAGTGAGCCCTCAATGAGTGACATGTGATTTAAAGCCACTTTACCCATCAGCCCTTTTAACCAATTGATGGGCCCTTTTGACAGAAAACTTTGATCACAGCAATAATGACAGATAATTGTATAACGGTAGTTTCTTCCACTTATTAGCAAATCATTATCCCAAAATAACTGGTAATACTCCTGGTCTCCGGAGGAGATTCCATTGAGGGTTGATAATTACATTGTATAAACTTGAAAACAGTGCTACTGTCGCGAATATCATGTTTCACGGTAAGTAGTCATGCACAAGTATTGTATATCTCAGGATCGATTCAATATGCACCCAATACACCATGACCTTGTGGGTCTGGAGAGAAGCCACAACCCAAGGACTTAGATGGTAGAAAGTACGATGACTCGCAGAGTCAAAGCCAGGATATGGAAACTGGGTGCCCAAAATTGGCAATTGTATTAGTAAAATTTTGGGGCATCTTATTTTTCAAGTGAGACCACAATATACAGTGATTACAACCATAAACATGTATTTAATCATTGAAAAAAGGCATAATATCCTATTAGTTTTACAATGTCGTGTGAATTTTATTGAGTTTCAAAAACTTCAATTATGAGCTTGAAATTGACATTACTATGGATTATAAGAAATGACTCACAAAAATATTTGGGTGTCATGAGATGTGATTTTTAAGGGTTTGGTTGTACAAAAAAGACGCCCTGCTGGCTAAGACTATGATGACTAGGCTTTGCCTAGCCAAGACTGCCAAGAAGCGCCTGAGTGCCCCTCCCCTATCCCTCCTGACCCCATGACCACGAGCCACAATACACGGCATTCTCAGGTAGTACGAGATCGATTTCCGCATCAAAGCTTCGTGTAGTTACAGAACGACGGCGAGGCCAAATCAAGAAGCACAACACGTTAGCCTGGCCCTGCCTCTACAAATCACCACATTCCCCGACAGACTTCCCCGCTGATCACGAACTCAGAAAAACCCGAATCGCCCACCTGCCAAACCGGTGCTTGCCGCGGTTGTTGATGCCGCGAAACGAGCAGACGAAGTCGGGAATCGCAACAACATCACGACGAACAGCAACGACCCGTGTTTATTTACTTGTGTCAGTTTCCCTAGAATATAGCGATCGGGCGCGGACCGAGCACTCGCTTTTCTTTACCAGATAGTGATGGTAGCTGCGGCATCGGAGAAGAAATTGTCACCTACCTTACGCGGTCTTCTTGGGTGTTTTTTCGCCTAATAACTCCCTTGCACACTGCGAGGCTTAGCAAACAGCAACCTTTTCGGCCCACTTGTTCAGTCGGGGTGATGACCTCATACTCTCGTTCCCCTGGCGCAGCTCCGTTCAGTGTGCGAGCAGACGGTGAATACTCTCCAAACCAAATCGCTCATCGAGATTTTGTTTTTGCGCTAAATAGAGGGCGCTCTGGGATGGTATCCAGGCCACAGCTGCTGTACGACAGCAATCTGCTAAAGATGCGGGGTCTCTAATGGGAGCTGACACCTGCCTAGAGACTCTGCCATTAAGCCACTAATGAGATAACAAGTACTGCCTATTACGTTACTATCAAAATTGAGGTTAAATGTACTAGGGGCAGTTGATCACATAATTTATAGGAAATATATGACTATTTGGAGCAAATTTTCCCCACGACAGCATAATAAAAAGATATGCTGTTTTGCTGCCGAAATCACATATGAGGAAGAGCATATAAATCAGTAGATGTTTTTTTCAACCATAGATTCTACGAAGAATCAGGTGTGAAAAATAAAATAAAAAACTTTTTCTACACGCCCGTCTTGTTGGGAAGAGGGTAAATAAAAACTATTTTATCCGCCCGCAAATGCCACAGTGAGGAAATATAAATTTAAAAAATCCTTTTACCCGACCACTCCAGAGGGATGGTGAAATGCACTTTATCTTTACATGACCACTCCAGAGCAGGGGCTTAGCCGCAATGCGTCCAGCGTGTCATTTGGACACGCAGAACACTGTTTTTTGACAGTTTGGACACCCAAAAGTTTATGTCAGAATTTGCTGAAGATGACTTTCCTAAGAAGATAGAAGATGTAGAAGCTGTAGTGTCATTTTTATAAGACACACAAAGCAGTATCTGGCCTAAAAAAGCAAAATCTGTAAAGGTATAGGGTCTATCTTATTAGTAGTATGTATTTTGTACCACACTTTGGACACGCAAAAGTCTATGAAACCTCTATTTGGACACCCTGTTTCCAAATATCGGCTAAGACCCTGCTCCAGAGGGAGGGTAAATAAAACTTGTTTTACCCTTTTATTTTTCACACACCTGATCCATCGTAAGATTCCTTGTCAAATAAAAAAAAGACATGATAGAAACAGCATAATCTCATATTCTAAAAATCAATATTGTTTTGTCGATTATATTATACCTGGATTTAGAACGCGAATTCATCTGCTGACAGTCAAATACTAGTATTACGAGTTTCGTTTCTATTGAATTGATAAGTTTCAAAACGTAGCCTACCTAAAAAAATCGATGGATTCTCTCTCTCTTTGAAAACAGGAATCGCAGATAACGTATTTTTTTTTGCTTAACCTAAGTATACTACATGCTCAGCCTTCCTCTAAGGCGTACAAAACTAATGTGAAGCTCTAACATGATAAGGAAGTTAATTTGAAGTCAACTGAACATTATTTTTCTACCCATTTCTGGCGCGGATCAACATCGGTTTACAGCGATGCACATGCAATACTTAAATGCGCAGGGAATCTGCCAAATACATTACAAGATTAAATTGACAGAAAAGAACATTTAAGGATTTTCCTCTTTTGAAAGTATATCAACACTACCTCATAAATTGCTCACTAATCTAATGTTCCTCATTTTTTTCACATTTGTATCAAGCTAGCAGGTTGCCGTGAAAATAATAAATTAGATGATTTTAACATAATGAGCATTTTGCACGTTCAGTTAAACGTGTCTTCTGTCTGTCTGGTTATCAAATCTGTCTCGTCACCTAGCGTGGGCTGACAGACAGACAGTAGTGTGTGTGTGTGTGTGTGTCACATTATATTGAGCATTAAATTTCTTAGTTTTTTTTAAATTTTATTATCTTCACCTCAATAATTTAATGATTAGCAATCTATTTAGAATATAGAATGTATTTTTAATGTCACTTTTTCTATCATTATTTTCACATCAATAATCATGGAGTAGAGCTAAATTAGCTATCTATTTGGAATTTGGAATTTTATTTTATCATCACTTTCTCTGCAATGTTTTTGCGGATAAGTCGTGAATACCCAATTGCAAGTTGTGGAGGACGTAAGCTTCCAATACCCGTGGAAAACCACCGCCATATCCAAAGGCCGTGTCACCACGCGGCTATTAAAGACGAAACCCCCGCTTTTGAAATTTATAGACGACTAGTGGGGGAATGACTTAAGGTTCAAAAGTTGTGGTGTAAATGTTTCGTCTGTTTCAGAATCACCGCTGAAGCAGACTAGTCATGCTCGAATTGCCTCCTTTTCCAGCGTCAACATTAAGCAAGATTTAGCAACTGAGATTCAAGGCACTAATCTTGATGTGTCTATTCATTTAAGATTCAAGCCAATGAGATGAACTTACTCTCAGACCATACACACAGTGCTGCCCTCTTTTATATGTTTATGGAAGCATTTCGTTCCATTCTAAATAGCTGCTAACAACAACTATTCGGTGAAGTTGAATGTTTTTAGGTTAAAATGAGGAAAACTTGTCTTTAACACACGGGATTTTCACAGATGTATTAATAGAAGCTAATGATTCCTATATAGTTTTCCAAAGAGCCGGCAATGCCATTCATAGCGAAAACTGAAAAAAGTGGAAACACTTATGTAAGAGATATCAACTTCTTAGAGTACATGACCATAGTAAGAAATATTAAGAAAATGTATAAGGAAACGATTTTATATCCTTTTGAGGGTCCTTATATACCTACAATAATAGAACACCTAGGTATGAGTATGAAAGGTTGTACTAATATCTATTCTATGATACCCTTTTAGGAAACTATGATAACAAACTTGAATGAAAAATAGCGAAATAATGTGTGAAAAAGTCAATCAAAGCGTCTTATAAAAACACAAAAGATATGTATGTCGGAAACATTCAATTTAAGATATGGCATAACCATATTGCAACAAACAGATTCCTTTACCAAATTGGCCTACTATATTCTGCAAATTATATATATATTGTATTGAAGAAGAACACATAACACATGCTTTCCTTTTCTGTCCATACATCAAAAGGTTTTGGAGCGAAGTTGAAACTTTTGCAAGAGAACTAGAATATGATTTTACGCATACAGAAGATAAAGCGTAGTTCAGAAGAAATACAAGTTTCTTCGGAAGATGAAATGGAATTTTTCAGATCCTGATGGGTCAAACTTGACTTCGTTCCATGATCATTAACAGTCTGCTCCTCTTAAACAGATCTATAGCATCTTGAATACCATGGACACTGACTATATTCAGATATATTTACTACCATAAGTTTACAAAGCTACCAAGATTAAAGTTTTATGTATCATCAAAACTATATATGCAATGTTGAGTAAAGACAAAAGTAGTTGAAAAACAAAAAAAACGGGGGAGGTGGGGGAGTTCACATGTTTATCTCTCAAGTTAATTACCATCGCACCATCAAGTGCTGAGCATCATTTTTTCGTTCTGTTACATTATTTCATAGCTCATCTTCCCTGGTTCTCTTCACATGAAGCGTAACGTCTGTTTTCGGCCAGGCATAACGTAGGCCAAGATTTCAATTTCTTAGGTCTCACTCACTGACGTTTTCATTATGGAGCAAAGGTGACTGAAACTATCAATATAAGCGCATGTAAACAATTATACTTTAGTAATGTCGCGTTGGTAGTACTGGCGCTTTAATGATGCTTACAAAATAAAGATCACCATATAAAGTTTGCTAGTATCATAGTCAACGCACCGTTATCTAAAATTTATTTAAAACAGCCCTCCTTATCTTATGTGTGCACCTCAGTAATATCTATTTGGTCCAATTTCTCTTCCGTTTCTGGCCTCTTTTCCCACACTTTCCCACATCTAATTTAATGTGTTTAATTCCGCAATTAGTGGTTCTAAGTTCATTGCAACTTCTTTTCCCCTAACTAGTACACTTACCTACTTCCTAGCTTCATCCTGCGCATCATGCCGGGGCATCATGATAATACCTATCTCGTCTTTGTATGTGTTCCTCTTTTTCTTTCCTCCACTCAACTGTCGCGCAAGTGTTTAGCAAACTGGACATCATTATTCACTATAAATTTTCATAATTCAGCTAGTTTGATATCAACTTAGATGAATAAAAGATATCAATTGGTAACGTGTAGTGTACAGGTGTACACCTTGCACACTGTCAGGACACCATCCTGTCTGCAAAGGCAACTGGTCTCCATTCACTCCTCCATCCCTTATCCTGAAGCCTATTCAATCAATCAGGGTAAATGCAATTTCCCCACAATACTCCCCGGACGGAAGAATCAGGGTGTGAATGAGAGGAGTTAGTGGAGGAAAACCATTACAAACTGTGTGGGATATATCTGCATCCTTGGTTTGTACAAGAAGTGATAAAAAACTGACCAGGAGGTGAGTGAAATCATACCTCTAGGAATACAGAAACTGAAATGACGGATGCTTTTCAAAACTTGTTCAGCTTGATGATCTAAAGGAAGCTTTTATGCTAAATCAATTAGAACTAAGTATGCATGTACGAAATAGAGTTGTACTCAAATATTGCTCATACCTCTGTGGAAAATTCCCCAAACTTGTTATTGAGATGCACACTGAAAACTCCATAGCTATCATTGACTCCCTGATTACTGCCTAGCAATTGTGTGATTGGTTTTCTGCAAATTTGTTATATCTATTCAATAGATATGCATTTTAATGAAATGATGGTTTGAAAGTAGTTACTTCATCACTGAAAATGAGTTTTCTATAAGAAATATAAAGAAAAGTTTTTTGTTGTGGGTGGAAAAAAGATTATCAAAAACAATTCAATAATTCATTGATCAATAATTACCATATCAAATATATTCATCAGTAGGTAATATAGCTTCCCACTTACCAAGAGACACCAAAAACAACAACACTTCTGCTAACGCTATCAAAAATATGATTTTTTAAAAATCAAAATTGGGTTTCCTAAGGTAAAAAGTTCATTTTATGGGAAAAGGAGGGGTGCAGGTCATGATCTTTTTCAAAACATCTTCACATTATTTCTGTGAAATCAAATTATTTTTCAGTTCTCCGTCGCAATCATTGTGATATTGCCATTGAGCGCCATGGCATCGCCTGCTACAGTTGACCCCTGGTGGTGTTTCCAGAAATCATTATTAGTGGCACCACTTAAGCTTGTGTCACTTTTCAGAACTAAAATGAACCCCCCTTCTCAAATTCTAGATCCGCCCCTGAAATTGTATGCTAGTCAGTTAGAAACGTTGCAAGGATATTTTACTTGTATTGTATTGCTGTTTATTGAAAATTTGATGTTGAAATATCAAGACATGACCAAACTGTGTATTGAGATGTGACTGATGCTGACTTTTCCCATGTACCGATCTTGAATTCTTGGTGATTCTTTCTTTATTTGTAGTCTTTAAACACAGACTTTCCTAATACTATCCTTTTTCTCCTGTGTATGACCCTTTTTACTTATCTTAATTCTGAGGACACCCCGTTTCAACAATCTATAGACAAAATCATTGTACTAGAAAACTTCAAGGACCTGATTAGCTAGTTTAAATACAGTTTATTACCCAATCCTTATGAAATATAGACAATTTTTACAAACTAATATTCCAATAAATTCTGGATCTCCTTATGGTTTATACAGGACCAAATCATCATAATATATGTACAACACAAGAAATAGTCAATAATAATGCTTGTGAATACAAGCTACAGTATTAGTAAACATCGCTAAGGGCCACCATAATGGTAATATATAGGTATACAGTACTTATAAATCGTTGTACTAGAAAACTACAAGGACTCGATAAGTTAGTTTAAATACAGTTTATTTTCCCAATCCAGATTAAATATAGACAATATTTACATACAAATATACAGCTAAAATTCTGACCAGCCTTAAGGTTTATACAGGACCAAATCTTCAAAATACAACACAAGAAATAATTAATAATGATGCTTGTGTATACAAGCCCGAGTATAAGCAAACATCTTAAAGGGTTTGATAATAGTTAACCAATAAAATGTATTTTAACTTATATATATAGGTAAGCTAAGTACTAATATGACCATATATTTGTTCAGACTATTCTAGACCTAAGTATGAAGGGACTATCCTAATAGCTGAGTGGTCCAAAGTATTGCCACTGGCTGCTAATTGTCTCTCATCACTGCTAAAGGCTTTGGGTTTGAATTCAGCTTGGGGAATGTGAGTAAATTGCCAATTACTTAGGCTTAGTCAATGGTTTTTACTAGTTTTTAGTCCCCTTCACCATATACAACCTGGTCAAGTGCGAATAAGAAATAAGTTGTAACATGGCAGAATATGTGACAATAAACAAAATTCACCATATAGAACCTTGTTAGGTTACAAATAAGTTGTTGCATGACAGAAATCACCACTCCATGGGTTTCAATCCCTGTCAGGGCATGTGAGAAAGTTGCCAGTGACTTGGGGTGTGGCGATGGTTTTCGCCGGGTACTCCAGTTTCCTCCACCAATTACAACTGGTTAGTCTAAACTTAGCTGCATTATGGCAGGAAAAGTGACGAAAAATCAAAATACATGGCAGAAAATGTGACAATAAATAACATTCCAAATTTCACAAGTACAATAAACTTAATTCATTACTCTATAGCTGTTATTTTTTACAGGCATTTAATTTTCGCGCTCCCCATGATAGCGCCAAAATAACATCCTTCAAATAAATATCCTGTTTTGTATCTGCTCTGTTTGAGTGCTTTAGTGGCCTATTTGAAGTAGCACAATTACCCTCCATCAGGGCCGTGGTGCAAAATCTTTAGCACTCCAATTTTGCAAGTTAAAGCCGTATACAGTATTACAACATCCATAAGAGGACTTTGAAGACCAGCTTCTTTCTCTCCTGTATTGTCTGTTTATTACATAGATTATCAATAAGTCCTCACAGAGAATCGACTTTCTCGGGGCTTGGGCATCCCCTCCCCTCGTAGCAGCGCACAGCACAGCATCAGAGTCAGGCACATCCCAAACATCTGGAAAGGTCAAAGGTCATGGGTCAAAGGTTATGGATATGGTTCACAATTCATATCACCTGATATACTTCAATTCTTAGCCTTGGACAGATTTAATTTTTTTGATGGCTAAAATATGCAATCATTTAATATTGAGTGTCAAATTTATTAAAGTATATCATATTAGTATATTTAGGTAATGTCCAAGCATTCACACTGGAGTGAAATTCATGGATTATTAGCTTCAAATCATTATAATTAAAGTGAGAAATTACTGAACAAAACATGTGATGTTAAGGCCAGTGGCTTTCATGGCATTGATGTCCAATTGACACCTGGACATTCTAATGTCAATGGCCTTTTTTTACAGTGATTGAAGGCCAAGAAAATGAAATGCAATTAAGCTAGACTCTCTCACTCTATCTCATCTCTTCCTTTCATTTTTTTTTGGTAATGTCACTCTAAATATAATGTTTAGGAAAATTAATTTCTCTGATAGTTCAAAACAACTTGAAAAGAGACATAACAAATTAAAATCACACAACCAATTTTAGATATAACACATCAAAAGAGTGAATATTCAAAATTGCATTGCAGTTTATTTCTGAAGTTGTTCAGTAGTGATGAAAAATCAAACTACCAATATCTTAGTTTTAACTTGGTTTTACTAGTGTACGTCTACTTAAGTTTTCTTAAGATTTCTGAGTGGTTCTAACAAGCTAATACTTCTACAGGTATAGATGAATGCAGAAGTTTACCACAAAATACTCATGCTGAAAAAAATAAAATACATATGCTTTTTACAATCATTCCAGCTTTTTACAATCATTCCATGTTCTCCTAAGAAGTACTGGGGGTAATATTTAGATGCCGGGTACCAACACTATCAAATATGCGTTCGTAAACATGCACATGTAGGTAATGTTTTAATTAACATTTTTCCTTAAGGGCTGTTCCATTTAAAAGTGTGGGGGAGAGGAGGAACGGAAGGTTTTTTGAAGGGGGAGGGGCCGAATTCTGAATTAATTTTTCCCATTAGGTTACATATAATTTCTGGCAGGAGGGGGGGGGGGGGGGGTGCCGAATTTTTAATTACCTTCCGTTCCTCCCCCCCACCACACTTTTAAATGGAACGGCCCTAAGATATTTTCTCAACTATGCTCTCGCTTGAAAGATTTCATCAAACTTGTCAGGCTGCTTTTGGCCACTGTGAGCATTAATTGGTTAACATCATTCCACAGAAAAGGGTAGCATCTTTGAAAGTACTTCAGTAGTACAAAACAGGATGGATCATCCTCAACCCTTCCAATGCTCTCAGATGAGTACCCATGTGCTAGGGTTTCAGTCATTTCATAGGGGTTTTCATCATTTTGTATTGGCAAAATTAGCCACCAGCAGCATAAGGGTTAAGTCATCTCATACAAATATTTGTGAAGGGCAGGTAGAGGATTTAAATTTACATGTACTGCTGGGCATTGTGTTAATAGTTTTTTTCACTTTACATTATTGATAGAGATTCTGATAAAAGTTCTAATAAAGGGAATTGATATTCAGGTTAAAAGATTGTCAGAACATATAGAGATATAAATGTATGATAAAAGTCAAGTCTAGCAAATCTAGAAGATTAGTGTAAAAATGGTGCTATAAAATATAAATGTGACACTCTCTATGAATCAATTCTAAAGATAAGATTTGAAAATAATTTTAAATGAAAATACATTTCAGATGATAAATAATTTCAAATATAGTTCAGCTCATAAGTATTTTTTAATGCTTTATTTTATTCTTTTGCTAATTTGAAATGGAAATTAACCTCTAAAAAGTTTAAACATGAGAATACAGAAACACCGTAATTATTATTGTTAGTGATACTGCTTGTAAAAAATTATAGATTCTGTTTTTTGAAATTCTTGCTAACTTCCTTCAAAACTAATTAATCGACTGAATACAGTTAGGCTCACATTTTATAGTTTATTCTGAATATAAAGAAATATTTACTCCATTTTATAATACAATTAATTAACTACCCGATGACACATGATCCTAAGTATAATTACAAGTCATATTGATACATACAGGACAAAAATTAGACCTCGACTACAGAACTGCTATTGCTACTCCTCTCATAACAATATAATACACCTATATATAACACCCTAAAATCAAATCTATGATTCTAAAACAGTAGAACAATTGTAGATGTTCATCTGAAAATTCTATGGAAAGTTATTGAATGAATACTATTTGAGAATGCATCCATTCAAAAAATGTTTGAAAATTAAAAAAAACTTTTGTTTCACATATATGCCTTTTAATGTGAACAATTTCAACATAGCAACAAAAGGTCTTCAATATTGCATATCATTATGTATGTTTTGTTGTGCAAATGCCCTAAAATTATGCAAATATGCTTCTTCTTAATGTTCGAATCATAAAAGACAGCACAGTTACAGACAATTTCATTTAGCAAACATCAATAAAACAAATGTTCAATAGATATGATAGTTATTGCTGCAAGCAAAAGAGAGTATGTCTCAAACAAACAAAAGATTTTTATTTTGTCCAAAAGGATGCTAGATTATAATGCAAATGTGGGGAAAATGTGTGCAAGTATTCATGATAAGTACAGCCAGTACAATAATAGTAACTAGCACTGATAAAATACAGCTTGGTCCACATTTACCCAGGCTAACCCCTTGTGACCAGGCTACTAGTGTTCATGGTGATACTCTTAAATGTGAGGCCTACAAACAAAGCTAAAATGTGTGGCCTATAAAAAGGAGAATAATGTAATCCTTCTATGTATATGAAACAATTAAATGCACATTGCTATAGTTAAAATGAAATTTTTTTAACATCAAAGAAAATGAAACCCCTCTTTGAAAATGAAATTACTTTACCCAAGTGCATATCAATAACTCTCACACCATAATATGTTGAATCATTTTAGATATATCAAAATAAAATATTGCCTTTTCAACTAAAAATCGATTAAATACATATAAGATAAAGCTAAGCAAAATAAGGTAAACATTTGTGAAAGGCTCAGAGATTTTGGGTAGGAGTATTCAACCTATTAATGCTTTGTTTTACAATAACTTTTCTGGCTGCAAGCATTAATGGATTAAATGAACAACATATAATGTTGCATATCACCATGATTACCAGGTATCAGGTCATTTTGAGGCCAGCCCAGATATATAGACTTATGTGGACACATGCATGTACTGGTACCTCCTATGCCCTAAGCCTGTACAGGATACAAAACATCCACATTGAAAACACCATCACCATCACCTGAAAGCAAAACCAGTTGTATCAAAGCATCAAGATTGACAACATCTTAAAGTGAAAGTGAGTCAAAAATACAGGATACAAAACATCCACATTGAAAACACCATCACCATCACCTGAAAGCAAAACCAGTAATATCAAAGCATCAAGATTGACGACATCCTGAAGTGAAAGTGAGTCAAAAAATATCCCAAACAACCACTTTGATACTGATGAACGCCATTATCATGGTCTGAAAACGAATCATCAACATTTTAGTGAAATAAGAATATCAGAGTTCACATTGAATCACCATGGCATCTGCAAAACCTTTAGGAGAAAGTGAAACTAGAATGCCAAAATGTCCACATCTCAAAACATCCTCACCATGAACTGAATGCAAAACCAGTAGTATCAAAGCATCAAGATTGACAATATTTGAAATAAGGATGATTAAAAAAAATCCAAAACAACCACTTTGATATTGATGAATGCCATTATCATGGTCTGAAAGCAAATTATCAAAACTCTGAAATAAAAAAGTGAAATGATCACATCAGTATATCAGAGTCCGCATTGAAAATGACATCATAATGGCTTGAATAAAGAACCAATACTATCAAAGATTCAGCATCCGCAACACCTTTATAAGAAAGTGAAACTAGAATATTAAAACAATCACATTAAAAAAAGGTTTAATCTAAGAGCAAAACCAGTAACCACAAATCAGTGGCATCAAAACTATCAACTTCCTTTTCCAACACAAACCTTGTCCCTATATCCTGAAAGCAAACCCATTAATTTTGTGATATTGACAGTCTCAGGGTCTTAGCCAGCAGGGTGTCAGGGTGTCTTCTTGGCACCCTGGTCCACAAAAAATACCTATTTTTGGGGGAAAAGACCCTATCTTTTGGTCAGAATTTTTTGAAAATATTAATTACAAGTAGATATTTTAAGAAGTTTAATTCTTAAATGATAACTAAAACATTTTTTGAAGAAATAAAGCATATAATTACTTGATTTGTCAATGTATATGGTCAGTATGATGACTTATTTTTTTCAGTGAGGGGGTTTGGACACCCTGTCTTCTTAAAACCCCATTTTGGACACCCTGTTATAAAAATCCTGGCTAAGACCCTATAATTACTTGATTTGTCAATGTTTATGGTCAGTATGATTACTTATTTTTTTCAGTGAGGGGGTTTGGACACCCTGTCTTCTTAAAACCCCATTTTGGACACCCTGTTATAAAAATCATTAAAATGAAAAAGAAATCTACAATGAAAACAACATACAAATAAAGTGAATGTAAAATCAATACTTTTATCAAAAGCATCCTCCTCATGAACCTGACAGTTATTACAGAAGTAATTCTCAATAATTTGGGACACTTTTTGATAATCAAGATTTTTATGGGTTCAGGGGGCCGTTTCTCGTACGATCGTAAAATACGGACATTGTTGAAATCCGTATTTTACGATATTTCTATACATATCAATATATATATATATATATATATATATATATATGTGTGTGTGCGTGTATGTATATACACACACACATACATACGTATGTACATACATACAAACATACATACATACGAACATACATACATACATACATACTTATTGGAGTAAGACATACTATTACTCTACAATGACAGAAGTCATTTTGCGGGTAAAAGTGCCGTTAAAACACGTGATATCTTCTCCGTATGATACGGAGAATGTCTCAAGACGGAAAATATACGGAACTTTCGAATAACGCATTTTCCGAGTTCCGTATATCGTCCGTAATTGGCTTTTTTCCGTATGATACGGAGTCGTATTTTACGATTGTACGAGAAACGGCCCCCAGGGTGGCCCATGTTTTCTGAAAAATGCCATGATGTTGTATCAGAAAGATTTACAGCTAGGTCCATATTTTGTGAAAAGGCATCTGGCGATGGACCGAGTGTTGCCCAGATTTCCCTTTAATCAATTTGCAAAATATTCATAGTGGCCCAAATTCACAGGGTGGTCATAATTTTCGAGAATTTACGGTAACCAAATTAACCCTTTTTCATCTTGAAAGTAGACATGGTCTGACAACTTAAAAACATCAAATGGAGTGATATCTGAAAAAACTACTTCAATAACAACTGTTTCCAGCACATATTTCTGAAAGCTTTGCATTCACAGCGTACAACATTACCACTTGCCCCATTTAGATAAGACGAGAAACAGAACAAAACATATAGCGTCATATACCCTAAATTTCCATTAATATTAAGTTAAGTGATATTTTGCATTGTCTATTGATTGTTTTATATCAATCCAAATAAAACATTTCCATCAGATATTTAACTCCTTAAAAATGACTGATATCTTACCTCCAAACAAGCAATTCCAAGTGCTACTGCTACTATGATCAGTAAATGATCTTTAAATATCTGTATCATTTGCAGACCACAGCCCTATAAAAGAGTAAAATGGATAAGAGGTTATGGAAATACAATGTAGGTTTTTTTTAAACTAATAGTCGGCATTTCAATTTGCACCAACATTTCAACTAATTTCAGAAATTATCAGTTGTTTACAGAATAAAAAACGTTTTTTTTAGCTATGAGTAGAAAAGTATTTATTGTTATTTCTGTCTTAGGTATAGAACGTGGGTGTAAAAGGGCTACCCGAAAAAAGATGTAAAGGAAAGCTGCCACTCTCTGTACCCACCTTTGAATATATTTCAGGGTATATTCCTACATACTTGGTTAAACAGGTGCTCTCATTAGTACCCTTGACACAGCAGGACTCAGGTAGTGTGCCCTGGCGCGTCTTCTCCACTGTCACCCAGTGAGAGAGAACATAGTCTGAGGGTGCCATGCCCCCACAGCATTTCAGCTGAAAATAAAACTGCTACATTAGTACCCTTGACACAGCAGGACCCGGGTAGGGTGCCCTGGCATGATTTTTCCACTGTGACCCACTGGGAGAGTACATAGTCTGAGGGTGCCATGCCCCCACAGCATTACGACTGTAAATAAAACTGATACATAGTATTCATATCATTGCTACATATAACTACAACGTAGTATTTACATCATTTATTATATAACTGCTACATAGTATTCATATCATTGCTACATATAACTACAATGTAGTTTTTACATCATTTATTATACAACTGCTCCATAGTAATCATATCATTGTTACATATACTAGTAACTGCAACATAGTATTTACGTCATTTATCACATAACTGCTACATAGAATTCATATCATTGTTATAAACTGCAACATAGTTTCCATATCATTCTTAGTATAACGGTCATTCTATAATTGCGGGACGTTTTACGTCACTCACCTACACTCAACTGTGTTTCATAAATATTAAAACAATTTTCTTTTTTTCAGGGATGTTTACCTTTATTAGATCATTGCTTTACATAATACAGGTTATTTCTATGATAATTTTGGGAACTAGTCATCCATTCAAGCTCAAACATGTTTGACATTCTGCCTTTCCCACTTGTCGCAATGTACATGCGGGAAACAATGAAGCTAAAAAAGGATTATAACTTGACTTTTGGAATTGATTTTTTAGAGCAAAATGAGTTAAATGTCATGCTATGATTACCTTTGAATTCTCAAAAATAAATAATTTCACCTAAGTATGAGAAAAAAAGTGCTTTTTAGGCGTGTCGCTAAGTTCTGTGTCCACTCTGTTACCATACACTATTTCAACATAAATAACTAGCTTCTCCCTATTTTAGTGTCACATATGATTAATAGAGGGTAGCTCCATGCATTTCAGACTGACATGGCTGACCTACATTAAGCAGACAACGTCATTTGGTCATTTATGAAAGAAATCTTAGTGAGAACCCTTATGGTACCCATTTGAGTGTCCACTCTGTTACTTGAATATATATAGAATTACTAGAATGTGAAATTTAAAAAGATTGCCTATAGAAAACTTGTAAAATGGAGATTCAAGCTGAGTCATGCCACATGCAAAAAGTGAAGGGTGACAAAACTTATGACCTACTTTTTTAGATATCTGTCCACCCTGTTACTGTCCACTCTGTTACTAAAATAGTAACAGGGTGGACAGAGCAGGGAAACAGAGTGGGCAATCTCAAACTTAAATCAAGGATTCCATGAAAAAAGTTACAATAACAGTAAAACAAGAGATGAGAGGAACTATTGGAGATCTCCTTGATGAATGCCATTCCCAGCTAGAGCGGTTCAAACCCCATTATTACAACATCAGACATCAGTATAAGTTTTATCGTACTTTGAAACGGAACATGATGTCAAATGAGTGTCTCATGCACATTGATTTCTCTGAAAATTATGTGTGTAAAATGCAGAATGAAGTTTTAAGTGCACACTTTGGTGCCTCCAAGACACAGATCAGCCTTCATACAGGTGTTTACTATGTAGGGCATGATGGTGAAGCCAACTTATTTTGCACTATTTCTGAAAGCCTTCAGCATGGTCCTGCTGCAATATGGGCTCATCTTGACACTGTGCTTAATCTAATCCAAAACAAGCATCCAGAAATTGATACCATCCACTATTTTAGTGATGGGCCATGTACCCAATATAAGCAAAAAGCAAATGTCTTCCTGTTCACACACAGAGGGGTATGACATTTGGAAAGATTGGTGGAAAGTTGGGAAATGTTCCATTTCAATCCTCCCATTAATATATTACAAAACGACTTTCACTGGAAACTTGAAACAGTCCCATTGCCATCACATATGTGTTAAGACATTTCTTTTTCATGCCAACGGTTAACAAAGAAGAAGTTTTCAGCTTCTTGGAATACAAAAACTGTAAAAGCAAGCATATGTATCATTATGATTACATTCAGACATATATGTTGTGTTGCTCATATTCTTAAAACTCTTTCTGAAGTACCTGCAACATTTCATGATTTGTAAGTAACAGAGTGGACAGTATTTTGCCAAAGGTGATACAAAAACATATTTTTTTATCAAGAAATAATGAACAACCTGTACCAGCTATTTTTCCTTGACTGTAGGAATGTCAGTCACTGTATTTTTCAAATAAAAGTTTGTTAAATTTACATGATATTGTCATTTTCAATCTACCCCAAAATGTACCGCAATTATAGAATGACCGATAACTGCTACATAGTATGCACATTACTATTGCCTTTAATGCCATCCTTATTAAATGGTGGCAAAAAAGTGATGATGAATAAACACAAAACCTATATGCAAACTTGTTTGTGTAACAAAAACTAGACTTTATTTCATCATGAGTAATCACAAGGCAGCCAATTCCAGATGCTATGTATGGAAAGTACATGTGTACTCTTCATAAAGTTCATTTTAATAATATATATCTGAAATCAAACTTTAAAGTAGAATTGAGATCACTAAATATAATGTGAATGCGTAGGACTAATATATGATTAAACAAAATAGGTTGCCGCACTACCAATACAAATGTGGAGATTACTTTGTAACAATATTTTCCTGTTGTATTTCTTCCATTTTCAAATTCAACATTAGGAGTAATGTTTTGTTACATTTCATCATATTATGTCAAATCTGCAATGGCCTTGTGCTTAGGAAAAAAAAAATACACAACCAGAATACATACTACCATTAGCTTATGGATTTTCAAATTAAATTCCCAACCACCCGAATGGATTATTTTTGAATGAAATTTTGTTGAATAATTAAGATACTCAAAATCTTATGCTTGTAATATATTGTCAGTAAAAATATATATGTTTAAATAAGATATATGGTCGTAAATTAAGAAATGTTCCAAAATAATCACAGTCAGACTTACCTCACTCTGTATATAATCTACTGAATCCTCCACCTTTTTGCCAGCTGCAGCATTTCCATAATCGTTATGGATGACTAGCCTCATATTCTCCTTGATAGTATTATGCATCTAAAATGCAAATGAGAAATCAGTGATAATGAAAGAAATGCAAATGAATCAACATATTAACAGCGTTTTGTTGAATTGTTTTGGAATTTTGGTTGCGACGGTTCATGTTAGTATTTTTTTTTTTAATTTCTCTATTACATTTTTCCATGCATGGATTAAACAGAGGTCTTTCAAAAACAATTTCAGGGCTCTACAATCAGGTATTAGCATAATGTAGACAAGTAAATATGCTCACTCAATTGTTTATTCAGCAATGCTGATATTCGTCTGCAATTTCATCCAAATTCTCCAAATTTTACTGGAAGGGCTGCATTTTACCAAAGAAAGATATTTCTCTAGCCCCTTCCAATGCTGACACTACTTTTGTCCAAAGCACAATTTTTGAAAAAAAAACCTAAACCCTGTCATGTTGGTATTCATTAGGCCCCAAAAAAGTTGTTTGTTTCCTGTAACCCTACCCTAACAAGTTATTATTCAAAAAAATCCCTAACCCAAAGTTTTTTCGGCCCTCCCAACTCCTAATCAATGTAAAACATGCTTAAAACACACATTTTTGAACAAAAAAATAATACCAAAATTTTCTTTTACCGACCTACCTACCCTATTTTTTTTTCAGATCATTACAGGAAAGAAACAAAAAAAATCTAGGCCTTAGATAGCTCTCTCTGATTACTCTCAGTACCCATGTGCCAGGGTTTCAGTCATTTCTCAGCTTTTTTGCATCACTTTTGTATAAGCAAAATTAGCAACTAGCAGCATAAGGGTTTTAAAGTCATTGCCAGACACTACATATATGATGGCATTCCTTCATTTTATTATGCAGACCAACACAGAACACTTAGTCATCACCCTTTTTGCACTCTGTAACCCTTATTGGCTGATAGACATGTGACTTATTTTGGTTCCCAAGTACTGCATGTTGCCTGTAAAACAGCAATTTGCCCGTTCCACCTCACTGCCACTGTGACAAACACACAATCAATAATACTTCTTGCCCGTATGCATGCATATCAATTACTGGGCCTCTGTTTTACTACACTAATTTATTGCCAGGAGGAGATGGCAGGGCTGAAGACTGGATCAATGGCGTTAAGTGCTCACCCTCGGGGAAAGCACACAGTGGATATTTGCTCGCCATACTAACTAAATGCCACCGCAGGCATGCCATAGATCAGTCTCCCTGCACCAGGTGAAACCAGAGGACAAGGAGAGAAGAAAGAGTTAAATAGACATTTGTCAGTGCTAGGTTAAGTGATTGGATTTACTTATCACCTTTATATGGCAACCTAGCCTTACAGCAGCCCAAACCTAAAAGAGCTTCATGTAGCACATTCATCTCCATCAGATGTATTTTCTCACTTAACATTAATTCTGTATCCCTAAATAAATGCTTTATCAACCCAGGAATTCCTTTATTGCTGTGTTAAGAGTTTTTTCTCGTGAGCCGTACACTCAGCCTTCCTCTCAGCAGTGTGTGGAAAAATGACAGTTTCATTTTCACATACTATTTCACATCCACATGGTACCCCTACCATCTACACAGGACAATGATGCAAAGATTTTTGAAAACCATCTAAACCCTATCATGTTGGTATTCATTGGAGAGCTCTCACTGGGTAGTCTCAGATAAGTACCCATGTGCCAGGGTTTCTGTCATTTTTCAGATTTTATGCATAATTTTGTATTGGCCAAAGTAGCCAATAGCAGCATAATGACTAAGTGCACCACAAAGCATTGAGTTACAGGGTGAGCCGAGTAAATGGTCCTCAGATGTACTGAGTGAACTAGTAACACATACATCATTTCATATCACACGGCAATTACCAAGCCACTTTAATCAATGACATTTATAGCGGTCTCAAAAGTCACCCGCAAGGGTCAGTTTTACTCTCAGGGTAACAGTGTGAACGGTCTTTACTGAAGCACTAAATGAACCATTGACAGTATCATGCAAGATTTCACAATCATAATTGGCAATTTGGCATAGCGACCCACATAAACTCAAGACATATTTGATGTAAAAGTTACTCATGTAAGCACATCAATCGCCATAACATGTACTTTGTGAACTACTGATAATTCCATACTAAAATTCACACTCTTTTGTCAAGGGACTACACCAACAGCCAAGTGGTCTCCGACTTTATACACTGATGACAGTCGATGACCCCATGAATTAAGGTTGTTTTGAAGATCACTGTGCTATGTTCATAACTCATGCAAAGTTTCAGGAAAATTAAACTGAGATTTCAAAAGGTGTCGTAAGACCTTAAAGGGATATTCAGCACATCAAGCAAATAAATCACTTTCTCTTGACCTATTTAAATGTGTTTGTATATGTAACAATTGCAAAAACCCATTGTTAACCTGTTAATAAGACTAAAAGGTCTGTTTGTGTGTTAGCTCACCTCCTCTTCATGGACGTATGCCCAGATCCCACCAGCTGTCTCCAGTATAAAGATTGCCACCAGGAAACAGAAAAACTACAGAAAAAAGAAAAGTATATTGATGTACATATATGAGGAAGCCTGATATATTTAACTAAGAAATAAAGGGGAATGCATTATCATTAATGTATCTTACTTAACCCATTCATGCCAGGAGAGCTACTTGAGAAGTTTCATTTGGACCTGCCATACTTTTGACACCTGAATGAAGCATTAATTTTCAAATTATTTGAAGGAGAGTTGTAGATAGATCTCTAAGGAACAACAACTCTCCTTATTTTCTTATCACTGCTTTGGTTTGAGAGATATCACCAAAATAGTCAGGCTGTTTTAGCTGCTACAGGCATGAATGAGTTAAAAATATAATTTCTCAGTATCCAAATAAGTAGTAAGTACATCACCTTACAATATTTAAGAATATTGTAAATTCATAAATATTCATATTCTAGTATAGATTTATATTCTCCCAAAATTCATATTCTAATTTTTGTTGATCTTTATACATTTTCTTCAAAATTTGAACGATATGGACAACAGAGTTTAAAACCAAGCATTTCCAGGCTGCAATCAAAATGTAAATGAATATGCATGGACAAAAGAATATGTTAAGAATTTAATCCTACCAAGCAAACATTTTTCAATCCTCAACTTAAAATACACATTTATGGAACTCAACAGATCACTTTAAATACTTCAGGACAGGTCTTGAAGGAAATGTTGTCTTGGCCAATCTAAGAGTGAAACTGAGAGGGGGGGGGGGGGGGGGGGGGGCTTCAATTTGGTGCATATTTATCTGCTTGTTTGTATAGCAGATTATGCTCTCATTATTCCTTTAATTGAAATAACCATATCGGTATAATATTTATCATGTGGATCAATATATCATTGTTCTCCAGCGGTAACAAGAACAGAAAACAGACATTCACTGGTATTTCCTGATGGAAGCCAGGCTTCCATAATCAAATACTCCATTCAATCCAGAATGCCTTGTGGTAAAATAGGCGTAACATGAGAGGGAAGTGAGTGAAAACAATAAAAACAACACTATTCACATAAATCCGTCCCCAAGCAAGAATCACTGAAAACACTAATCAATACAGTCCCCGTCGCAGTGAAACTGACAAGCGTCAACTTTTCAAATAGCTCAATGGATGTCGCCGCCTGCAGTGTTTTTAAACGATACCTGGAAAACAGTTATGCAGCAAAGGCAGCGGGCAAAATCAATATTCACCTTTTATGTCTTTAGGACTGGCGCACTAGCGTAACAGATCGATCTGGAATAGCGCTGCCTCAAAGCTCGGGATATTCATTATGTCAGGTAGGCAGGGGCTTGATGAGAACCGGCAGGGCTCGATGCTAACAGTGAACCGCTGGCCCCAGACCAGTAAAAATTCCCAAAAACGGCTTCGGACCAGTAATAAAAGACCTATCATCAACTGGTCCTTCAGGGACAGTAAACATTTGGGGACATTATTGTTAACAAGTTTCCCCTCAAGAATGTCCCCAAATGTTTTTGAAATACAAGAAGATAATATAAATAAAAATAAATGTTGTCAGTGAATTTCATGCAATGTTTTTTCTTGTTATGTTAAAGAAGAATTTATAGGACCAGTAAAATTTTTGCAAGACCAGTAGATCATGAAGGGAGATTTTTGATGATTTGGGTCCAAATGACACTGAGATACCCTGCTGGCTAAGACTATGGGTAGGGTTCTTAGGGTTACCAGAAGCTCATCAAATGGGTAACCATATGATGATCACTGCTCATCCCAGTACATTAGGGTAGTAGAAGTGTACTGATTGTGAAGACTGACCTGACTTTATGTCAGGTGAGCTAAGGAATGAATATAGACTAACAATAATGAATTAGGGTGCTAACAATTTGTGGTCTGTAATATTTTGAGAGGTGTCATAGGGCTGTACACAGCTTTCTTCAAATAGGCAAGGGTGTGAACATTTGTGATTCAGGATGATACTTCTACTAATAACACTAATACTAATGATAATAACAATAATAATGATAATGAAAATAATAATAATAATAATAATGATAAAGGTAATCATAATAATTTATTAATAATCTTTCATAATTATCATCATTAGTAGCAATACTACTAGTGTTCGTCCGATTGTTCTAACAAGCCGAACAGCGTTCGTTTGTGCCTCCGATTATGATGATCGAACGCAATTTCACATGTTCGAACAAAAAAACGAACATGGATAAAAATTCTATTCAAAGAAATAGTTGGACTTTCGGTAGTCCTGCCTGTCAGAAAATCTGAGAAAAAAAGTTAAGTTACCTATTTATTGCCCCACCAAAGAGGAAACACTGCTGGACCGCTCAAGATCCACCTCTCTGAGCGTGCTGAGGCGATGTTACGATGCCGCCATTGTTGTTGTGGTTATCGGCACACACTAGCATAAATGCGCATGACGCAATTACGCTAGTGTGTGTTGATACTGCTAGGTGTCGCGGTACCTTATGACTAAAGTAAACAGCAATGGCGACACGGAAAACCATGTACACAACTTTGATTATTAATCGATCATCGGTCGTTCAGATGGACCGATGATCGATCTTGAAAATTGTGACCGATTCCGAACACTAAATACCACTACTACTACTACTACTAATAATAACAATAATAAAAAAAATAATACTAATAATGATGATAATAATAATAATAAAAATAATAAAAATAAAAATAAAAATAACAACAACAACAATAATAATCACTATTTATAGGCCAGGGTGCAATTAGACCTGATAATAATTAAGGAACAAGGGTGACAATATAAACAAAATAACTCATGACTTTATATGTGAGATAGTCTAAGACTTGAAAGGTCATCAAAAGCAAAAAAAGATTGCTCTAGATAAGAAAGAAATCTAAAAGAAGTGTCACCAAACTTTAAAATGGTAACAGTCCTTAAATCCACTTTTAAACCAAGTTTGACACTTTTATGGGAAACTTATTTTTTTTATTGCTTGTGGGCTGGAGTACTTACTGAACCCAGCATCCATTTTGATTCCTGATAGGCCCCACAGCAGCCCAAGAATCCCACGATGGTCATGAGTCCTCCGGCTGCCATCAGTACGTAGCAAGCAGAGTAGTAGACACTAATGGTATCTCCATATCCCCCACTCACAAAATGCTTCATCCTCGGATCCAGCCGCAGCCACAGCGCAAAGGCAAGGAGCCCTATGCCCAAACACTGGAAAACAAAGAAAATAGAACATTAGAGAAAAGATCAGTTTATATCCAAGCTACATATCTATCTGTAATAAGAAAAAAAGTTAACTAGTTAACAAGATATCATGTTATTTTAAGGGTATCTGTATCTTTAAATGGTTTTAACGAGTAAGTGGTCCACCACAATGTTCTATAACAAATACTTAACTATTATTTCTGTGTGTTTGCATGGATGTATATCTCTCTCTCTAAATGTATATATATATCGTCAGAGTATGCTAAAATGTTGCCGTGGTATTTAAATCACCTTTTTCAAGGATGTCCTCCCCTAGATTAATGATGACTGATGGGAGCATGACCATCTTGCTGTGGAAATAGCCTCACTACTTCAATTTGGTACCCACCTGCTCTCTCTCTTTACACACACATACATACACAGTTATATATATATATATATATATACATATATATATATATATATATATATATATATATAAATACACATATATAAATATATATATATATATATAAATATATATATATATATATATATATATATACATACATATACACAGATATATATATATATATATATACATTTATATATATATATATATATATATATATATATATATAATCAACAACCCTCTGCGCCATCTTGGAATGACGAGCAGACGACAGCGGCGACAAATTTTTGGAAAATTACAGAGATTATAGATGGGTTTGCTGTGTGTCCTGTATATTGTCCGTTTTGTGAATAGTTTGTGATTTGTTAGGTGTCAGTTGTAGGAGCGGGAAGAGGATATTTGGGGCGATTAAAACGATTTTGGGTGCGAAGGGCATTAGCGTGGGTAGCGTTTTTGGCGGGAAACGAAATTTGGTAGAGAGTTTTGGGAAAAGTTTATTGTTTGATGGAATTTTGAGTGTTTGTGTGAGGGAAATGAGTAGGAGAAATAGTGGAGATGGTGGGTAGGGGGGAGAAGAGTTTTTGGTAGATGGTAGATGTAAACAATGAATTAGTGGGGATAGATGGGGCCTTGACAGGGAAAAATGAAAAAGATAAATTTTACGTGTTGGGCTTATGTCGAAGGAGAGAGGTGGGAGCGAGAAGCTTCAAACTAGGGAGGGGGGGAAAAAGGCAATGGATGGGGGGAGAAAGAAGGAGAGAGAGAACAGGATCGAGATATGAGAATGGACTGAGAAGAGAGAGGGAGAGAAGTGGGAAAAAGAGTACAAAGGTTGGAAGAGAGTAGAAAAGGGGGCAAAAGAGGGTGAAAGACAGTAAGCGGACAGAGCTGAAGAATTTCCAGGGATGAAGGGGAGAGTAGAAGTAGAGAAGGGGGAGAATGATAAGGACCAAAGGGGAGGGAGGAGAGAAAGAAAGAGAAGCAACGGAGGAGGATGGAGAAGGGGGGAAAGAGGCAGAAGATGGAGATAAAAGTGACGGAAGCATGGGGAGAAAGAGAGAGGTGAGGATGATAGAAGGAAAGAGGATGGAACATTGGAGGATGATAAGAAAAGGGGAGCGAAAACGGGGGGAGAAGCTTGAAGGAAAGAGGAGGGAGGAGAGAAAGAAAGAGAAGCAACCGAGGAGGATGGAGAAGGGGGAAAGAGGCAGAAGATGGAGATAAAAGTGACGAAAGCATGGGGAGAAAGAGAGAGGTGAGGATGATAGAAGGAAAGAGGATTGAACATTGGAGGATGATAAGAAAAGGGGAGCGAAAACGGGGGGAGAAGCTTGAAGGAAAGAGGAGGGAGGAGAGAAAGAAAGAGAAGCAACCGAGGAGGATGGAGAAGGGGGAAAGAGGCAGAAGATGGAGATAAAAGTGACGAAAGCATGGGGAGAAAGAGAGAGGTGAGGATGATAGAAGGAAAGAGGATGGAACATTGGAGGATGATAAGAAAAGGGGAGCGAAAACGGGGGGAGAAGCTTGAAGGAAAGAGGAGGGAGGAGAGAAAGAAAGAGAAGCAACCGAGGAGGATGGAGAAGGGGGAAAGAGGCAGAAGATGGAGATAAAAGTGACGAAAGCATGGGGAGAAAGAGAGAGGTGAGGATGATAGAAGGAAAGAGGATGGAACATTGGAGGATGATAAGAAAAGGGGAGCGAAAACGGGGGGAGAAGCTTGAAGGAAAGAGGAGGGAGGAGAGAAAGAAAGAGAAGCAACCGAGGAGGATGGAGAAGGGGGAAAGAGGCAGAAGATGGAGATAAAAGTGACGGAAGCATGGGGGGAAAGAGAGAGGTGAGGATGATAGAAGGAAAGAGGATTGAACATCTGGAGGATGATAAGAGGGAAAACGGGGGGAGAAGCTTGAAGGAAAGAGGGTAGGAGAAGAAAATGTTGAAGAGAGAAGGGGAGAAGTGATAGGGGTGTGCTTGTGTACATATATGTTGTTTTTTTTTCACCTTTATCTAACACAGTTGATGTTGGATCAGACTAAATGGCTAAGAGGAAGGTAGTCACTGGTGTAAGTAAGGGGCGCTGGAACAGGTAGGCACGGAGGATACAGGAGGGGAGACGAGGTAGTGGTACACTGCTCTTTTGATTGTTTGTTTATTGAAATAATGAATTAACACAGTTTGTATGTGGGGTTTGATGTTTGTTGAGGGGTTCTTTTCTGTGGGGTTTGAATATATGTGTAGGACAGAAAGCCTAGGAAGAAACAGACCAGAGACTCGATAGGGTATATGTATAGGACAGGGGAGGGTACGGACCGGATGCAGGATGCATGACATAAGTACGGGGGGAGAGGGAACAGAGACTGATACAAGGCCCGGGGGTGACGAGTGGCCTGGGTGGTAGAGGGTGATCTCCGTAGGTCCTCCTTTGGGAGTTGACCCCGTGGGAACAACGCGGTTACGGATCTCTAACAACAACAACAACAACAACAATATATATATATATATATATATATAATATATATATATACTGTAGAACACGAAATTTCCGCGTGTGTTTATATATAGCGTACTTAGCGTCTGGTGCCGCTTCGCTATATATAAAAACGCTGTACTTTTGTCTTTCTTTTTAGCCACTGGTGGCGCTGACGTCAATGAGACGGTCCCCTTTGAAGCAAGAATTGGAGTTTCTTGTGCAGCCATTATTTTCTTTTTAGTGGTGGCCGCTAGATAGCGCCACTAGTAAATCTAATAGAAGATACGTAGCCCTGCTGAAACCCTTTTTCAAAATCGGTTTCTGGGCTTGTGGACTAGCTCATGATTCCATTGAATTAATAAACAGTCCATCTAAAAACAACAAAACAACAACAAATGGCACCTTTAGCATGTCTTTAGCACAGGCATTTGACGAACATTCAGGAGACGCCATTTTCGTTTTCGTGGTGACCGCTAGATGGCTATAGGAAGCAAAAGACATGTTAAAAGAGCAAAGAAAAATCATTGTGATCTGTTTTGATTGTTTATTTTCCGAAGATTACACTTAATACAACCTGATATGGCCCCTTTGTTGTGCCACCATGGATAGGGTTCATAGCCCCATTTCCTTTGTTTAACCCTTTGTTTATAAATACGGGCGCCCCCTTTTGAGAGAATGCTCAATCAAACTGGAAGCATTCTGTGCTCAAATTAGTTCGTCTTTTTTGCGACAGATGGCGCTGTCAGCGGCTGCGGCTACGGTAAAGAGACGCTAATATAAAGATACGCTATGACGCAAAACTCCCGAATTCGCTATACTTGGGACACGCGTGAATTTCGTGTTCTACAGTATATATATATATATACATATATATATATATATATAAATATATATATATATATATATATATATATATATATATATATATATATATGTGGGTGCTTGTATATATGAATATATGAATGCGTTTTTACATCTGTCTAAGTGGGAGTGGTTTATGTCTCTCCAGACTGACAAGGTATATCAAGTGGACCTTGGTGATTCTTGTACTATTAATTGTAACCTGGTCACTCGTTCAAAGGTTTATGACCAGGCACTGCTAAGACATCGACCTGAACAGTTACGTCAGTCTAGTTTGCAGTGAAGCCATGATAGCGACACAGACTAGATCGATAGCTATGACTTGTACTCGACATAGCCGGAGAACTCCTTCTATATGCACAGTAATGACAGTATGAATTGAAAGCAAGCTCAAGCCAGTACTCACCCAAAATATCAAATTGAAGACAAATACTACAGTTTTGAGGCATCCATAGCACCCCTGTAGTGCCATCACGGATAGTTACTAAGTAAGTAACGGTCAGTGAATGTCAAAACTCTTCGTGTCAATACCCTTCCATGAGCTTGGACGAGACGACGACAAATTCGCGCCATTTACCTGCGAACATCCGGGTACTTGCGGAAGAGTGCACCTCGTGCTTCCCAGGTGACGTTGATCGTCTGCTACGCTCGCAACGCCAGCAGCCTCGTGTATATTATTGGACGACTCACAGGCTAGGGATACAACCAACAAATTTAATAATTCATGTATTGGTCAATTGATCATCTGCAATAGGGCAATACGGTGCTAATGATATCCTGAAGGGAGAGGGGGGGGGGGGGGGGGGGGTAAATTTAATGTATATTTTCAAAGACAGATTTGACAGATTATTCATTTTCAAAATTTCAAAGATGGATTATTTTTTCCAAACTTTCTGAAATTAAAACTTTTCCGAGGCGACGGAAAATATTTGGTGGCTGCTTAAGGCCCCCACAACCTCTAATGGTCTAGACACTGAAATGCATTTTCAGCCATTCCTAGCACTTGAAATGAGAACTGATCTCAGTCAGAGAATCTTTTGCTAGGGATATTATTTTTTACCAAATATTCAGAGACAGATTATCTAACTTTCCCATTTTCGGACAGATTATTCATTTTAAAAATATGCGGGGTAGGGGGCATCAATTTTCCAACAGGAAATAATCATAACCTTGCGTTGGCATTTGTTGCGTAGTTGAACATTTTGCGCAATTGTGGACTGTCAAAAGTTCGCCCATATTCTCATATTCCTATTCACGACTCACAGCTGGATTCACCGAGAAAGAAAAGCCAGGTCAAATGCTCCTTGCATCCTGAGGGGCTGTTCCAGATGGGAAGAAGGAGCAGCCTCGCCAGATTTCCACTTATAGGAGAAAAATGAGTTCAAAAGCAATTTCATGAAAATGACTTCAAAAATGGGATATTTAGGTAAGGAGGTATATATTATACCAGCTTGCAGCTTAATATAGGAGTTAAAGGGTTCCCTTGAGGCATGAAAGTTGTATTTAGTGACTTTCAAAAGTTCTATGTGACCAATTCCTGTCATCCAGTTCAGTTCAGTGGCTCCATCTAACCATTGCAAATGGAAGCGTCTGAAAACGAACTTTCTTCTACCAGCTCAATCCTTGTTAGTATAGTGGTGAGTATCCCCGCCTGTCACGCGGGAGACCGGGGTTCAATTCCCCGACAGGGAGAGCATTCTTTTTCTTCTTTCTGACAAAAATACAGAAGTTTTATATTTCATTTTTTACAAGAATTTTATATTGTTTGATTCATATTTTAAAACAAAAACGTGTTTTGAAGGCCAAAAATGCACGTTTCTTAAATATCATATATATATATATATATATATATATATATATATATATATATATATATATATATATATATATATACTAGTATATATATATATATATATATATATATATATATATATATATATATATATATATATATATATGCACATACGTATATACATCACAGATTTCAGCATTAAAGAATTAGCTTTAAAAAATCCTTAATATATGCTTTATATGTGACCAAATGCCACACCGTATGAGTATCGCTTAACGGACAACTAAAATGACAAAGAAAAATTACTATTGTTTTAATCTGTTGTAAAATCGGCATTGAGCAACAGATTTAAAAGAGAATTGAAAGACAAGTAGAATAAATTGTGGCGGTTCTAACGATTTATACTTCAATCATGTTAAATGATTAGTCATTGCAAACCCCTTGATATATGCCATATATTTGTGCAATAGCCACACAGGATGCGTAGCCATTGAGCAAAAATTATTGGTATAGGGAAATTATTAGGATTTTAACCTGTCGCAAAATGATCTCGAAATTTCACAATAACTTTAAAGTAAAATTGAAAGACAAGTGGAATGAATTGTGGTGGTTCTAACAATTTAAACCCCATAAAAATTGATCCACAGAAGGGCGAGTAATTCATGTTTACTGTAAACATAGAGTCCATGGCTGGGCAGCTTTTCCTGCTACAATAATCATGACGTCGCGTGGGCATTTGTTGTGCAGTTGAACATATTGCGTAATTATGGGCTGTCAAAAGTTCGCCCATATTCTCATATTCCTATTGACGACTCACAGCTGGATTCACCGAGAAAGAAAAGCCAGGTCAAATGCTCCTTGCATCCTGAGGGGCTGTTCAAGATGGGAAGAAGGAGCAGCCTCGCCAGATTTCCACTTATAGGAGAAAAATTAGTTCAAAAGCAATTTCATGAAAATGACTTCAAAAATGGGATATTTAGGTAAGGAAGTATATATTATACCAGCTTGCAGCTTAATATAGGAGTTAAAGGGTTCTCTTGAGGCATGAAAGTTGTATTTAGTGACTTTCAAAAGTTCTATGTGACCAATTCCTGTCATCCAGTTCAGTTCAGTGGCTCCATCTAACCATTGCAAATGGAAGCGTCTGAAAACGAACTATCTTCCATCAGCTCAATCCTTGTTAGTATAGTGGTGAGTATCCCCGCCTGTCACGCGGGAGACCGGGGTTCAATTCCCCGACAGGGAGAGCATTCTTTTTCTTCTTTCTGACAAAAATACAGAAGTTTTATATTTCAATTTTTACAAGAATTTTATATTGTTTGATTCATATTTTAAAACAAAAACGTGTTTTGAAGGCCAAAAATGCATGTTTATTAAATATCATATATATATATATATATATATATATATATATATATATATATATATATATATATATATATATATATATATATATATATATATATATATGCACATACGTATTTACATCACAGATTTCAGCATTAAAGAATTAGCTTTAAAAAATCCTTAATATATGCTTTATATGTGGCCAAAAGCCACACAGTATGAGTATCGCTTAACGGACAACTTAAATGACAAAGAAAAATTACTATTATTTTAATCTGTTGTAAAATCGGCATTGAGCAACAGATTTAAAAGAGAATTGAAAGACAAGTAGAATAGATTGTGGCGGTTCTAACGATTTATACTTCAATCATGTTAAATGATTAGCCATTGCAAACCCCTTGATGTATGCCATATATTTGTGCAATAGCCACACAGGATGCGTAGCCATTGAGCAAAAATGATTGGTATAGGAAAATTAATAGGATTTTAACCTGTCGCAAAATGATCTCGAAATTTCACAATAACTTTAAAGTAAAATTGAAAGACAAGTGGAATAAATTGTGGTGGTTCTAACAATTTAAACCCCATAAAAATTGATCCACAGAAGGGCGAGTAATTCATGTTTACTGTAAACATAGAGTCCATGGCTTGGCAGCTTTTCCTGCTACAATAATCATGACGTCGCGTGGGCATTTGTTGTGCAGTTGAACATATTGCGTAATTATGGGCTGTCAAAAGTTCGCCCATATTCTCATATTCCTATTGACGACTCACAGCTGGATTCACCGAGAAAGAAAAGCCAGGTCAAATGCTCCTTGCATCCTGAGGGGCTGTTCAAGATGGGAAGAAGGAGCAGCCTCGCCAGATTTCCACTTATAGGAGAAAAATGAGTTCAAAAGCAATTTCATGAAAATGACTTCAAAAATGGGATATTTAGGTAAGGAAGTATATATTATACCAGCTTGCAGCTTAATATAGGAGTTAAAGGGTTCTCTTGAGGCATGAAAGTTGTATTTAGTGACTTTCAAAAGTTCTATGTGACCAATTCCTGTCATCCAGTTCAGTTGTGGCTCCATCTAACCATTGCAAATGGAAGCGTCTGAAAACGAACTATCTTCCATCAGCTCAATCCTTGTTAGTATAGTGGTGAGTATCCCCGCCTGTCACGCGGGAGACCGGGGTTCAATTCCCCGACAGGGAGAGCATTCTTTTTCTTCTTTCTGACAAAAAAACAGAAGTTTTATATTTCAATTTTTACAAGAATTTTATACAGTTTGATTCATATTTTAAAACAAAAACTTGTTTTGAAGGCCAAAAATGCATGTTTATTAAATATCATATATATATATATATATATATATATATATATATATATATATATATATATATATATATATATATATATATATATATATATATGCACATACGTATTTACATCACATATTTCAGCATTAAAGAATTAGCTTTAAAAAATCCTTAATATATGCTTTATATGTGGCCAAAAGCCACACAGTATGAGTATCGATTAACGGACAACTTAAATGACAAAGAAAAATTACTATTATTTTAATCTGTTGTAAAATCGGCATTGAGCAACAGATTTAAAAGAGAATTGAAAGACAAGTAGAATAAATTGTGGCGGTTCTAACGATTTATACTTCAATCATGTTAAATGATTAGCCATTGCAAACCCCTTGATGTATGCCATATATTTGTGCAATAGCCACACAGGATGCGTAGCCATTGAGCAAAAATGATTGGTATAGGAAAATTAATAGGATTTTAACCTGTCGCAAAATGATCTCGAAATTTCACAATAACTTTAAAGTAAAATTGAAAGACAAGTGGAATGAATTGTGGTGGTTCTAACAATTTAAACCCCATAAAAATTGATCCACAGAAGGGCGAGTAATTCATGTTTACTGTAAACATAGAGTCCATGGCTGGGCAGCTTTTCCTGCTACAATAATCATGACGTCGCGTGGGCATTTGTTGTGCAGTTGAACATATTGCGTAATTATGGGCTCTCAAAAGTTCGCCCATATTCTCATATTCCTATTGACGACTCACAGCTGGATTCACCGAGAAAGAAAAGCCTGGTCAAATGCTCCTTGCATCCTGAGGGGCTGTTCAAGATGGGAAGAAGGAGCAGCCTCGCCAGATTTCCACTTATAGGAGAAAAATGAGTTCAAAAGCAATTTCATGAAAATGACTTCAAAAATGGAATATTTAGGTAAGGAAGTATATATTATACCAGCTTGCAGCTTAATATAGGAGTTAAAGGGTTCTCTTGAGGCATGAAAGTTGTATTTAGTGACTTTCAAAAGTTCTATGTGACCAATTCCTGTCATCCAGTTCAGTTCAGTGGCTCCATCTAACCATTGCAAATGGAAGCGTCTGAAAACGAACTATCTTGCATCAGCTCAATCCTTGTTAGTATAGTGGTGAGTATCCCCGCCTGTCACGCGGGAGACCGGGGTTCAATTCCCCGACAGGGAGAGCATTCTTTTTCTTCTTTCTGACAAAAATACAGAAGTTTTATATTTCAATTTTTACAAGAATTTTATATAGTTTGATTCATATTTTAAAACAAAAACGTGTTTTGAAGGCCAAAAATGCACGTTTATTAAATATCATATATATACATATATATATATATATATATATATATATATATATATATATATATATATATATATATATATATATATATATATATATATATATATATATATATATATATGTGCACATACGTATTTACATCACAGATTTCAGCATTAAAGAATTAGCTTTAAAAAATCCTTAATATATGCTTTATATGTGGCCAAAAGCCACACAGTATGAGTATCCATTAACGGACAACTTAAATGACAAAGAAAAATTACTATTATTTTAATCTGTTGTAAAATCGGCATTGAGCAACAGATTTAAAAGAGAATTGAAAGACAAGTAGAATAAATTGTGGCGGTTCTAACGATTATACTTCAATCATGTTAAATGATTAGCCATTGCAAACCCCTTGATGTATGCCATATATTTGTGCAATAGCCACACAGGATGCGTAGCCATCGAGCAAAAATGATTGGTATAGGAAAATTAATAGGATTTTAACCTGTCGCAAAATGATCTCGAAATTTCACAATAACTTTAAAGTAAAATTGAAAGACAAGTGGAATGAATTGTGGTGGTTCTAACAATTTAAACCCCATAAAAATTGATCCACAGAAGGGCGAGTAATTCATGTTTACTGTAAACATAGAGTCCATGGCTGGGCAGCTTTTCCTGCTACAATAATCATGACGTCGCGTGGGCATTTGATGTGCAGTTGAACATATTGCGTAATTATGGGCTGTCAAAAGTTCGCCCATATTCTCATATTCCTATTGACGACTCACAGCTGGATTCACCGAGAAAGAAAAGCCAGGTCAAATGCTCCTTGCATCCTGAGGGGCTGTTCAAGATGGGAAGAAGGAGCAGCCTCGCCAGATTTCCACTTATAGGAGAAAAATGAGTTCAAAAGCAATTTCATGAAAATGACTTCAAAAATGGGATATTTAGGTAAGGAAGTATATATTATACCAGCTTGCAGCTTAATATAGGAGTTAAAGGGTTCTCTTGAGGCATGAAAGTTGTATTTAGTGACTTTCAAAAGTTCTATGTGACCAATTCCTGTGACCAATTCCTGTCATCCAGTTCAGTTCAGTGGCTCCATCTAACCATTGCAAATGGAAGCGTCTGAAAACGAACTATCTTCCATCAGCTCAATCCTTGTTAGTATAGTGGTGAGTATCCCCGCCTGTCACGCGGGAGACCGGGGTTCAATTCCCCGACAGGGAGAGCATTCTTTTTCTTCTTTCTGACAAAAATACAGAAGTTTTATATTTCAATTTTTACAAGAATTTTATATTGTTTGATTCATATTTTAAAACAAAAACGTGTTTTGAAGGCCAAAAATGCATGTTTATTAAATATCATATATATATATATATATATATATATATATATATATATATATATATATATATATATATATATATATATATATATATATATATGCACATACGTATTTACATCACAGATTTCAGCATTAAAGAATTAGCTTTAAAAAATCCTTAATATATGCTTTATATGTGGCCAAAAGCCACACAGTATGAGTATCGCTTAACGGACAACTTAAATGACAAAGAAAAATTACTATTATTTTAATCTGTTGTAAAATCGGCATTGAGCAACAGATTTAAAAGAGAATTGAAAGACAAGTAGAATAAATTGTGGCGGTTCTAACGATTTATACTTCAATCATGTTAAATGATTAGCCATTGCAAACCCCTTGATGTATGCCATATATTTGTGCAATAGCCACACAGGATGCGTAGCCATTGAGCAAAAATGATTGGTATAGGAAAATTAATAGGATTTTAACCTGTCGCAAAATGATCTCGAAATTTCACAATAACTTTAAAGTAAAATTGAAAGACAAGTGGAATGAATTGTGGTGGTTCTAACAATTTAAACCCCATAAAAATTGATCCACAGAAGGGCGAGTAATTCATGTTTACTGTAAACATAGAGTCCATGGCTGGGCAGCTTTTCCTGCTACAATAATCATGACGTCGCGTGGGCATTTGTTGTGCAGTTGAACATATTGCGTAATTATGGGCTGTCAAAAGTTCGCCCATATTCTCATATTCCTATTGACGACTCACAGCTGGATTCACCGAGAAAGAAAAGCCAGGTCAAATGCTCCTTGCATCCTGAGGGGCTGTTCAAGATGGGAAGAAGGAGCAGCCTCGCCAGATTTCCACTTATAGGAGAAAAATGAGTTCAAAAGCAATTTCATGAAAATGACTTCAAAAATGGGATATTTAGGTAAGGAAGTATATATTATACCAGCTTGCAGCTTAATATAGGAGTTAAAGGGTTCTCTTGAGGCATGAAAGTTGTATTTAGTGACTTTCAAAAGTTCTATGTGACCAATTCCTGTCATCCAGTTCAGTTCAGTGGCTCCATCTAACCATTGCAAATGGAAGCGTCTGAAAACGAACTATCTTCCATCAGCTCTATCCTTGTTAGTATAGTGGTGAGTATCCCCGCCTGTCACGCGGGAGACCGGGGTTCAATTCCCCGACAGGGAGAGCATTCTTTTTCTTCTTTCTGACAAAAATACAGAAGTTTTATATTTCAATTTTTACAAAAATTTTATATTGTTTGATTCATATTTTAAAACAAAAACGTGTTTTGAAGGCCAAAAATGCACGTTTTTTAAATATCATATATATATATATATATATATATATATATATATATATATATATATATATATATATATATATATATATATATATATATGCAAATACGTACATTGTATATACATCACAGATTTCAGCATTAAAGAATTAGCTTTAAAAATTCCTTAATATATGCTTTATATGTGGCCAAAAGCCACACAGTATGAGTATCGCTTAACGGACAACTTAAATGACAAAGAAAAATTACTATTATTTTAATCTGTTGTAAAATCGGCATTGAGCAACAGATTTAAAAGAGAATTGACAGACAAGTAGAATAAATTGTGGCGGTTCTAACGATTTATACTTCAATCATGTTAAATGATTAGCCATTGCAAACCCCTTGATGTATGCCATATATTTGTGCAATAGCCACACAGGATGCGTAGCCATTGAGCAAAAATGATTGGTATAGGAAAATTAATAGGATTTTAACCTGTCGCAAAATGATCTCGAAATTTCACAATAACTTTAAAGTAAAATTGAAAGACAAGTGGAATGAATTGTGGTGGTTCTAACAATTTAAACCCCATAAAAATTGATCCACAGAAGGGCGAGTAATTCATGTTTACTGTAAACATAGAGTCCATGGCTGGGCAGCTTTTCCTGCTACAATAATCATGACGTCGCGTGGGCATTTGTTGTGCAGTTGAACATATTGCATAATTATGGGCTGTCAAAAGTTCGCCCATATTCTCATATTCCTATTGACGACTCACAGCTGGATTCACCGAGAAAGAAAAGCCAGGTCAAATGCTCCTTGCATCCTGAGGGGCTGTTCAAGATGGGAAGAAGGAGCAGCCTCGCCAGATTTCCACTTATAGGAGAAAAATGAGTTCAAAAGCAATTTCATGAAAATGACTTCAAAAATGGGATATATAGGTAAGGAAGTATATATTATACCAGCTTGCAGCTTAATATAGGAGTTAAAGGGTTCTCTTGAGGCATGAAAGTTGTATTTAGTGACTTTCGAAATTCTATGTGACCAATTCCTGTCATCCAGTTCAGTTCAGTGGCTCCATCTAACCATTGCAAATGGAAGCGTCTGAAAACGAACTATCTTCCATCAGCTCAATCCTTGTTAGTATAGTGGTGAGTATCCCCGCCTGTCACGCGGGAGACCGGGGTTCAATTCCCCGACAGGGAGAGCATTCTTTTTCTTCTTTCTGACAAAAATACAGAAGTTTTATATTTCAATTTTTACAAGAATTTTATATTGTTTGATTCATATTTTAAAACAAAAACGTGTTTTGAAGGCAAAAAATGCATGTTTATTAAATATCATATATATATATATATATATATATATATATATATATATATATATATATATATATATATATATATATATATATATATATATATATGCACATACGTATTTACATCACAGATTTCAGCATTAAAGAATTAGCTTTAAAAAATCCTTAATATATGCTTTATATGTGGCCAAAAGCCACACAGTATGAGTATCGCTTAACGGACAACTTAAATGACAAAGAAAAATTACTATTATTTTAATCTGTTGTAAAATCGGCATTGAGCAACAGATTTAAAAGAGAATTGAAAGACAAGTAGAATAAATTGTGGCGGTTCTAACGATTTATACTTCAATCATGTTAAATGATTAGCCATTGCAAACCCCTTGATGTATGCCATATATTTGTGCAATAGCCACACAGGATGCGTAGCCATTGAGCAAAAATGATTGGTATAGGAAAATTAATAGGATTTTAACCTGTCGCAAAATGATCTCGAAATTTCACAATAACTTTAAAGTAAAATTGAAAGACAAGTGGAATGAATTGTGGTGGTTCTAACAATTTAAACCCCATAAAAATTGATCCACAGAAGGGCGAGTAATTCATGTTTACTGTAAACATAGAGTCCATGGCTTGGCAGCTTTTCCTGCTACAATAATCATGACGTCGCGTGGGCATTTGTTGTGCGGTTGAACATATTGCGTAATTATGGGCTGTCAAAAGTTCGCCCATATTCTCATATTCCTATTGACGACTCACAGCTGGATTCACCGAGAAAGAAAAGACAGGTCAAATGCTCCTTGCATCCTGAGGGGCTGTTCAAGATGGGAAGAAGGAGCAGCCTCGCCAGATTTCCACTTATAGGAGAAAAATGAGTTCAAAAGCAATTTCATGAAAATGACTTCAAAAATGGGATATTTAGGTAAGGAAGTATATATTATACCAGCTTGCAGCTTAATATAGGAGGTAAAGGGTTCTCTTGAGGCATGAAAGTTGTATTTAGTGACTTTCTAAAGTTCTATGTGACCAATTCCTGTCATCCAGTTCAGTTCAGTGGCTCCATCTAACCATTGCAAATGGTAGCGTCTGAAAACGAACTATCTTCCATCAGCTCAATCCTTGTTAGTATAGTGGTGAGTATCCCCGCCTGTCACGCGGGAGACCGGGGTTCAATTCCCCGACAGGGAGAGCATTCTTTTTCTTCTTTCTGACAAAAATACAGAAGTTTTATATTTCAATCTTTACAAGAATTTTATATTGTTTGATTCATATTTTAAAACAAAAACGTGTTTTGAAGGCCAAAAATGCATGTTTATTAAATATCATATATATATATATATATATATATATATATATATATATATATATATATATATATATATATATATATATAAATATATATATATATATATATATATATGCACATACGTATTTACATCACAGATTTCAGCATTAAAGAATTAGCTTTAAAAAAATCCTTAATATATGCTTTATATGTGGCCAAAAGCCACACAGTATGAGTATCGCTTAACGGACAACTTAAATGACAAAGAAAAATTACTATTATTTTAATCTGTTGTAAAATCGGCATTGAGCAACAGATTTAAAAGAGAATTGAAAGACAAGTAGAATAAATTGTGGCGGTTCTAACGATTTATACTTCAATCATGTTAAATGATTAGCCATTGCAAACCCCTTGATGTATGCCATATATTTGTGCAATAGCCACACAGGATGCGTAGCCATTGAGCAAAAATGATTGGTATAGCCTACTGAAAGCAGCTTAACCCGTCGGTGAGGTGCCCATCATCAGTCCCTGCACTCAAGAACATGGGTAAGTTTACATTTAAATTCATGATCTTTAAACCATGATTTGTCCACATCTTAGTCATGGTAAATAAAAGTTACTTAGTGCATTATTCAATTAATCTACTAGAAATACTGGTCTTTTCAATCAGTTATGTTATGTAATTTAATCAGGTGATAAAGACATTAATCAGAGCCATGTCACCCTACAACATATGTGGTACATACTCCCAAAGTCACACCATGAAGGTTGTCATTATTAGTAAATACCATTACAGATTACATTGCAATTTTTTGATTTCCTGGGCTGTTTGAGTAATTGTTGGTGGGTATTATAACCCCATGTTATACCTAAATATTCCATACATTTCCCATCTATTAATTTTCTACCATTTTCTACCACCACAATGGTGCCTGTGCATAGACTAGTATTACGTATTCGGACTTATTTGTATTACTTTTATTTTGGTGATACCTATATGTATTGACTTTGTTTATCATTTGATGTGTATTTTCCAGGTTGTATTATCTGTTCAAGGAGGAGATAATGACTTTGCAGGATTCACCGCCCCAAAGTGGTGAATGCTGCCTATCATATACAATCCTACAGCACTGTTGAATAATTAATTATCATTATTACTAGCTGGTTTGATAAGTAGATAGCTGGTTTGATACATAGATGGCTGGTTCAATATATAGCTTAATGATTTGATAGATAGCTGGTTTGATAGATAGCTGGTTCGAACGATAGATAGATGGTTCAATAGCTAGATGGTTTGAAAGATAGATAGTTTGATGGATAGATAGCACCCCGCAAGGGGCACACCTACTGTGTGCAATAGGAGTTGGCACCTCCCGGGCAACCCTACGCCAGTGTGGCACCCTGCTCGCCTTATAAAAAAAATGGGGATGTGTGGATCTGTCTATGGATACCATGCATCTAAAAGATCCCTTGGTCATCTTTGGTTATGAAGGCTCTGCTCTTTCTCTTCCGCTTTTTCTTCTTTCACATGCTTTGCCATTGTTCTTCAACAATGGCAAACAACCACTTTACGAAAAAAACAACAATTAATGGCACTAAATAGCCTAATGTGCTGATGTGCCTTTAAGCCCTCATTCATTCATTCATTGGATAGATAGCTGGTTCAATACATAGATATAGCTGATTTATTTGATAGATAGATAGCTGGTTTAATAGATAGAAAGATGGTTCAATGGATAGATGGTTAAATAGATATATAGATGGTTTGATAGATAGCTGGTTCAATATATAGATAGATAGATGGTTTGATAGATAGATAGATGGTTTGATAGATAGATAGATGCTTTGATAGATAGATAGATGGTTTTGAGGGTTTATTTTGGTGTCTACATTTGCTGATATTTATGGTTATATAAATGGTTCCAATATAATGATATTAATTAAAGAATAAGTATGTAATACTATGTAATACTCAATTGAATCAAACCCGGCAATGGGCACACGTACTTTATGGTTTGATTTAGGAGTTGGCACCTGCTGGAGAATGCTAAGCTATCTCTAATTAATACATCTATTAAGAAGGTTGTGTGCTTTCTATTTTGAAGGGTTGTGTTTACTACTGAGCATTGGACCTTTGCTAATTCAGAAACTGTATACTGCTTCAGTTTGCAGTGCAAATAATTTCGCTTAACAGCCCTGCTGGAGAGTATTTGTGCTACTTTAAATTTGCGCATTCAAGCACTCAAACTATATATCTATTAGTGCAAAAAGTAAGATGGCTATCAATAATGAAAACACATTTATTCATATGTATATTTATCTATAAGTAAACACACACATATTTACATACATACTTAGAAACATACATACACACATACATACATATATATATATATGTATATATATATATATGTATAATTTGTGTGTGTCCAAGTGCGCACGCCCACACAGATAGATAGATAGAAAGATAGAAATACTGACTGACAAACAGACATGTAGATAGATGTTAGATATTGATAGATAAACATAGAGATAAATACATGTTTCCATTATTGATAGATTTGTCTTACTTATAGTACTGATGATATATTCTATGACATACTGAAGGACATGCACATGGCCTTTTTTGCGACTCCGGTAAATTAAGTTCCCTTTGCCAATAAGATGAGCCAAGCAACCAGTCATTGCTTGAAATATATTTACCAGCCTTCTGTAGAAGTAGGATAAATAGTTTTATTTACCCTCCCTCTAGAGTGGTCAGGCTAAATAGTTTGATCTTCACTACCCCCAAAATGTTTGAGAAAATAAAAAGCTTTTGATTTGCTTTTTCACACTTGGTCCATCGTACCCAGTAGACATTCGTGAATAACTGGTTCATGCCTTTGCTAACTTTATAAAGTTGTACATACAGTTCCTTGGTACGTAGGCTAAAATGCAACATGTTATAACCAAAGCATACCAAAAACACCATTTTAAGTAAGGGCATACTAAATTAACCCTTTTGTGATATTAGAAGTTAATAAGTATGAATGCTCTTAAGTTCAGTATCTATTTCATTTCATGATTAATATATGTGAAACAATCCATTTATTTTTGTCTTATTTTAGATACTGTAGAATAGGCAAAGTTTGTGAGTGCGATTATTTATATTTACGTCCTTGTTGGACCTGCACACCACAATGGTGCCCGTGCATAGACTAGTATTAAGTATTCCGACTTATTTGTATTACTTTTATTTGGTGATGCCTATGTGGATTGACTGTTCGATAGATAAAAAGATGGTTCAATAGATAGATGGTTTGATAGATAAATGGTTCAATAGAAAGATAGAGCGTACGATAGATTATTTTCAAAATTTGCTTTTGTCAGGGGGCGGTCATCAAAAAATGTCAGGCTTTGAAGGCTGCTGCTGGCCTGAATGGGTTTATGTTTACGTCCATTATTGTTTTTTCTTAAATTATTATTCTTTCAAGATTATTATAATTATATTCATTATTATTATTATTATTATAATTAAATTCATTATTATTAGAGTCCTTATTATTCTTTATATTATTATAATTTTCATCATCATTATTGTGTAGTTTTTTCAATCATTTATTGTTACTGATAATCTTCTTTTGGTGTCATTGAAGACGGAAGAAAGGAAGGAATTCTTCACAGCCATGTTTGGCGCGTGCTTTATTGCCACAGCCTACACAGTGATCTCCTGTCTTCACCATAACAGACGGTCCCGGAAAAGCAATGTCATCTTTAAAAGATGTTATGGTACTACCTTGCTCCTCATCGGACTCAACACCATCATCTTCAGAGAGCCTACTGAAAGCAGCTTAACCCGTCGGTGAGGTGCCCATCATCAGTCCCTGCACTCAAGAACATGGGTAAGTTTACATTTAAATTCATGATCTTTAAACCATGATTTGTCCACATCTTAGTCATGGTAAATAAAAGTTACTTAGTGCATTATTCAATTAATCTATTAGAAATACTGGTCTTTTCAATCAGTTATGTTATGTAATTTAATCAGGTGATAAAGACATTAATCAGAGCCATGTCACCCTACAACATATGTGGTACATACTCCCAAAGTCACACCATGAAGGTTGTCATTATTAGTAAATCCCATTACAGATTACACTGCAATTTTTTGATTTCCTGGGCTGTTTGAGTAATTGTTGGTGGGTATTATAACCCCATGTTATACCTAAATATTCCATACATTTCCCATCTATTAATTTTCTACCATTTTCTACCACCACAATGGTGCCTGTGCATAGACTAGTATTACTTATGCGGACTTATTTGTATTACTTTTATTTTGGTGATACCTATATGTATTGACTTTGTTTATCATTTGATGTGTATTTTCCAGGTTGTATTATCTGTTCAAGGAGGAGATAATGACTTTGCAGGATTCACCGCCCCAAAGTGGTGAATGCTGCCTATCATATACAATCCTACAGCACTGTTGAATAATTAATTATCATTATTACTAGCTGGTTTGATAAGTAGATAGCTGGTTTGATACATAGATAGCTGGTTCAATATATAGCTTAATGATTTGATAGATAGCTGGTTTGATAGATAGCTGGTTCGAACGATAGATAGATGGTTCAATAGCTAGATGGTTTGAAAGATAGATAGTTTGATGGATAGATAGCACCCCGCAAGGGGCACACCTACTGTGTGCAATAGGAGTTGGCACCTCCCGGGCAACCCTACGCCAGCGTGGCACCCTGCTCGCCTTATAAAAAAAATGGGGATGTGTGGATCTGTCTATGGATACCATGCATCTAAAAGATCCCTTGGTCATCTTTGGATATGAAGGCTCTGCTCTTTCTCTTCCGCTTTTTCTTCTTTCACATGCTTTGCCATTGTTCTTCAACAATGGCAAACAACCACTTTACGAAAAAAAACCCAATTAATGGCACTAAATAGCCTAATGTGCTGATGTGCCTTTAAGCCCTCATTCATTCATTCATTGGATAGATAGCTGGTTCAATACATAGATATAGCTGATTTATTTGATAGATAGATAGCTGGTTTGATAGATAGAAAGATGGTTCAATGGATAGATGGTTAAATAGATATAAAGATGGTTTGATAGATAGCTGGTTCAATATATAGATAGATAGATGGTTTGATAGATAGATAGATGCTTTGATAGATAGATAGATGGTTTTGAGGGTTTATTTTGGTGTCTACATTTGCTGATATTTATGGTTATATAAATGGTTCCAATATAATGATATTAATTAAAGAATAAGTATGTAATACTATGTAATACTCAATTGAATCAAACCCGGCAATGGGCACACATAATTTATGGTTTGATTTAGGAGTTGGCACCTGCTGGAGAATGCTAAGCTATCTCTAATTAATACATCTATTAAGAAGGTTGTGTGCTTTCTATTTTGAAGGGTTGTGGTTACCACTGAGCATTGGACCTTTGCTAATTCAGAAACTGTATACTGCTTCAGTTTGCAGTGCAAATAATTTCGCTTAACAGCCCTGCTGGAGAGTATATGTGCTACTTTAAATTTGCGCATTCAAGCACTCAAACTATATATCTATTAGTGCAAAAAGTAAGATGGCTATCAATAATGAAAACATTTATTCATATGTATATTTATCTATAAGTAAACACACACATATTTACATACATACTTAGAAACATACATACACACATACATACATATATATATATATGTATATATATATATATGTATAATTTGTGTGTGTCCAAGTGCGCACGCCCACACAGATAGATAGATAGAAAGATAGATAGAAATACTGACTGACAAACAGACATGTAGATAGATGTTAGATATTGATAGATAAACATAGAGATAAATACATGTTTCCATTATTGATAGGTTTGTCTTACTTATAGTACTGATGATATATTCTATGACATACTGAAGGACATGCACATGGCCTTTTTTGCGACTCAGGTAAATTAAGTTCCCTTTGCCAATAAGATGAGCCAAGCAACCAGTCATTGCTTGAAATATATTTACCAGCCTTCTGTAGAAGTAGGATAAATAGTTTTATTTACCCTCCCTCTAGAGTGGTCAGGCTAAATAGTTTGATCTTCTCTACCCCCAAAATGTTTGAGAAAATAAAAAGCTTTTGATTTGCTTTTTCACACTTGGTCCATCGTACCCAGTAGACATTCGTGAATAACTGGTTCATGCCTTTGCTAACTTTATAAAGTTGTACATACAGTTCCTTGGTACGTAGGCTAAAATGCAACATGTTATAACCAAAGCATACCAAAAACACCATTTTAAGTAAGGGCATACTAAATTAACCCTTTTGTGATATTAGAAGTTAATAAGTATGAATGCTCTTAAGTTCAGTATCTATTTCATTTCATGATTAATATATGTGAAACAATCCATTTATTTTTGTCTTATTTTAGATACTGTAGAATAGGCAAAGTTTGTGAGTGCGATTATTTATATTTACGTCCTTGTTGGACCTGCACACCACAATGGTGCCCGTGCATAGACTAGTATTAAGTATTCCGACTTATTTGTATTACTTTTATTTGGTGATGCCTATGTGGATTGACTGTTCGATAGATAAAAAGATGGTTCAATAGATAGATGGTTTGATAGATAAATGGTTCAATAGAAAGATAGAGCGTACGATAGATTATTTTCAAAATTTGCTTTTGTCAGGGGGCGGTCATCAAAAAATGTCAGGCTTTGAAGGCTGCTGCTGGCCTGAATGGGTTTATGTTTACGTCCATTATTGTTTTTTCTTAAATTATTATTCTTTCAAGATTATTTTAATTATATTCATTATTATTATTATTATAATTAAATTCATTATTAATAGAGTCATTATTATTATTCTTTATATTATTATAATTTTCATCATCATTATTGTGTAGTTTTTTCAATCATTTATTGTTACTGATAATCTTCTTTTGGTGTCATTGAAGACGGAAGAAAGGAAGGAATTCTTCACAGCCATGTTTGGCGCGTGCTTTATTGCCACAGCCTACACAGTGATCTCCTGTCTTCACCATAACAGCCGGTCCCGGAAAAGCAATGTCATCTTTAAAAGATGTTATGGTACTACCTTGCTCCTCATCGGACTCAACACCATCATCTTCAGAGAGCCTACTGAAAGCAGCTTAACCCGTCGGTGAGGTGCCCATCATCAGTCCCTGCACTCAAGAACATGGGTAAGTTTACATTTAAATTCATGATCTTTAAACCATGATTTGTCCACATCTTAGTCATGGTAAATAAACGTTACTTAGTGCATTATTCAATTAATCTATTAGAAATACTGGTCTTTTCAATCAGTTATGTTATGTAATTTAATCAGGTGATAAAGACATTAATCAGAGCCATGTCACCCTACAACATATGTGGTACATACTCCCAAAGTCACACCATGAAGGTTGTCATTATTAGTAAATACCATTACAGATTACATTGCAATTTTTTGATTTCCTGGGCTGTTTGAGTAATTGTTGGTGGGTATTATAACCCCATGTTATACCTAAATATTCCATACATTTCCCATCTATTAATTTTCTACCATTTTCTACCACCACAATGGTGCCTGTGCATAGACTAGTATTACGTATTCGGACTTATTTGTATTACTTTTATTTTGGTGATACCTATATGTATTGACTTTGTTTATCATTTGATGTGTATTTTCCAGGTTGTATTATCTGTTCAAGGAGGAGATAATGACTTTGCAGGATTCACCGCCCCAAAGTGGTGAATGCTGCCTATCATATACAATCCTACAGCACTGTTGAATAATTAATTATCATTATTACTAGCTGGTTTGATAAGTAGATAGCTGGTTTGATACATAGATAGCTGGTTCAATATATAGCTTAATGATTTGATAGATAGCTGGTTCGAACGATAGATAGATGGTTCAATAGCTAGATGGTTTGAAAGATAGATAGTTTGATGGATAGATAGCACCCCGCAAGGGGCCCACCTACTGTGTGCAATAGGAGTTGGCACCTCCCGGGCAACCCTACGCCAGCGTGGCACCCTGCTCGCCTTATAAAAAAAATGGGGATGTGTGGATCTGTCTATGGATACCATGCATCTAAAAGATCCCTTGGTCATCTTTGGATATGAAGGCTCTGCTCTTTCTCTTCCGCTTTTTCTTCTTTCACATGCTTTGCCATTGTTCTTCAACAATGGCAAACAACCACTTTACGAATAAAAAACCAATTAATGGCACTAAATAGCCTAATGTGCTGATGTGCCTTTAAGCCCTCATTCATTCATTCATTGGATGGATAGCTGGTTCAATACATAGATATAGCTGATTTATTTGATAGATAGATAGCTGGTTTGATAGATAGAAAGATGGTTCAATGGATAGATGGTTAAATAGATATATAGATGGTTTGATAGATAGCTGGTTCAATATATAGATAGATAGATGGTTTGATAGATAGATAGATGCTTTGATAGATAGATAGATGGTTTTGAGGGTTTATTTTGGTGTCTACATTTGCTGATATTTATGGTTATATAAATGGTTCCAATATAATGATATTAATTAAAGAATAAGTATGTAATACTATGTAATACTCAATTGAATCAAACCCGGCAATGGGCACACGTACTTTATGGTTTGATTTAGGAGTTGGCACCTGCTGGAGAATGCTAAGCTATCTCTAATTAATACATCTATTAAGAAGGTTGTGTGCTTTCTATTTTGAAGGGTTGTGTTTACTACTGAGCATTGGACCTTTGCTAATTCAGAAACTGTATACTGCTTCAGTTTGCAGTGCAAATAATTTCGCTTAACAGCCCTGCTGGAGAGTATATGTGCTACTTTAAATTTGCGCATTCAAGCACTCAAACTATATATCTATTAGTGCAAAAAGTAAGATGGCTATCAATAATGAAAACATTTATTCATATGTATATTTATCTATAAGTAAACACACACATATTTACATACATACTTAGAAACATACATACACACATACATACATATATATATATATGTATATATATATATATGTATAATTTGTGTGTCCAAGTGCGCACGCCCACACAGATAGATAGAAAGATAGATAGAAATACTGACTGACAAACAGACATGTAGATAGATGTTAGATATTGATAGATAAACATAGAGATAAATACATGTTTCCATTATTGATAGGTTTGTCTTACTTATAGTACTGATGATATATTCTATGACATACTGAAGGACATGCACATGGCCTTTTTTGCGACTCCGGTAAATTAAGTTCCCTTTGCCAATAAGATGAGCCAAGCAACCAGTCATTGCTTGAAATATATTTACCAGCCTTCTGTAGAAGTAGGATAAATAGTTTTATTTACCCTCCCTCTAGAGTGGTCAGGCTAAATAGTTTGATCTTCTCTACCCCCAAAATGTTTGAGAAAATAAAAAGCTTTTGATTTGCTTTTTCACACTTGGTCCATCGTACCCAGTAGACATTCGTGAATAACTGGTTCATGCCTTTGCTAACTTTATAAAGTTGTACATACAGTTCCTTGGTACGTAGGCTAAAATGCAACATGTTATAACCAAAGCATACCAAAAACACCATTTTAAGTAAGGGCATACTAAATTAACCCTTTTGTGATATTAGAAGTTAATAAGTATGAATGCTCTTAGGTTCAGTATCTATTTCATTTCATGATTTATATATGTGAAACAATCCATTTATTTTTATCTTATTTTAGATACTGTAGAATAGGCAAAGTTTGTGAGTGCGATTATTTATATTTACGTCCTTGTTGGACCTGCACACCACAATGGTGCCCGTGCATAGACTAGTATTAAGTATTCCGACTTATTTGTATTACTTTTATTTGGTGATGCCTATGTGGATTGACTATTCGATAGATAAAAAGATGGTTCAATAGATAGATGGTTTGATAGATAAATGGTTCAATAGAAAGATAGAGCGTACGATAGATTATTTTCAAAATTTGCTTTTGTCAGGGGGCGGTCATCAAAAAATGTCAGGCTTTGAAGGCTGCTGCTGGCCTGAATGGGTTTATGTTTACGTCCATTATTGTTTTTTCTTAAATTATTATTCTTTCAAGATTATTATAATTATATTCATTATTATTATTATTATAATTAAATTCATTATTAATAGAGTCCTTATTATTATTCTTTATATTATTATAATTTTCATCATCATTATTGTGTAGTTTTTTCAATCATTTATTGTTACTGATAATCTTCTTTTGGTGTCATTGAAGACGGAAGAAAGGAAGGAATTCTTCACAGCCATGTTTGGCGCGTGCTTTATTGCCACAGCCTACACAGTGATCTCCTGTCTTCACCATAACAGACGGTCCCGGAAAAGCAATGTCATCTTTAAAAGATGTTATGGTACTACCTTGCTCCTCATCGGACTCAACACCATCATCTTCAGAGAGCCTACTGAAAGCAGCTTAACCCGTCGGTGAGGTGCCCATCATCAGTCCCTGCACTCAAGAACATGGGTAAGTTTACATTTAAATTCATGATCTTTAAACCATGATTTGTCCACATCTTAGTCATGGTAAATAAAAGTTACTTAGTGCATTATTCAATTAATCTATTAGAAATACTGGTCTTTTCAATCAGTTATGTTATGTAATTTAATCAGGTGATAAAGACATTAATCAGAGCCATGTCACCCTACAACATATGTGGTACATACTCCCAAAGTCACACCATGAAGGTTGTCATAATTAGTAAATATCATTACAGATTACATTGCAATTTTTTGATTTCCTGGGCTGTTTGAGTAATTGTTGGTGGGTATTATAACCCCATGTTATACCTAAATATTCCATACATTTCCCATCTATTAATTTTCTACCATTTTCTACCACCACAATGGTGCCTGTACATAGACTAGTATTACGTATTCCGACTTATTTGTATTACTTTTATTTTGGTGATACCTATATGTATTGACTTTGTTTATCATTTGATGTGTATTTTCCAGGTTGTATTATCTGTTCAAGGAGGAGATAATGACTTTGCAGGATTCACCGCCCCAAAGTGGTGAATGCTGCCTATCATATACAATCCTACAGCACTGTTGAATAATTAATTATCATTATTACTAGCTGGTTTGATAAGTAGATAGCTGGTTTGATACATAGATAGCTGGTTCAATATATAGCTTAATGATTTGATAGATAGCTGGTTTGATAGATAGCTGGTTCGAACAATAGATAGATGGTTCAATAGCTAGATGGTTTGAAAGATAGATAGTTTGATGGATAGATAGCACCCCGCAAGGGGCACACCTACTGTGTGCAATAGGAGTTGGCACCTCCCGGGCAACCCTACGCCAGCGTGGCACCCTGCTCGCCTTATAAAAAAAATGGGGATGTGTGGATCTGTCTATGGATACCATGCATCTAAAAGATCCCTTGGTCATCTTTAGATATGAAGGCTCTGCTCTTTCTCTTCCGCTTTTTGTTCTTTCACATGCTTTGCCATTGTTCTTCAACAATGGCAAACAACCACTTTACGAAAAAAAAAACCAATTAATGGCACTAAATAGCCTAATGTGCTGATGTGCCTTTAAGCCCTCATTCATTCATTCATTGGATAGATAGCTGGTTCAATACATAGATATAGCTGATTTATTTGATAGATAGATAGCTGGTTTGATAGATAGAAAGATGGTTCAATAGATAGATGGTTAAATAGATATATAGATGGTTTGATAGATAGCTGGTTCAATATATAGATAGATAGATGGTTTGATAGATAGATAGATGCTTTGATAGATAGATAGATGGTTTTGAGGGTTTATTTTGGTGTCTACATTTGCTGATATTTATGGTTATATAAATGGTTCCAATATAATGATATTAATTAAAGAATAAGTATGTAATACTATGTAATACTCAATTGAATCAAACCCGGCAATGGGCACACATACTTTATGGTTTGATTTAGGAGTTGGCACCTGCTGTAGAATGCTAAGCTATCTCTAATTAATACATCTATTAAGAAGGTTGTGTGCTTTCTATTTTGAAGGGTTGTGTTTACTACTGAGCATTGGACCTTTGCTAATTCAGAAACTGTATACTGCTTCAGTTTGCAGTGCAAATAATTTCGCTTAACAGCCCTGCTGGAGAGTATTTGTGCTACTTTAAATTTGCGCATTCAAGCACTCAAACTATATATCTATTAGTGCAAAAAGTAAGATGGCTATCAATAATGAAAACACATTTATTCATATGTATATTTATCTATAAGTAAACACACACATATTTACATACATACTTAGAAACATACATACACACATACATACATATATATATATGTATATATATATATATGTATAATTTGTGTGTGTCCAAGTGTGCACGCCCACACAGATAGATAGATAGAAAGATAGATAGAAATACTGACTGACAAACAGACATGTAGATAGATGTTAGATATTGATAGATAAACATAGAGATAAATACATGTTTCCATTATTGATAGGTTTGTCTTACTTATAGTACTGATGATATATTCTATGACATACTGAAGGACATGCACATGGCCTTTTTTGCGACTCCGGTAAATTAAGTTCCCTTTGCCAATAAGATGAGCCAAGCAACCAGTCATTGCTTGAAATATATTTACCAGCCTTCTGTAGAAGTAGGATAAATAGTTTTATTTACCCTCCCTCTAGAGTGGTCAGGCTAAATAGTTTGATCTTCTCTACCCCCAAAATGTTTGAGAAAATAAAAAGCTTTTGATTTGCTTTTTCACACTTGGTCCATCGTACCCAGTAGACATTTGTGAATAACTGGTTCATGCCTTTGCTAACTTTATAAAGTTGTACATACAGTTCCTTGGTACGTAGGCTAAAATGCAACATGTTATAACCAAAGCATACCAAAAACACCATTTTAAGTAAGGGCATACTAAATTAACCCTTTTGTGATATTAGAAGTTAATAAGTATGAATGCTCTTAAGTTCAGTATCTATTTCATTTCATGATTAATATATGTGAAACAATCCATTTATTTTTTGTCTTATTTTAGATACTGTAGAATAGGCAAAGTTTGTGAGTGCGATTATTTATATTTACGTCCTTGTTGGACCTGCACACCACAATGGTGCCCGTGCATAGACTAGTATTAAGTATTCCGACTTATTTGTATTACTTTTATTTGGTGATGCCTATGTGGATTGACTGTTCGATAGATAAAAAGATGGTTCAATAGATAGATGGTTTGATAGATAAATGGTTCAATAGAAAGATAGAGCGTACAATAGATTATTTTCAAAATTTGCTTTTGTCAGGGGGCGGTCATCAAAAAATGTCAGGCTTTGAAGGCTGCTGCTGGCCTGAATGGGTTTATGTTTACGTCCATTATTGTTTTTTCTTAAATTATTATTCTTTCAAGATTATTATAATTATATTCATTATTATTATTATTATAATTAAATTCATTATTATTAGAGTCCTTATTATTATTCTTTATATTATTATAATTTTCATCATCATTATTGTGTAGTTTTTTCAATCATTTATTGTTACTGATAATCTTCTTTTGGTGTCATTGAAGACGGAAGAAAGGAAGGAATTCTTCACAGCCATGTTTGGCGCGTGCTTTATTGCCACAGCCTACACAGTGATCTCCTGTCTTCACCATAACAGCCGGTCCCAGAAAAGCAATGTCATCTTTAAAAGATGTTATGGTACTACCTTGCTCCTCATCGGACTCAACACCATCATCTTCAGAGAGCCTACTGAAAGCAGCTTAACCCGTCGGTGAGGTGCCCATCATCAGTCCCTGCACTCAAGAACATGGGTAAGTTTACATTTAAATTCATGATCTTTAAACCATGATTTGTCCACATCTTAGTCATGGTAAATAAAAGTTACTTAGTGCATTATTCAATTAATCTACTAGAAATACTGGTCTTTTCAATCAGTTATGTTATGTAATTTAATCAGGTGATAAAGACATTAATCAGAGCCATGTCACCCTACAACATATGTGGTACATACTCCCAAAGTCACACCATGAAGGTTGTCATTATAAGTAAATACCATTACAGATTACATTGCAATTTTTTGATTTCCTGGGCTGTTTGAGTAATTGTTGGTGGGTATTATAACCCCATGTTATACCTAAATATTCCATACATTTCCCATCTATTAATTTTCTACCATTTTCTACCACCACAATGGTGCCTGTGCATAGACTAGAATTAAGTATTCCGACTTATTTGTATTACTTTTATTTTGGTGATACCTATATGTATTGACTTTGTTTATCATTTGATGTGTATTTTCCAGGTTGTATTATCTGTTCAAGGAGGAGATAATGACTTTGCAGGATTCACCGCCCCAAAGTGGTGAATGCTGCCTATCATATACAATCCTACAGCACTGTTGAATAATTAATTATCATTATTACTAGCTGGTTTGATACATAGATAGCTGGTTCAATATATAGCTTAATGATTTGATAGATAGCTGGTTTGATAGATAGCTGGTTCGAACGATAGATAGATGGTTCAATAGCTAGATGGTTTGAAAGATAGATAGTTTGATGGATAGATAGCACCCCGCAATGGGCACACCTACTGTGTGCAATAGGAGTTGGCACCTCCCGGGCAACCCTACGCCAGCGTGGCACCCTGCTCGCCTTATAAAAAAAATGGGGATGTGTGGATCTGTCTATGGATACCATGCATCTAAAAGATCCCTTGGTCATCTTTGGATATGAAGGCTCTGCTCTTTCTCTTCCGCTTTTTCTTCTTTCACATGCTTTGCCATTGTTCTTCAACAATGGCAAACAACCACTTTACGAAAAAAAAAACAATTAATGGCACTAAATAGCCTAATGTGCTGATGTGCCTTTAAGCCCTCATTCATTCATTCATTGGATAGATAGCTGGTTCAATACATAGATATAGCTGATTTATTTGATAGATAGATAGCTGGTTTGATAGATAGAAAGATGGTTCAATAGATAGATGGTTAAATAGATATATAGATGGTTTGATAGATAGCTGGTTCAATATATAGATAGATAGATGGTTTGATAGATAGAAAGATGCTTTGATTGATAGATAGATGGTTTTGAGGGTTTATTTTGGTGTCTACATTTGCTGATATTTATGGTTATATAAATGGTTCCAATAGAATGATATTAATTAAAGAATAAGTATGTAATACTATGTAATACTCAATTGAATCAAACCCGGCAATGGGCACACGTACTTTATGGTTTGATTTAGGAGTTGGCACCTGCTGGAGAATGCTAAGCTATCACTAATTAATAAATCTATTAAGAAGGTTGTGTGCTTTCTATTTTGAAGGGTTGTGTTTACTACTGAGCATTGGACCTTTGCTAATTCAGAAACTGTATACTGCTTCAGTTTGCAGTGCAAATAATTTCGCTTAACAGCCCTGCTGGAGAGTATTTGTGCTACTTTAAATTTGCGCATTCAAGCACTCAAACTATATATCTATTAGTGCAAAAAGTAAGATGGCTATCAATAATGAAAACACATTTATTCATATGTATATTTATCTATAAGTAAACACACATATTTACATACATACTTAGAAACATACATACACACATACATACATATATATATATGTATATATATATATATGTATAATTTGTGTGTCCAAGTGCGCACGCCCACACAGATAGATAGAAAGATAGATAGAAATACTGACTGACAAACAGACGTAGATAGATGTTAGATATTGATAGATAAACATAGAGATAAATACATGTTTCCATTATTGATAGGTTTGTCTTACTTATAGTACTGATGATATATTCTATGACATACTGAAGGACATGCACATGGCCTTTTTTGCGACTCCGGTAAATTAAGTTCCCTTTGCCAATAAGATGAGCCAAGCAACCAGTCATTGCTTGAAATATATTTACCAGCCTTCTGTAGAAGTAGGATAAATAGTTTTATTTACCCTCCCTCTAGAGTGGTCAGGCTAAATAGTTTGATCTTCTCTACCCCCCAAAATGTTTGAGAAAATAAAAAGCTTTTGATTTGCTTTTTCACACTTGGTCCATCGTACCCAGTAGACATTCGTGAATAACTGGTTCATGCCTTTGCTAACTTTATAAAGTTGTACATACAGTTCCTTGGTACGTAGGCTAAAATGCAACATGTTATAACCAAAGCATACCAAAAACACCATTTTAAGTAAGGGCATACTAAATTAACCCTTTTGTGATATTAGAAGTTAATAAGTATGAATGCTCTTAAGTTCAGTATCTATTTCATTTCATGATTAATATATGTGAAACAATCCATTTATTTTTGTCTTATTTTAGATACTGTAGAATAGGCAAAGTTTGTGAGTGCGATTATTTATATTTACGTCCTTGTTGGACCTGCACACCACAATGGTGCCCGTGCATAGACTAGTATTAAGTATTCCGACTTATTTGTATTACTTTTATTTGGTGATGCCTATGTGGATTGACTGTTCGATAGATAAAAAGATGGTTCAATAGAGAGATGGTTTGATAGATAAACGGTTCAATAGAAAGATAGAGCGTACGATAGATTATTTTCAAAATTTGCTTTTGTCAGGGAGCGTCATCAAAAAATGTCAGGCTTTGAAGGCTGCTGCTGGCCTGAATGGGTTTATGTTTACGTCCATTATTGTTTTTTCTTAAATTATTATTCTTTCAAGATTATTATAATTATATTCATTATTATTATTATTATAATTAAATTCATTATTATTAGAGTCCTTATTATTATTCTTTATATTATTATAATTTTCATCATCATTATTGTGTAGTTTTTTCAATCATTTATTGTTACTGATAATCTTCTTTTGGTGTCATTGAAGACGGAAGAAAGGAAGGAATTCTTCACAGCCATGTTTGGCGCGTGCTTTATTGCCACAGCCTACACAGTGATCTCCTGTCTTCACCATAACAGACGGTCCCGGAAAAGCAATGTCATCTTTAAAAGATGTTATGTTACTACCTTGCTCCTCATCGGACTCAACACCATCATCTTCAGAGAGCCTACTGAAAGCAGCTTAACCCGTCGGTGAGGTGCCCATCATCAGTCCCTGCACTCAAGAACATGGGTAAGTTTACATTTAAATTCATGATCTTTAAACCATGATTTGTCCACATCTTAGTCATGGTAAATAAGTTACTTAGTGCATTATTCAATTAATCTACTAGAAATACTGGTCTTTTCAATCAGTTATGTTATGTAATTTAATCAGATGATAAAGACATTAATCAGAGCCATGTCACCCTACAACATATGTGGTACATACTCCCAAAGTCACACCATGAAGGTTGTCATTATTAGTAAATACCATTACAGATTACATTGCAATTTTTTGATTTCCTGGGCTGTTTGAGTAATTGTTGGTGGGTATTATAACCCCATGTTATACCTAAATATTCCATACATTTCCCATCTATTAATTTTCTACCATTTTCTACCACCACAATGGTGCCTGTGCATAGACTAGTATTACGTATTCCGACTTATTTGTATTACTTTTATTTTGGTGATACCTATATGTATTGACTTTGTTTATCATTTGATGTGTATTTTCCAGGTTGTATTATCTGTTCAAGGAGGAGATAATGACTTTGCAGGATTCACCGCCCCAAAGTGGTGAATGCTGCCTATCATATACAATCCTACAGCACTGTTGAATAATTAATTATCATTATTACTAGCTGGTTTGATAAGTAGATAGCTGGTTTGATACATAGATAGCTGGTTCAATATATAGCTTAATGATTTGATAGATAGCTGGTTTGATAGATAGCTGGTTCGAACGATAGATAGATGGTTCAATAGCTAGATGGTTTGAAAGATAGATAGTTTGATGGATAGATAGCACCCCGCAAGGGGCACACCTACTGTGTGCAATAGGAGTTGGCACCTCCCGGGCAACCCTACGCCAGCGTGGCACCCTGCTCGCCTTATAAAAAAAAATGGGGATGTGTGGATCTGTCTATGGATACCATGCATCTAAAAGATCCCTTGGTCATCTTTGGATATGAAGGCTCTGCTCTTTCTCTTCCGCTTTTTCTTCTTTCACATGCTTTGCCATTGTTCTTCAACAATGGCAAACAACCACTTTACGAATAAAAAACCAATTAATGGCACTAAATAGCCTAATGTGCTGATGTGCCTTTAAGCCCTCATTCATTCATTCATTGGATAGATAGCTGGTTCAATACATAGATATAGCTGATTTATTTGATAGATAGATAGCTGGTTTGATAGATAGAAAGATGGTTCAATGGATAGATGGTTAAATAGATATATAGATGGTTTGATAGATAGCTGGTTCAATATATAGATAGATAGATGGTTTGATAGATAGATAGATGCTTTGATAGATAGATAGATGGTTTTGAGGGTTTATTTTGGTGTCTACATTTGCTGATATTTATGGTTATATAAATGGTTCCAATATAATGATATTAATTAAAGAATAAGTATGTAATACTATGTAATACTCAATTGAATCAAACCCGGCAATGGGCACACATACTTTATGGTTTGATTTAGGAGTTGGCACCTGCTGGAGAATGCTAAGCTATCTCTAATTAATACATCTATTAAGAAGGTTGTGTGCTTTCTATTTTGAAGGGTTGTGTTTACTACTGAGCATTGGACCTTTGCTAATTCAGAAACTGTATACTGCTTCAGTTTGCAGTGCAAATAATTTCGCTTAACAGCCCTGCTGGAGAGTATATGTGCTACTTTAAATTTGCGCATTCAAGCACTCAAACTATATATCTATTAGTGCAAAAAGTAAGATGGCTATCAATAATGAAAACATTTATTCATATGTATATTTATCTATAAGTAAACACACACATATTTACATACATACTTAGAAACATACATACACACATACATACATATATATATATGTATATATATATATATGTATAATTTGTGTGTCCAAGTGCGCACGCCCACACAGATAGATAGAAAGATAGATAGAAATACTGACTGACAAACAGACATGTAGATAGATGTTAGATATTGATAGATAAACATAGAGATAAATACATGTTTCCATTATTGATAGGTTTGTCTTACTTATAGTACTGATGATATATTCTATGACATACTGAAGGACATGCACATGGCCTTTTTTGCGACTCCGGTAAATTAAGTTCCCTTTGCCAATAAGATGAGCCAAGCAACCAGTCATTGCTTGAAATATATTTACCAGCCTTCTGTAGAAGTAGGATAAATAGTTTTATTTACCCTCCCTCTAGAGTGGTCAGGCTAAATAGTTTGATCTTCACTACCCCCAAAATGTTTGAGAAAATAAAAAGCTTTTGATTTGCTTTTTCACACTTGGTCCATCGTACCCAGTAGACATTCGTGAATAACTGGTTCATGCCTTTGCTAACTTTATAAAGTTGTACATACAGTTCCTTGGTACGTAGGCTAAAATGCAACATGTTATAACCAAAGCATACCAAAAACACCATTTTAAGTAAGGGCATACTAAATTAACCCTTTTGTGATATTAGAAGTTAATAAGTATGAATGCTCTTAAGTTCAGTATCTATTTCATTTCATGATTAATATATGTGAAACAATCCATTTATTTTTGTCTTATTTTAGATACTGTAGAATAGGCAAAGTTTGTGAGTGCGATTATTTATATTTACGTCCTTGTTGGACCTGCACACCACAATGGTGCCCGTGCATAGACTAGTATTAAGTATTCCGACTTATTTGTATTACTTTTATTTGGTGATGCCTATGTGGATTGACTGTTCGATAGATAAAAAGATGGTTCAATAGATAGATGGTTTGATAGATAAATGGTTCAATAGAAAGATAGAGCGTACGATAGATTATTTTCAAAATTTGCTTTTGTCAGGGGGCGGTCATCAAAAAATGTCAGGCTTTGAAGGCTGCTGCTGGCCTGAATGGGTTTATGTTTACGTCCATTATTGTTTTTTCTTAAATTATTATTCTTTCAAGATTATTATAATTATATTCATTATTATTATTATTATAATTAAATTCATTATTATTAGAGTCATTATTATTATTCTTTATATTATTATAATTTTCATCATCATTATTGTGTAGTTTTTTCAATCATTTATTGTTACTGATAATCTTCTTTTGGTGTCATTGAAGACGGAAGAAAGGAAGGAATTCTTCACAGCCATGTTTGGCGCGTGCTTTATTGCCACAGCCTACACAGTGATCTCCTGTCTTCACCATAACAGACGGTCCCGGAAAAGCAATGTCATCTTTAAAAGATGTTATGGTACTACCTTGCTCCTCATCGGACTCAACACCATCATCTTCAGAGAGCCTACTGAAAGCAGCTTAACCCGTCGGTGAGGTGCCCATCATCAGTCCCTGCACTCAAGAACATGGGTAAGTTTACATTTAAATTCATGATCTTTAAACCATGATTTGTCCACATCTTAGTCATGGTAAATAAGTAACTTAGTGCATTATTCAATTAATCTACTAGAAATACTGGTCTTTTCAATCAGTTATGTTATGTAATTTAATCAGGTGATAAAGACATTAATCAGAGCCATGTCACCCTACAACATATGTGGTACATACTCCCAAAGTCACACCATGAAGGTTGTCATTATTAGTAAATACCATTACAGATTACATTGCAATTTTTTGATTTCCTGGGCTGTTTGAGTAATTGTTGGTGGGTATTATAACCCCATGTTATACCTAAATATTCCATACATTTCCCATCTATTAATTTTCTACCATTTTCTACCACCACAATGGTGCCTGTGCATAGACTAGTATTACGTATTCCGACTTATTTGTATTACTTTTATTTTGGTGATACCTATATGTATTGACTTTGTTTATCATTTGATGTGTATTTTCCAGGTTGTATTATCTGTTCAAGGAGGAGATAATGACTTTGCAGGATTCACCGCCCCAAAGTGGTGAATGCTGCCTATCATATACAATCCTACAGCACTGTTGAATAATTAATTATCATTATTACTAGCTGGTTTGATAAGTAGATAGCTGGTTTGATACATAGATAGCTGGTTCAATATATAGCTTAATGATTTGATAGATAGCTGGTTTGATAGATAGCTGGTTCGAACGATAGATAGATGGTTCAATAGCTAGATGGTTTGAAAGATAGATAGTTTGATGGATAGATAGCACCCCGCAAGGGGCACACCTACTGTGTGCAATAGGAGTTGGCACCTCCCGGGCAACCCTACGCCAGCGTGGCACCCTGCTCGCCTTATAAAAAAAATGGGGATGTGTGGATCTGTCTATGGATACCATGCATCTAAAAGATCCCTTGGTCATCTTTGGATATGAAGGCTCTGCTCTTTCTCTTCCGCTTTTTCTTCTTTCACATGCTTTGCCATTGTTCTTCAACAATGGCAAACAACCACTTTACGAAAAAAAAACCCAATTAATGGCACTAAATAGCCTAATGTGCTGATGTGCCTTTAAGCCCTCATTCATTCATTCATTGGATAGATAGCTGGTTCAATACATAGATATAGCTGATTTATTTGATAGATAGATAGCTGGTTTGATAGATAGAAAGATGGTTCAATAGATAGATGGTTAAATAGATATATAGATGGTTTGATAGATAGCTGGTTCAATATATAGATAGATAGATGGTTTGATAGATAGATAGATGCTTTGATAGATAGATAGATGGTTTTGAGGGTTTATTTTGGTGTCTACATTTGCTGATATTTATGGTTATATAAATGGTTCCAATATAATGATATTAATTAAAGAATAAGTATGTAATACTATGTAATACTCAATTGAATCAAACCCGGCAATGGGCACACGTACTTTATGGTTTGATTTAGGAGTTGGCACCTGCTGGAGAATGCTAAGCTATCTCTAATTAATACATCTATTAAGAAGGTTGTGTGCTTTCTATTTTGAAGGGTTGTGTTTACTACTGAGCATTGGACCTTTGCCAATTCAGAAACTGTATACTGCTTCAGTTTGCAGTGCAAATAATTTCGCTTAACAGCCCTGCTGGAGAGTATATGTGCTACTTTAAATTTGCGCATTCAAGCACTCAAACTATATATCTATTAGTGCAAAAAGTAAGATGGCTATCAATAATGAAAACATTTATTCATATGTATATTTATCTATAAGTAAACACACACATATTTACATACATACTTAGAAACATACATACACACATACATACATATATATATATGTATATATATATATATGTATAATTTGTGTGTCCAAGTGCGCACGCCCACACAGATAGATAGAAAGATAGATAGAAATACTGACTGACAAACAGACATGTAGATAGATGTTAGATATTGATAGATAAACATAGAGATAAATACATGTTTCCATTATTGATAGGTTTGTCTTACTTATAGTACTGATGATATATTCTATGACATACTGAAGGACATGCACATGGCCTTTTTCGCGACTCCGGTAAATCAAGTTCCCTTTGCCAATAAGATGAGCCAAGCAACCAGTCATTGCTTGAAATATATTTACCAGCCTTCTGTAGAAGTAGGATAAATAGTTTTATTTACCCTCCCTCTAGAGTGGTCAGGCTAAATAGTTTGATCTTCTCTACCCCCAAAATGTTTGAGAAAATAAAAAGCTTTTGATTTGCTTTTTCACACTTGGTCCATCGTACCCAGTAGACATTCGTGAATAACTGGTTCATGCCTTTGCTAACTTGATAAAGTTGTACATACAGTTCCTTGGTACGTAGGCTAAAATGCAACATTTTATAACCAAAGCATACCAAAAACACCATTTTAAGTAAGGGCATACTAAATTAACCCTTTTGTGATATTAGAAGTTAATAAGTATGAATGCTCTTAAGTTCAGTATCTATTTCATTTCATGATTAATATATGTGAAACAATCCATTTATTTTTGTCTTATTTTAGATACTGTAGAATAGGCAAAGTTTGTGAGTGCGATTATTTATATTTACGTCCTTGTTGGACCTGCACACCACAATGGTGCCCGTGCATAGACTAGTATTAAGTATTCCGACTTATTTGTATTACTTTTATTTGGTGATGCCTATGTGGATTGACTGTTCGATAGATAAAAAGATGGTTCAATAGATAGATGGTTTGATAGATAAATGGTTCAATAGAAAGATAGAGCGTACGATAGATTATTTTCAAAATTTGCTTTTGTCAGGGGGCGGTCATCAAAAAATGTCAGGCTTTGAAGGCTGCTGCTGGCCTGAATGGGTTTATGTTTACGTCCATTATTGTTTTTTCTTAAATTATTATTCTTTCAAGATTATTATAATTATATTCATTATTATTATTATTATAATTAAATTCATTATTATTAGAGTCATTATTATTATTCTTTATATTATTATAATTTTCATCATCATTATTGTGTAGTTTTTTCAATCATTTATTGTTACTGATAATCTTCTTTTGGTGTCATTGAAGACGGAAGAAAGGAAGGAATTCTTCACAGCCATGTTTGGCGCGTGCTTTATTGCCACAGCCTACACAGTGATCTCCTGTCTTCACCATAACAGCCGGTCCCGGAAAAGCAATGTCATCTTTAAAAGATGTTATGGTACTACCTTGCTCCTCATCGGACTCAACACCATCATCTTCAGAGAGCCTACTGAAAGCAGCTTAACCCGTCGGTGAGGTGCCCATCATCAGTCCCTGCACTCAAGAACATGGGTAAGTTTACATTTAAATTCATGATCTTTAAACCATGATTTGTCCACATCTTAGTCATGGTAAATAAACGTTACTTAGTGCATTATTCAATTAATCTACTAGAAATACTGGTCTTTTC
>OZ012693.1:40267242-40411121 GCA_963942565.1 Maea johnstoni | reverse complement strand
CATACGTACGATATTTTATACAAAACTATAATCTCTTAATAGTAGAGATTTCATATTTCACTGTGTTTATGCTTACTTTGTTTCCCTTTTTTCTTTGCATTATATATTACTCTTTTTGTTAATAAAATGATACTATTGACTCCCAGTAGATGTTTGCTATCCCCAAGCAAAGTAGCTCTATTTGAAATTTCGAATTCCTGATTCAATAACCAAATCCTCTACCATTGCCCACAATGGTTTTGTTACAGTACACACGATAACATATGCCCCACACTGTCTTCTTCACTGCATCACATTGAGGAAAGACTTGAAGTTTCTCACCATTTTTGAATGATTAATTATTTGTATAAAATCTGTTATAAAGAGCTTCGAATTGGATATACTTTAAAGAAGTGGCATGATATTTAGAGTGGTGGAATGAAAATGATAGTTATAAACTAAAGCTGTTTATCTCTAAGTCTAGTTTACTTCTCCATGAATCTCAAATATTATATACAATATGATCATATTCTGCTTTCAATTTTCAATATAGCTTAGAAAAATCCGTCTTGTCCATATTGTGTAAGAGATTTTTGGCATTGTTTCATGGAAGTGGTTCATTGTATACTTTTTTCTCTCCATTTTAAGAAATGATCATTTTTTAGACTGATGTTATGAATCTCGAGAACTCTATTTTTAATACCATAGAGATCTCTTCTAGAGGTTAAAAGGTTCAGTAATAGTGGTTCAACTATTGTTAAAATGCCTCTTTCCTACCAGTCCCCTTTAAGTTTTAGCCAGTCATTATACAATAGTGGTGTATTTAAGATAACGTCCTTGTCTTGGGCAACATCTGTGCGGCATAAATGTTGTAAGCTAGAAATCACATCCTTCCAGAAAGGGAAGCATCTATGAATTGAAAGTCACATGGGAAAATTGTGCATTTATTACTTAAATCTAGAAATTTCGTTGGGGGCGCGATTTTGGAATATAAGGCCGTGAGACGCAGACAGGAATAAATTTCGCTGCTGCTACTAAAGTTACTGGCATGCTGGAATAGGATACATGCAGAACTAGCTAAGTGTGAGGGCAGTCTCTGGGGACTGGTGGGACAATGTTGGGGTGTGGTGGGAACTTACTGTAATAGGGTATGGTATATCTGAGACCATATTGCATGGCAAATACACAATTTCCTTACCTTCTAAGTTTGAATTACAGTAGCGAATGTATTAGTAGGGACATAAATGTCTTGATAACTGCTGTTGTACTCAGAAATAGGAGGTTTGAGCTCATCTAAAGACCTATTGTAGTCATATATGTAGATCTCGATTCCACTGGGAGATGGGCACCTCTGCTGACTGAAATTAAGAAACACAGACAGTTCTGTCATACAGGGAAGCTTTTAATGGTTTTGGTGAATGCCCTGGTTTATCTACAGTTATTGAAATAACATTTTAACATTCTCCCAAATATAACTGATTGAACATTGTGCAATTTGAAAATGGAAACATCCTCTCCTCATGTTATCAAGCTTATAACAAAATGATGTGCCTGGGGCACAGCTAGTATATGAATCAATTGAAGGATATTCCAAACTTCGACTTAAGAAATGGTTAAAATGTAGGAACGACACCTAATTTTTAACTATTTATCTTTCTTAAGTCCCGGGAAGATAGAAAGATTAGATATGATATCTTCTGTCTTAATATCTTAGGTCACCAATCATTATTCTTTGGGGATGTCATTTTATGAAACCGATACACTTACAAAAAGGAATATATACCCACTGATGGAGTCATTTGATACTGCTTCTCTGGTTATCCTCACTTATTCAATGCCTCTTGAAAGAGAAAAAAACAGGAAAGGAATGAAGTCAGAATTAGAGGTGAAAAACAAGAACACAGTACCGTGTTCTGAGGGGAATTTGCTCACGTGTGAGATTGGTTGGCCAAGCAAAAACAATCTATTCTTTTTACATACATCCTCGCCTGTGTGAGTATTCAGGCAACGGCTGTCTCTTTATGAGGGTTCTGTGGAGTTCCTCCCTCTGATTTGATCTGTGGTAATTAAAACGCTATCCGGACAATCAATCCAAATGCTCCCCCTTCACCTCTAGTTATGATACATATGGATGGCTTATTTGTAATATTTAATTACATTTTGCTTTCAGTTTCAGAGGTGCGATGTGATTACAAAGTAATCAGTGTCATATGAAACGTTAATTTTGTTTTACAAAAGGAGATAGGGAGAGGGCAGGTTTTTCTGAAGTATCCAAATAGAAGTACTTAAACATCATCTTGTAAGAAAGGGAAACCTAGTCTAAAAATAAATGAAATTGAATATTTCTCATCTTAGAATTGCAATTATTATGATAAGCTTGATAACACATATCAAACGAACTCAAATATACTTATCAAAAGGATTTACTATCATCCAGACTCGTGGTTATGCTGCTTAACCCTGCGTTTAGATTGAGAACTCACTAGCCATCACATCGAGTGTATTTAAAGATATTGATGTACTGCATAGGCCGGGCCAAAAAAACTCAATTAAAATTTGAAAAGCTAATGCTTCAAAATGACTTACCTGATGACCTAGTTTTAGATATGCATAGGAATGAAACATAAACTAATAAGTATCTGCATGGAATTGTATCTGTGTATTTCGATGTTGACTTGCATACATGTCTTTGTAATATTTAACACGTTTTCTTTTCATATTTCAGAGTTAGGGCAGTTGAGTGTCATGAATGTTGCTGAAGGGTCGAAAGCAAGCGTGTCGTCCGTGTACGGGGAGTGGGACGGGATGCTGCCCGTGGACATGGGCGCCGATCCGGCCGTGGACGGCAGCCGGAGAACCTGCATGCAGACCAACAGAGACGCCTCCCCTTGGATTGACCTCGATCTCGGCAAGGAGTACCAAGTCAGCTACATAGAAATCGACCGCAAAGGTAAGTTGCTTTTGCGTTTTGGTACATTTTCTATATCCAAGAACCAGTATTAGATGTTTATGAAGCTCAGGGACTGTAATACTTCCTCATATTAAAAGCCTGGTTTACCATAAGATCAAGACATTATGTTAAATAAGAATGGATATTTGGATGTGTTATATTTGTTATTCCCATATTTTGTATGATGAAGTTATACTATGGTTTGACTAAAAGAATTGAGAAAATTGGCTGAATTGTTCTCAAAATATTCTTTTGGGACTCTAATTTCCTAAAAACGGCTAGGTTGCCCCCAATAAGAATTACAATAAACCCCTGAAGTTTGACAGATTTTCGTCAATATTGGTATCCTACATTTGGCTCGCCAAGAAACTTACGAAATCTTTGTATAACAGATTTAGATGCGAAATCAAATTATTTTGTTATTTGGTATGTTTTATGACTCCCTATCTGCTATGAGTTTATCTGAGTGACAACGTTGGATGCCAGTCAGTCTTAAGGGTCTTGATGGGTTGGTATAGTAATGTTAAGTATGGCATGGCCGGCAGTAAGGACCTGCAGAAATTGGCAGGCGAAGCCTAGACAATATCTTCAGCTATTTTAATGAGACGTAGTACAACATCTTTAGGGATAATGCAGTTAGTGTGTGGTGCCAGTGCAACTCTAAGAGACAGTCCAGACAGTTCCATTGAGTAAGGCTGCCTGAGTGGCTTTACCAAAGATTGCTTTAAGTTCACAGGAAATGTCGATGTTAGAGACCTGGTTGGCTATCAGATGGATAAGTGAAATATTCTGATTTTTATGTTTATTTTAACGACATTGTAAAAGTGAATACGAACAGGTTTTCAGTAATGTAGAAAAACAAATTAAGAAATAATCTCTAATTCTTCAAGTAATTTTGCTCAAGATACAAAAATCGCAAATTGTTTTTGATAGAATATATCGTTTTAACATAGTTAGGTCCCTAGAAATTTGTTTTTCTGATGATTATACAGTGATTCCTCCTCAAGAAGATTGGTGGAAAAACAGGAACCATTCACTTCAAGTTAACGTTTTTTTCATATTTTATGATTAGGATACTGCAAGTGTTATGATTAAAATCTGGTCTTTGACATAGTTTGATTGAAGGGAACCTCATCAATTTTGGATGTAACTCCTCTTCAGTTGACCCTAGTCCTGGTCTGTTGTTTCCTCCCATCACTGTTGGATTGCCATTTACTCAGTGTGTCTATCTACAGCCATTCTTAATGATGACAGATCCAGGCTAGCAGTTGTTGAGAGTACGTTCTTAACCCATTCCCTCCTGATGCTACACCTGACAAGTGTGATCTGCATTTCTGAAAATATTCAAAGGAAAGTTTAAGGTTATGTTCTCATTAGCATTTCACCAAGAAATATTTTACAAAATACGTTTTTTCCAGGAAATATATGTTCACTACAGCTAGGCATAGATGAGTTAATGGTGATGATAGGAAGAATGGCTTGATTCAGAACTGACCATTGCCAGGTGGCTGTTTCATCTGACTTCATTAACCTTTTCGTGCTTGTAGCCCTTCAGAAAGGTATAACTAGTTTGGTAATACACCACACACATAAACTTCTTTCAGAAAATATTTCAAAAAGAAATGCTGATTTGTACTAAAATAAAAACTCTACTTCAAATAGTATGTGAATTTATGTTTATTTTTCTAGTTATTATAAAAAGTGCCGTTCGTGTAGAGGACAGTTTTCAATAACAATTTCAAACATGAATGAGTTAAGATATTGCGTCTAGTCAGTGATCCAGTTCTGGTCACTCATTAGTATGTACTAGTATGTCAGTGTGTGTTATTTCTCTAACACTGATATCATGAGACAGATGCACCTATTGTCAACCAGATTTGTCCACTTGATGTGTGACTCATGTCTGTCTGTGCTGGTCACCAGAGGGCTGCACCAGATGTGTTTACTGACCACTGATATCAGTGACTGATGTTCTGCTGTTTGCCAGACCTTTCCTCTGGCCACTGGGTGGGGGAAGGTATCTCTCTGTCACTCACAATGCATGTGTATACAGGAATGTTCATCTGTTACATGGCCGCACTAGCATGCTATACGTGTGCAAATGTTGATGATAATAATAATAAAAATTATGATAATATTGTCATTTGATATTGTGCCCTTTCCATATAAACATGCTCAAAGGCGCATTACATTCCATTGTCAAAAGATAGATGTTGATATCCACATAGTTAATTGATATATACATCTTTGAACAGGTGTGTCCTCAGTTGTCGTTTGAAGATTGCCACACTCCCAGCTGCCCGGATATTATCTGGGAGCTGATTCCATAGTTTTGGTGCACAGGCATTAAACGATCTGCCACCGTAGGTTTTCGTGTTGTTTCTCAGCTCACAGAGTAAGTTCTTGGATGTTGATCTCAGTGTCGGTTGTGGGACATACTCTTTCAGCAATTCCCTCAGGTAAGAAGGTGCAGTGCCATGCAAACAAACACTTATACGCCAGTAGCAGAATCTTGAATTCAATTCTCTTCCTGACAGGTAGCCAGTGCAGCTCCTTATCTTAGATGATAATGATGATGATGATGATGATTATAATGATGGCGACAGACCTCAATTCTCTTCAGAAATATTCAAGAATCTTGCAAAAAACAATGATTATGAATACTTGACCAGCTGTCCTTGTTCCCAAAATTCAACGGCAATGCAGAATCTTGCGTTAGAGTAGCAAAACCACATTTGAAGTATTAGTAAGCCAAGAATTATGTAAGAGATCAATACTTGGCAATTCTTGACCACCGAAATACACCTACACTAGGTTAAATAGCAGTCATTCTCAACGCATGTTAAACTAACGCATCAGGCCTATACCTACTACCAACTGCTGCTAGCCTGCTGGAACCCCGTCATGTTGATATCAGATCAGAAAGATTTAAACTGGAAACCCTTCAGGATAAACAGGCTACTGTATACGGCTCTCATTTAGTGTAGCAGCAGAGACCCAAAAAGTGGCTTATTTTAGAAGTAACCCCAGCTGGCGGTAGAACAAGCAGCATCATACATCAAATGAAAGCTAAGAATCTCAGGATTCAGAAACTGCGTGATGCCGGAACCAAAAAGTTGTACAACTGGAGATATCGCACCGTTCACATGGCAACCTTTTTAAAAATGTGAAAACAATGAAAAACTGCTCTTCAATTAAATTCTTGTTTGGTGGCCTTCTTATCAATATTTCTCATTCAAATTACTTTTGATGATTAATAAGGTCCTTGTCTAGTGAAAAAACGTAAAATGAAACTTGAAAGTTGTTCCTGCACTGAATGACCTCACAATTAGGGTACTTACGTAGAAACGGGTAAAAATTAACAATTTTTGGTCTTAAAAGTTTTAATAAAAGACATTTACGAAGTTTTTCATGCAGGAAATACATATATTTGAAAAGAAGACACTATAAGCTTTCGTTTGATGTATTATTAGACCCCCTTGCAAATTTTTGTATTAAACAATTGGCCTCATACATAGTAGCCATAGTGATGGCTATAATACAGCAACTTGGTGAAAACTTACCTAATGAGCACCTCATTCTAGTTCTGTATATTCTCAGCACTATTTTTCATTCAAATTACTCTTGACAGTTATTAAGGTCCTTTACTAGTAAAATCATTGAAGACAAATGTCAAAGATGTGTGTTGTACTGAGTGACCCCACATTTAGGGTAAATATGCAGAAGCATGAAAAAATCGTATTTTAATTTTTTTCTGTTTAAATAAAAGTATTATATGAGATTTTGCAGGCTTGCAATATATATCTTCATGAAGACGACACTGTGAGCAATCATTTAATCATTATTAAAACCCCTTGTACATCTTTTTAATTGAAAATATAGCGTCATATATGGTAGCAGCAGTGAAAGGGTTATATACAGCAACTTGGTAAAAGCTCACCTAATGACTAACTCACTCTACTTTTGTGGCTTCCTAGCATTGATTCTCATTCAAAAATTCAAAAAACTCTTACCAATTATTTAGATCCTTGTTTAGTGAAAACAAATGTTAGATTTGTGTTTGCACCGAGTGACCCCATTTTTACATTATATATGCAAAAAACGGTGGAAATTTGATATTTTGGATCTTTTAGTTATAATAAAAGACGTATCAGTTTTAATAAAGCAACTGATGGATACAATCATGAAAGTAAACCCTTTGAGCTTCCATTGTATGTATCATTCACCTTGTTATATTACCTACTTGTCATAATAGGCTTTTTCACAAAAAATAACTTACTGCTTCATTCAGTTAGTGCTATCTTATCCTTATAAGAACTGGCACTAGTACAATACAGCTCTGATTCAACACATTGCTTGTGAGGTGTTTGACTTATTGTGGCCTGCAGCACATTAAAGTGGTTAAATTGGGTTTATCTTCCAACTAAAAACATATCTGAAGGAAAGATGAAACTCAACAAAATAGTTGTTGATGCTTTGCTTTATTCCTATCACATTACTTTCAAGAATATCTTAGATCCAGGAGGTTCTCTCAGATTAAACATGTCTTCTGATGAGGAACACATTTAAGCATCACAAGTAAATTTTTCGGTATGAAAAGTTGAAGAAACATGCATGTTGTGCGCTTTATCAAACAGAGCTATTCATAATTATGGACCATGGACCACCACATTGTAATGTGGAGAAAATGTCTATTAGGAAATGGGTTTGACACTTTATTAAATATTAAATGAGGAAAGATTTTTTGGACTTCTCGATTGCTTAACTTTTGAACATAGATAGAGAAAAAATGATGAAACATTTTCCTCTGAAATACTTTCAGCTATTTATGTTTCAAACAAAACCAATAGAATTTGATACACGAAATGCTTGTTTAAAGCACCCATGTTTTTGGTGCAAATTGATTAAGAGAAAAGAGCCAAAAAATCCTTTCTGTGTGCAGTCCTATGTGTTTCTGATATTTTTCGTCTCTTACTCTGCTCAGTGATAGCCTATACAGTCACCATTGGTCTAATTATGAGGATAGATTTGTACAGTACAGGCATTCTATTCCTGCACCAGTTGACCAGATGTTTTCCAGTGCCTGCTTGTGCAAAACCCATCAATAGCATGTCAAAATTAAGCACATTAACGACCCACGTAGCTTGTGAATCAAGACTACACTCTGTTTTGAGGTTATACATGCATCCATGACCAGGAAACCATGTGGCAATCGGGTGTGTTGTTGTGTATTATGCCTGGGATGCCCATGTTTTTAGTGCAGGAATTGAATGTCCGCACTGTAGGCTTTAGATATTTTTCACTAAGAGTTTTCTCAATATTTCACTATTTAGCGTTAACTGCAAGGGGGAGGTTTGATTATGAGGTGAGTTGTAGTGGTGGTGTTTGGTTGACTCAGGTGCCAATCTCTCAATGATTCATTGATCAGCTTGTAGTAAGTGAGAGGAGGGAAGGGGGGATAAGGAGTGGTTAGGGTGACCTTAGTGAAATCACTTAGTGATTCACTTGTACTGATATGGGATGTTTTGGTATGGTGTGTACGACATGTGCTGAGATGGGTAAGTATGGCTGAGGGTGTTTGTTGTCTGTGGTTGTGGGGGGAAGATATGGTTGCAGTTGTCATGTGTTACAATCCTCACTTGTCTAACTGCATGTGGATTGAGGGTGGAGGGGTTGAGGGGATGTGACATGGTTGTGAGTGAGCTATATTGTGATCAGTCAATGATTCATTTATCAGCTTGCATTATGGATTTGGATTAGGGGTAGGGGTAGCTATGATTAGGGTTGACCTGGGCCTCATTGTTTAGCTTTGAAAAAGGGTATGGGAAGGATACTTATGGTTGGAGGGGGTAGCTGAGATCTCTCCACGATTCATTTGTCAGGTGGCCTGCCCTGATGGCGTTGTGGTCTAAGGCATTGCCAAAGGCTGCTAGCTGTCTTTCACCACTGCCCGAGTCTGAATCCAATCCAGGCATTAGAGAATGTTGCCAGTGACTTGGGATAATACATTGGTTGTTGCTGGATACTCCAAATTGCTCCACCTTCTTTGTGGAGGGTGCATTTGTGATCCTTAAATGTGTTCCTCAATAGAAGACTTTTCAGGCATTATGTGCTTTGTATTAAAGCTAACCAAATAGAATCAGGGTGGGGGGAAGTAACAAATCTAAATATTTAATCTCAAAAGCTACCCTAACCTATTCATGTTTGAATTTCTTATCTGAGAGAACCGTCTGGATCTAATATACTTTTGAAAATAATTTAGGAAAGAAGCAATGCATCAAAAGCTTATTTAGTTGTGGATTACGCTGCAAACAATATCTTTATGTCAAATACGCTTTTAGTTGGTAAATAAACTCCAAATGGCCATTTTAATTTGCTGCAGGTCGCAATAAGTCAATAACAATACCAGCAATGGGTTCAAAACTACTAAGAGAGCTGTATCACAGTAATGCCAGTATTTTCAATCATTTTGAATTATCTTCCTTAGACTTCAAAACAAATGTTCAATGACAATCAATATTGCTCCTTTTAGATATCTCTGAAACACAATCAAACAGGCATAAAATGAATCATTATACTTGTCACATTTTGAGTTCTCTGTATTATTTATTCAACTAACAGCATATCACAGGATAGATACCTCTGGCATTATGATCCTACCTTTTGTAACTGACAAACACTGATGAAATTGAGGTTTTTACCAGCATTGTTCATACATACCCTGAATCTAGGGTTCAATGAGAGCAAATACACTGGCCAGCGTTTGGCCCTTCTTTTTATCCATCAAAGGCACCAGTCATGTAAGACTATCGCAGGATTAGATAGCACTAACTGATTGAAGCAGTAACTGTTATTTTTTGTGAAAAAGCCTATTATGACAAGTTCGGAAAGTAGTATGTGGAGGCATATTTATAATAGGTAATATAACAAGGTGAATGATACATACAATGGAAGCTCAGAGGGTCTACTTTCATGATTGTATCCATCAGTTGCCTTATTAAAACTGATACATCTTTTATTATAACTAAAAGATCCAAAATACCAAATTTCCAGCGTTTTTTTGCATATATAATCTAAAAATGGGGTCACTCGGTGCAAACACAAATCTAACATTTGTTTTCACTAAACAAGGATCTAATTAACTGGTAAGAGTATGTTGAATGAGAATCAATGCTAAGAAATCACAAAAGTAGAGTGAGTTAGTCATTAGGTGAGCTTTTACCAAGTTGCTGTATGTAGCCCTCATACTACTGATACCATGTATGACGCCATATTTTCAATCAAAAAGATGTGCAAGGGGTCTAATATTGATTGCTCACAGTGTCTTCTGTATGAAAATATCTATTGTAAACCTGCAAAATGTCATATAATACTTTTATTTAAACAAAAAGTTTCAAAAATACGATCTTTTCATGCTTCTGCATATGTACCCTAAATGTGGGGTCACTCAGTACAACACACATCTTTGACATCTGTCTTCAATGATTTCACTAGTAAAGGACCTTAATAACTGTCAAGAGTAATTTGAATTGAGAATAATGCTAATAAGGTACAAAACTAGAATGAGGTGCTCATTAGGTGAGTTTTCACCAATATAGCCATCACTATAGCTACTATGTATGAAGCCAATTGTTTAATACAAAAATGTGCAAGGGGGTCTAATAATACATCAAATGAAAGCTTATAGTGTCTTCTTTTCAAATATATGTATTTATTGTATGAACAACATCATATATGTGTTTTATTAAAACTTTTAAGACCAAAAACTGTTAATTTTTACCCGTTTCTATGTAAGTACCCTAATTGTGAGGTCATTCAGTGCAGGAACAACTTTCAAGTTTCATTTTACGTTTTTTCACTAGACGAGGACCTTATTAATTATCAACAGTAATTTGAGTGAGAAATATTGATATGAAGGCCACCAAACAAGAATTTAATTGAAGAGCAGTTTTTCATTGTTTTCGCTTCTTCAAAAAGGTTGCCATGGAAACGGTGCGATATCTCCAGTTGTACAACTTTTTGGTTCCGGCATCACGCAGTTTCTGAATCCTGAGATTCTTAGCTTTCATTTGATGTATGATGCTGCTTGTTCTACCGCCGACTGGGGTCCATCCCAAAATCAGGTCCTTTGCTGCTACACTAATTACAGCCCTTCTGGATGGTGGGTGGGCTACTTCAAATTTGCGCATTCAAGCACTCAAAAAAGTACATACAAAGTAGGATATTTCTTTGAAGGATGTTATTTTGGCGTTATCATGGGGTGAGCGAAAATAGTTAAATGCCTTTAAATAATACCATTCATACAGTATCTACTACAACAGGTCATGAATGTATCACTGAGCATGCATATACTCTCTCTCTCTCCCTGATCTGCTGCTATAAAGCTAAGTTACACAGCAACACTCTGTGTATATTATACTACATGCTGGGGTCTAGAGAGCAGCCCCGAGTATGTAATACCCATCACCTTATTTTATGTTGATGTGTATAAAAATAGACTTTCATAGCATGAATGGCCATGGTTTTAGCATAGGATACACATGTAGGCCACACACAGAGTCACTATTAGATACAAAAGGCTGTTCTATTTTGATGTTAATGTTGTTGGTAATCGAGAATTTGCCCTTTGGCGGCTAGGGTTTGAGATTGTCAAGGAGATTGGAAGCTGATATGCAGGAAATTTGAGGGAATAGAGCTGATTATGCAACGCTATCTCTTTTGCCAGAATAAAATTGGTTGTCTGATAAACCCAACAGTGTTCTGACATGATATGATATGGTTTATTGAATGAATCGGGAAGCCTGAAAGTGAAATTCTTCATTTCGATAAGACAATGGTTGATTAATGAAAATCAGTGTATATTTTAAAAGAAATAATGTGTCTGTATTCGGTCTAGTAAAAGTCAATACAAATCAACATATTACTTTAATAGGTGATATATTTTTTTATAGAAACATGTTTATTAAGCCTTGCCATAAGTCATTGATGAAAGGAGGAAGGGGGAACAATGGTCTAGATGTATAAGCCTTGGTTGTATTACAGGAAAAGTTAAAACAAATGAATTCATGGGTATTGACCATATTAGTAACACTGGTAACCGAAAATAGAAAGGGACAGCTCATCTCAGCAGCTCTAATAGACGAAATACAAAGGAACGTTATGTCGCAAAGATATGTAATACTGTAAATCACTTAAGTATAGCGGGAACAATAAGATAGCGATAATAGCGCTCTGCCCATATGCGCTATTGTAAAATCTCCGTCCTTATTAAATTCTTAATTGAACTTGTTGCTGCTGTTCCCGTTCAGCGCTATACTTAGATCACGCTATCCAGCCCAGTACTGTAATTGCGCTATATATTGTTCACGCCATGTTTAAGTGATTTACAGTAATACAAATTATTAGCTCTGCCTAAGGGAAAATGAAGGACTGACGAGTAGATATTCTATTCTGATTGGTAAAAAACAACTGTACAGATATGTTTCCGAATAACTAGCTCTGACAGGGGAATATATAAGAATATCTAGCTGCAGAAATGTGTGGGAATGCCGCCTCTATTATCAGTACAGGAGGCAAAGTGAAGGAATACTGTTTCTGATTGCTACAGTAATAAAAACAACTGTACTGATATTTTTCCAAATAACTAGCTCAGACAAGGGGAATATGTAAACATATCTAGCTACAGAAATGTGTGTGAATGCCGCCTCTAGTATTAGTACAGGAGGATTCAAAGTGAAAGAATGTTTCCTGGATAATTATCTCTATCTGCACATGCCAATATATTTTCTGTATTACTATTTCTATTTGTGAGGAATATTGCCTCTTTTACCAGCTAAGCGAGAGAGAATGTAAGCAAGTATTAAAAAGATTGGATCTACCCACGATGGTGTAGGATCTCTCTTTATGGAACAACCAGGAAAATCTCTTCTCACCTAACTCATATTCTGTACCTCACTCTCATGACTGATCCCGTAAAGCCGAGTTGGTCTGCCAGGCAACAAGAGGACATCTTCCAAATCGGATTACCCGTGTTAGTTCAACTCACCTTGTAGACCTTGACGCATACGGCATTCCGAAGTGCGCGAGCACGCTATTCACCTTAGGTCAGGATTCTGCCATTCGCGCAGATGGCTTTATACTGGGTATAGGGAGAATCGATTTTACTAAATTCATCGTAAATAACTGGTTTATGGCAGCGAGTTTATTGATGAAACATAGCGGCCAAAAACAAAGTCATGCGTGCGATTGAAAGCTTGTCTTAACATGATATATGGGAAAATTATTTGGATATTTTCGCGCCCGTGTACTTCTAGCTAATATGTCGCAATAGGGGAACGACTTTACGGTAATCCAGCGACTTTGTCTAACATCTAGACGTACACATCTATACTATAGTCTACGCGGTGGTGATGCCTCATGCTGAGAATATCGTTAAACTGGCCATAAGTTCTTAAATCATGGTACGTATGTGTTGTGAAATGTTCAATTGATATTGTGCACGTACATGTACGTTGGCATACCTGTCAGCATTCAACAATCCAAAATCAGGAGATATCAGGCGGTTTACTATACTGGGGCGTCTTTCGGTTTCATTTTGTTTAGTTCCAATTCTGGCCACTAGGGGCCAGGTTAGTACTTTTGCTTAAGTAGTGGCCTTTACAGTTGATAATCATGGAAACATTTGTTAATAGGATAACTTTAATTTTATGTAGCAGATCACAATTGCTGCATGATAATATACACACAGTTATCAAAAACACGCAGATAGCTTTGGAACTGAAAATGTCGTCATCAACAACATTTACATTGTGTGATCTTTCCAGACATTGTGTGATCTTTCAAGATCAAATACTTACTATGTTCAGCATATTATGAAATGTTTGGCTCTTGGCTAGAAAATAAACTTATTCTTGAGGAATGGTGGATGATTTTTGAAAGTTGGCAAATCAGTAGCTAATCTGAAGATTTCTGACCAAGTTATATAATTCATACCTGTTAACATTCAACCATCCAAAATCAGGAGATTTCACGTGGTTCCAATTCTGGCCACCAGGGGTCAGGTTAGTTTATTAGTTTAGGAGTGGGCTATTATATTTTACAGGTTTTGGCAAATAATTGATAACCATACAAATATGATTATGAAATAACTTTAATTTTATGTAGCAGATCACACTTGCAGCATGATGACAGATTCCCAGTTATGAAAAACACACAGAGATTGCTTTTGAACTGAAAATATCATAATAGTCCATGACACAGAGGGTTGGTCAGTATCATATTGGGGGGGGGGGGGGGGGGGGCAAATTCTGATTTATGTTTTTGAATCCCCATATTCTCAGCTTCATGGTATTTCAGTAACAAATATTTTCCAAATCAGACCTTTTTTTCTTTTCCCAGGTGAACTTAGCTTTATATATTTACACGATCACTAAATTGCTTTTACTCACTACCCATATTCCTCATGTTTCATAACTATTACATCTCGAACCATTCCCCTTGAGACATGGATCTGTGCGCCGGCCTACATATTTTGGCGCATGGATCCATTCCTCTACCATACCTGCCTAACCTTTGCGCTGTGTTGCGCCCAGCGCCACTAGCTTTATACTACTTTCCATTCCTTTCATCTCCACTCCTATCACCTTGTATCAGACTTTTTCTGGGTTAGAGATAGGTCTGCCCTGATATGGAGATTTACCCTTTCTCACACACAATGGCTCTTGCAAGCCCATGGTGTTGTATTAACCATCAGCTCATATAATCCCTCGCCTATTTAATTGACCCAATATTGACCAATTCATACCTTCATTTCCATGGCGCCATGAAGGGCTGGGACTGTCTTTCGAGCTGTTCCCACCAAAGACGTCTCTAATTTATCAATGAACTGTTATTAGCTCTATTGATATCTTGAACATACACTGATATTAAAATATTTTAATATGCTAGTAATTATTCAAGGATTTGAAATACTATTGCAAAATTATATTTGAATTCATATTTATTTGTTTTTATTTCCCAGATTAAACACTTGATATACCTACATGTTGAATACTATGTAAACATAGCTTATTTAAGTAATTCTTCATAAAGAAAAATCTGATAACACATTTTATTTTCTTAATTTCCTTTTATCTGACAATGAAGATTTATTACTTGACGAATTTCTTCTTTTTTCAAGCAACTTACTCCTTCCCCTTTACATATTTGAGTATATCTGTAATTGTAATGATGACGCAGGCTTTCTTTTCATTTACAAATGAAATCTTTTTCCTTTGAACAGTTGAAATATTTCTTTTATCGCCACCCAAAAGAAGACTGCAATTTTAAAAGTTCAATATGTAATGAAATAAGTTGTGTACATAATACACATTTTTGGCAGCAAAATTGTTTGTTCACACCCGTTTCTTTGGGTTGCTGATGAGAAACTAACATATTTTTGTGCTAGAAAATCGCATACTCCTGTACTCAATATTCTGGCCATCCAAAGTTTTCACTTGCTGAAAATATCATAACAGTCCATGACCCAGAGGGTTTGTCAGTATCATATTGGAGGGGGGGGGGGGGGGGGCAAATTCTGATTTATGTTTTTGAATCCGCATATTCTTCTTTTTCAGAGTACACTCCCTACTACATGGAAAATCAGCGATACTGTAGGGGCAATGAGCTGAATAACGGGACCGTGTCAGGCTCTGTGGCGGACTGTCGGAGGGTCTGTGACGCCAGGCGGGACTGCAAGGCTTTCACCTACGACAAGGATAAGCGCAGTTGTAGCATGAAGCGTTCCGACTGGTGTCGGCAGCATGGCACCGTCAACCAAGTCTCCTATATGAAATCATGTAGGTCTCCAGTTGTTCAAAGTTATATTGTCAAATCATGTGCACGTTCCAGATGTGTGTTATATATATATTAAAAATGTCATTTAGAAAAGAATGTCTCTGACTTCGATAACTAAGTCTTACCGTCGCTGTCACATAAATGTTATAAAACCTTCCTGGTCTAATTGATTCAGTTGTCAAAGTTGTCATCAAGCATATTATAACTGTGAATGCAAATTTAGTAACGTAATAATTATTGCTATCACTCCAACTGTAAGCCACTGGTCACTCTTGGCCATGCAGTATTCAGGACTTGTTGATTATAAACATATACACATTTATCATGGGTATATGGTAAATACATATTACCCAGTGGTTAAAGGAGCAATTTTCTGTAAGGGTTTTGGACTAATTCTCCCTTATCTTTCAGATGTGCAGAGACTGCATGGCTTTGATGTTTCGCTTGGTAACGACAACCATAAGGACAGCAATAGTTTATGTGTATCTTACCAGGGCAATGAGAATAGCAGTCTAAGACTCAGGTGTAACGAACCTCTAAAGGGCCGCTACTTGCACCTCAAGTCTCGCTACCACTATATGATACTCAGCCTCTGTGAAATCAGAGTCTACGGTAAGTCAGGACTACAATCAAACTCCTTAACCAGTTAGCTATCTATCCCAAGATTACATTTCGAAAATATATTATGAATTTAATGAGGTTCATATATTCGGCCATCTAGTGTATAAGTTGATTTTACCCAATCTCGCATAAAATTCTCCTTAGATTTAACATCTTGATGCTATGGTAAGATTTAAGCAATACTTTACAGAATCTTAGAGGGGAGTGATTCGTGTGGTCTGACTAATATTTTTTTTCAAAATGTTTTCCAAAATATGAGTATTATATAAGTTGGTAATTCGCGTAGACCTTTTTTAGCAGTCTGGAAGATAAATAAGCCAATATAGTCTGGAGGATAAAAAGGCCAAAATACTTTGAAAGATAATAGTCTGCAAAATGAATTAAACAGAATAGTTTGGAAGATGAAAAAGCCAGAATAGTATGTATATTTCATGGCTGCTGCACCTTCCCTTGCATATCTTATGGAAAACGTACTAACAGAATTGCCTGCCTTGCTGTTTCAGTGTGCCGGCCAGGTAACTTTGGTTACACTTGTGACAAGCAGTGCAATTGTCGCAATGATGCTGTATGTGACAAAGTTACCGGGGAATGCCCCAATGGCTGTAATCCATACTACACAGAACCTGACTGTCAGACCAGTAAGTAGAATATCCTTTTAGTACATTACACGGACCTAAAATATATGTTTTATGAAGAGGTACTTCCTGCACATCTGCAAATCTGGATTGCCAGTAATGTGGAAGTCACAGAATTCACATACCATGCAAAAAATTCCCATATTAGGTATTTAACCTTCAATTTGATATACCAACTTACTGACTCTTTAGACGTGACAGAAATGGCTGGATTAACTTATATAAGATCAGATATCACATGCAGGCGACTGACCCATCTAGAATCTCAATATTAGTCTGGCGGCCAAATCTAAAAAGCCTTTAGAAAATGGTTTTGATGGCAAAATTTGTTACTAGTTGCCATCCATGCTAAATCATATCTTCAGATGATGGGCCATATGGTATGGGTGGATGGCGGGATTTCTTCTGTCGTTTAAGTTGTTTATGGGGCAAAAAATGAACTAAAATAAGTGATTTTTGTAATTTACGTCAAAAAACATTTATTGTCAACCTAAGCTCATAAGAGTTTGTACATATATGCTTGAGAACACATTCCTTGAGATGGTTGAATTAGATTTAACAACATATTAAGTGTTAATCTAAAAACATATAATCTGGCAAAAAATGGCTGAAAACAGTCTTTTTTCAAGATTCGCGTTAAAGAAAAACGTTCATAAAATTCCCTTGGAAAGAGCGAGGATTATGAAACCTGGCCAAAAATATCCCTGATGTGTCCCAATAAGATTATACGATATTGGTATATTATGTATGTGACCTAATGATCCTGTACTGGGGTTGTTGAATTTGAGATATATACAATTAATGAACATTGGCGCCATACCGTATATTACACTTATTACAATAGTATGTCATAATACATGACCCTAATTTATAGAGAACTTGTAATATAAGGTTAGCAGCAATGTTTCATATATTGTCTGGGTTGATGGCAGGATTTATTTTGCTGTTTAAGGTGTTTTTGGGGCAAAGAATAGATAAATTGAGTGAAAAAAGTAATTTATGTCAAAAAAAATACTTGTTGTCCACCTAGGATCATTATAATTTGTACATATATGCTAGGGAAAATGTTCTTCAATATACCTGCGTTAGCTTCAACAAAAACTGAAGCGTTATCCTAAAATGGATAGAATCTGGCCAAAAAATGGCTAAAAACGGTCATATTTCAATACTTTTGTATACAGAAAAACGTTAATCTAATCATCATGGAAAGAGCTAGGAACATCAAACTAGGTCCAAGATATTCCTGAAGGGTTCCAAAAAGTTACTTTATAGGATGTGTCTGTATTTCACCAAATAATTATGCAGAAGTTTGTTCAACTTGGAAGTTGCAAAAGTCAGGATGTATAGCCTATGGGCTCCGTCAAGTTGAGGTTAGCATCTATTAAGATATAACATAAACTTTATAGTAGCAATATGTATCTTACATATTTGGAAAGCTAGACGTCTGAGGTTTTTGGATCTTTGGTCAGATTAACTGTACCCCCGTTTATGGAAAAGTTATAAACATTTTACTGCAGGGTGTTTGTTTGTTTGTTCAAAGCCTTTCTGACAGTAACATTTCACAAAATGTTAAAACCACCATATTTCCTTGTAAAACCGTATTTTGAACTTCAATAGTGTTTTAGATGATACAATTAGACCTGTGAAGTCTGTGCCAATAGATATATGATTGAATATTATGTTTTGGGGTGTTTTTCATGAATTTTACAATATGGTGATCTGTGATTCCGTAACATGTGAGTCTGTAACAGAAAAATATCATTTTTTTTACTTTTGAAAATGTTCAGATCAATTGGGTCATTACCATGAAACTTCATAGAAAAAACCATTTTAACGCTAATTTAACTATGAGGGGCACACTTTTGAAAAATAGATTTTTAAACAGTGTTTTTGTGGGGGTTAAAGTTGGTTATCCATAACAGTTACGGAATCACATATTTGCTTAATCGTCTGATTCCAGCCTATAGATGTCTTGAATATTCTTTAAATGGACTAGTTTCTTATCTTAACAATAGTTTGAAAAAAGAGTATCTGAAGTTCTAACTCATAGGTGATTTTGAGTAAGGTACAATTATTCAAATGTGTCATAGCACTAAACTACCCTTTTAAAACATTCATACAGTTTTAAAGTAGAGTATAATTAAGCTGGCCTGCAGTGCATCTCACCCAGAGTTGGACACCCAATCCCTCAAAAATCATCCATCAGGACACTTGACTTTTGTAAAATAGTAGATCTTTTAAGAATTCATATCTGTGGTGGACAGGAAAGCTCTTCAACAGAGATTTTAGATACCTTCACAGAAACATAAATCCTTCTTCAAGTAAAGAAGAAAATTGAAGTTTAGCATATGGCTAATGTAGCCCAGGTTCCGAAGTCTCTATTCATGCATTTTTCAAAACTTGATTACCTTCATAACATTTTAGAGGAATTCATTCAGTGTTTCAGATGGAACTTACACACTGTTGCAGACAGGAAACTTTTGTCATAAGTGGAAAAGGGGAAGGATTCAATACATAAAACATTTCTCAGAGAACAAACTTTTGTTACATCACTCAAAGATTGAATATAATCATATGGAAGACTCTTCTGAGACTGTTCTATACAAAGCCAGTCATCTAAATGATATATTACAGGTAAAATGATTTCAGAAACTAAATTTTCAGGTATTCTTCATTCACCTTATAGACATGTTTGATATGCTCCACTAAAAATATCCAACAGTCAATAAGATCACAAATGCATGATGAAAAAGAATTATTACATAGTATTTAGCAATTGGACATTGGTTATGTATGGTGGGAGAATGGAGGAGTTCGCTTCCTCCCATTCCTCCCATTAAATAAGAATCAATCAGCTTCTTTCACACCTAACTCGGTGTTTCTGAATCACTAGGCCCAGGACTTACTGTTGGGAGCCTAAATATCCAGTCTGTCAGGAACAAAACTGACATCATCAGGGATATTGTCATCAATCAAAACATCGATATCCTTTCCCTGACTGAGACCTGGATTACCAACAAGGAAAAAGATGACTTTTACGTGAAAGGACTGACATTCCCAGGCTATGAATTTAGCCACATACCGAGGCGAGGAAATCGTGGTTATGGTGGGGTGGGAGTACTACATAAGGCTTCCATTAAAGTAACCAGCTCTGAAAAGTACAAGTCAGACAGTTTTGAGAATATGCTGATTCAGTTCAATACTGGGTCACGTTGCCTCAATTTGGATACCTTATATAGGCCCCCACCCAATCAGAAGAATAAATTTACCAACACACAATTCTTCGAGGAGTTCTCCACATTTCTTCAAGACAGGGTGACAAGCTCTGGTGATCTACTAATCGTAGGAGATCTGAACTTTCACCTTGATAAAAAGAATGACACTTCTACTCGGAAACTCACAGAGTTGCTGGAGTCATTCAACATCCTGCAGTGTGTGAATACATCCACTCATATGTCTGGGCACACACATGATGTTATTATGTGTCGAGCTACAGACAACTTGATCCAAGAGGTCAAGGTGGGTGATATGATAACAGATCACAACCTACTGTTATGCACTGTCCACCATCCCAAGCCACACCTGCAGGAAAAGAAAATAGTGACTAGAAAACTCCGATCCATCGACTTGCCCAGTTTTAGGGAAGATATTGTGCAAGGGCTGACGGTTAATGATCATAATGAATCTGCTTCAGATCTTCTGAACAGATACAATGTTCATCTTACCAGCGTCCTTGACAAGCACGCACCAAAGAAAGAGAAGTCTGTTGTAGTTCGACCCCTACAACCATGGTTCACGGATGAACTACATCAGGCAAAAAATGAAAGGAGGAAAGCTGAGAGACTGTGGCGAAGGACCGGCCTTACCGTTCACAAAGAAATCTACAGGGCTTAGAAGTGCAAGTATAATACTTTACTACTAGACAGTAAAGCAACCTACTTCAATGAAAGAATCACAGAGTGCGGTAATGACTCAAAAGCTATTTCAAAAATTATAGACGACCTTCTTTTTCGACACAAAACGACAAAATTGCCAGCGTATAGTTCTGCTCAGGACCTCGCAAATAGATTTGCAACATTTTTCAAAGAAAAAATTGACAAAATCAGAGATGAGCTACCTGATTGCTCTGACATCGACCTGAACATACCCCAGGATAAGCCTCCCACAACACAGGAGGAGGTATGGAAGATCATATGTAAATCTCCTTCGAAAAGTTGTACATTGGACCCGATACCCACTTGGATCATCAGGGATGCCAAAAATGAACTGCTTCCAACAATCACAGACATCATTAATGCTTCACTGAGGTCAAGTGAAGTACCTACATCTATGAAATCAGCTGTGGTCACCCCTCTGCTTAAAAAAGCTACCTTAGACCCTGAGATACTAAAAAACTACCGCCCTGTTAGCAACCTTTCGTTTGTATCAAAGGTCTTAGAGAGGGTGGTTGCTCAGCGACTGACAAGTTACATGACAGATAACAATCTACATGAATACCTTCAATCGGCATATAAACCCGGTCACAGCACAGAGACAGCACTGGTGAAGGTACAGAATGACATTCTTACAAGCATTGACCAGCATGGAATTGTTATACTGATTCTTCTTGACCTAAGTGCAGCATTTGATACCATCAACCATGATGTGCTGTTTTCTAGAATGGAAAGCACTCTGGGTATAACAGGGCCAGCCCTTGAATGGTTCCGTTCATATCTTGGTGACCGTACTCTTCGAGTTCAGATAGATGATTCATTCTCCGCATCACAGGAAATCCTATGGTCTGTACCACAAGGATCAGTGTTGGGCCCTCTGCTCTTCCTGATTTACTTCCTACCCTTAGGAATACTGATACGAAAGCATGGTCTAGAACTCCATGCTTATGCGGATGATACGCAACTCTACATCTCTATCAAACCTATCAATCAGCGTGAAGTGGACGAAGGTGTAGCTAAGTTGGAAAACTGCCTCACTGACATCTATACATGGATGTCTCAAAATAAACTGAAATTGAATGCAGACAAAACTGAGGTAGTGGTCATGGGTACCCCACAGATGCGGGCGAAAATCTCCATTCCTAGTATTACCGTAAATGGTGTAATAGTACCAGTTCTTAATGAACCCGTCGGTAATCTGGGCGCTGTTTTTGATCCGAACATGAATATGTCTGCACATGTATCAAAAGGTATCAAGTCTGCAAATTACCACCTTAGGAACATTGGGAAAATAAGGAAATTTCTCAATACTGATACAACCAAGAGTGCCATCGTCTCACTGGTGACATCACGCCTTGACTATTGTAATGGACTTCTCTGTGGAATTACTGATGAGCTGCTATGCAGGCTCCAGAAAGTCCAAAATAATGCTGCTAGAGTGGTTAGTGGCTCCAAAAAGTATGATCACATTACACCAGTTCTAAAAGATCTTCACTGGCTGCCCATCAGGAAAAGGATTGACTTCAAGATTCTGGTTTTGACTTTCAAATGCATGCAAGGATGTGCCCCTCTATACTTGAGGGAACTGTTAGTCAAACAAGCTAATACAAGGACTGTAAGATCAAACACTAAGAACTTATTACAGATACCACTCACTAATCTGAAAAGGTTCGGTGACAGAGCGTGCTCACCCAGAGGCCTGCTCTCGGGGCGTGCTCGCCCAGAGGCCCACTCTCGGGGCATGCTCGCCCAATGGCCCGCTCTCGGGGCGTGCTAGCCCAGAGGCACGCTCTCAGGGTGTGCTCACCCAGAGGCCCGCTCTTGGGGCGTGCTCGCCCAGTGGAGCGCTCTCGCGGCGTGCTCGCCCAGAGGACCGCTCTTGGGGCATACTCGCCCAGAGGCCTGCTCTCAGGGCGTACTCGCCCAGAGGCCTGCTCTCGGGGTGTGCTCGCCCAGAGGACCGCTCTTGGGGCATACTTGCCCAGAAGCCCGCTCTCTAGGCGTGCTCGCCCAGTGGCCCGCTCTCTAGGCGTGCTCGCCCAGAGGCCCGCTCTCTAGGCGTGCTCGCCCCGTGGCCCGCTCTCGGGGCGTGCTTGCTCAGAGGCCCGCTCTTGGGGCGTGCTCGCCCAGAGGCCTGCTCTCGGGGCGTGCTCGCCCAGAGGCCCGCTCGCTGGGCCTGCTCGCTGAGTGGCCCGCTCTCTGGGCGTGCTCGCCCAGTGGCCCGCTCTCGGGGCGTGCTTGCCCAGAGGCCCGCTCTCTACGCCTGCTCGCCCAGAGGCCCGCTCTCTAGGCGTGCTCGCCCAGTGGCCCGCTCTCGGGGCGTGCTTGCCCAGAGGCCCGCTCTTGGGGCGTGCTCGCCCAGAGGCCTGCTCTCGGGGCGTGCTCGCCCAGAGGACCGCTCTTGGGGCATACTTGCCCAGAAGCCCGCTCTCTAGGCGTGCTCGCCCAGAGGCCCGCTCTCTAGGCGTGATCGCCCAGTGGCCCGCTCTCTGGGCGTGTTCGCCCAGTGGCCCGCTCGCTGGGTGTTTTCGCCCAGAGGCCCACTCTCTGGGCGTGCCCAGAGGCCTGCTCTCGGGGCGTGCTCGCACAGTGGCATGCTGTCAGGGTGTGCTCGCCGAGTGGAGCACTCTTGCGGCGTGCTCGCCCCGTGGCCAGCATGCGAGTCAGGGGGAACACGGCACTCAAAACCCTCACCAGGCACGTGCAAGTCTGCTCACTGGAGTCCCCAGTGCAATGCCTCAGAATGACTAGCTATTCTGCCCAGTAGTAGGACATGCAAACACCTCTTCAGCAGATTCCTCTCTGATGGTTTCACAGACCTCAGGACTTTGTTTCGGCGAGAGTATAAGTGGTTGTCCTACATACATGACCTACATACAGCTCGCCAAAACGATTGTGGTGGTCGCATGCCTTGTTCTCGCCTGTGATTGGACGCCATGTGTCCCCCTTATAATTCAAGTTTTATGTGTGTTTTCTATAGTTACCCAAGTACACTTCATTAATGCTCTGAAAATTTCGTGGCTCAAAAGATTGATAAATCAGACAAAAGGATGGGCAGAGTTCCCAATCAAAAATGGGATAAATGAATTATTAAGATATGGAGATGGTTATCCGAAACAAATTATAATGAAAATAACAAATAAATTTTGGCGAGATGTGGTACTGAGTATCATTGAATTCAATAACGCGACAAATCAGGAAAAAAAATACATACAATATATGCCACTATGGCATAACAGTTCAATAAAGATAGAATATAGAAAAGAATGGGAAAAAAAGGTTACCACATTATTGAGGATATATTAATGGATGATGGATCCCTATTTTCGGAAGAAAAAATGAGAGAAAAAGGTTTGAAAATTAACTTTCTAGATTATGCCAAACTCAAGCATTCAGTTAAAAATCTTGAAATAAAAAAAGGGAAATATATGAAAAAGATTGGTCCACGCCTCCCCAAAATATTATTTGATATCGGTTTAACAACAAAAGTATGTAATAAAGCATATAACAGATTAATGAAATACAATGGAAATGTTATAAAAGAGGTGACAGAAAGATGGGAAAGGTGTTTAAATGAAGAAATAAGACATGATATTGTAGAAAGGGCATTTACTGAATTACGCAAAAGTAAAGAAAGCGTATATCAAAAATACCTACAGTTTAAACTTTTACATCATAGAACGGCAATAAATGAAAAACTTTATAAAATGAAATTATCGGAAACTAACATATGTCAGATATGCTTAACAGATATAGAAACTATAAAACACGCTTTTTTAGAATGTACATCAGTTGTTCAACTTTGGAGACAAATTGAAAATTGGATTTCCCAAAAGATAGATAAAGCAGTAAAGTTATCCAATATTGATAAAATATTTGGAAGATATTCTTCAGATGAAATAATAGACAAAATTATAATATGTACAAAAACAATAATCTTCAATAACAGAAAAAATGGGAAAAATCACCATTTAAATGATGTAAAGAGGGCTTTATTCAAACAACTACTTATCGAAGAATACCAAGCTACTCTCTCTTTTAATGATAATAAGTTTATGGAGTTATGGGGATCAGTGTACTATGAACTACATAATATGTATTCAGTGTGAGAGTAAAATGTGAGAAAAGTTGTATTAAACCATGGTCTGCTCAAAGTCAGGAAACAAACTGACAGAAGAAAATGAGTATGTAGCATTGCATTTATTTGTGAAGTTGACATACTAAGATAAATAAAAAACAGCAGTTTTTGCGAAATTAAAAAAAAAAGTACACTTCATTATCATTACTGTAATTGTTTATATATGATAAGTTATTGAGGACTGAATAAAAAAATATATGTCTATCTCCCATCGTTCATAGCGTGAACCAGGCGAGAACCACTATCGATCGTCGGTTCTCGATTTTTAACCAGACTATGTCACTCGGCAAGGTCAAGGTGAGAACCAGGCGAGAACCTGCTTGCAAAAACGACTTTGGGAGGAACCAGAGCACGTGACTATCGACACCCGACGTCGCGGAAACTCACTCCTTGAGTGAAGAGGATGATGGTACTGACTGACACATGGAAGGCATATATAGCTTTCTCCACTTGCCATATACCGGTATGATTGCCCACACCAAGGGCAAGGGTTTTCATAAGAAAGTATCTTTTTTTTTCAAAGCAGTTGGAGATCCCTAGCAATACTTCATTGAACGTTGCTGGATTCATCCGCATCAAGTTACGAAAACTGCCAACATTCTCATTCTGAAGTTCGACCATCAACCTGTCATAATGGCCATGAATAGGTCTTCAGAGAAGCCAAGGTTTCACCCAAACAGCCCTTCTTCTCTTTCGCCTCCTCCTTTCTTGGAGCAGCACTTAGGCTATAGCTGCTTGAATCTGCACATGGGATCTGTTCTGCTGAAGTTGTAGTTGAAAAAACGAGTGTCCTTGGTGTTATAGGTCTGTTTATGGTGACATACAATGTAGATATGATTATTCCATCAACCTATCACCATTATTTATACTAGTACCAGATTGCTGCCCTTGTCAATTAATTCCGCCATCAACCATCACACCTCCGGGGTTGATACATGCCCAATGAAGATGGCGGAAGACTGCACTGCTGCTGCCAGCATCATCACGGTTCATGACATAACCACTGTGGCTTGGGTGCAGTTCCGAATTTTCCAAATGTTGTCGTTCAAGTGCCCATCGCATGGCAGTTGATGGCAATTGTCTAACTGTTGCTCTGAACCGCCTAAGTGTAATCCCGACTTTAGTGATAATGCTTTTGGTCCTCTACTATTTTTAGGTGGTCCGGCATTTCCACGTTTTGGGAGGCAGATGTACGCAAGGCATCCCCATCCAAATTCCCCGCGTCATAGAGGCTTCAAGGTCAGTTGAAGACTGCGCATTGATGTGTCAACTAATAGAGGATTGTAATTTCTTCATCTTTGGAGACACCGCATACAACCGAACATTAAATACCTACTGTTTTCTGAAGTCTGGAAGAGTGTGTGACGTCACAGTTGACGTAGGTACGAGACAATGGATTTACAAGAAAGGTAATTTTCTTTAAAGGGTTTTTTGACGGAAGATTTTCGGGAACTGCAAAGTGATTAAACTGGTTTAAAAGGTAATAACCATAATTAGATAATGTATTCACACATACTTACCAGCGCTCACCAACTTACCTACGCACCTATTCACACAGGCATGTACATACATGTGCATGCAAACATGCGTACTAGTGGAAAAACTGAAATTAATACCAATTAAATCAAATTAAATTGATATTAATATAAATTGCAGGTTTGGATGTATATATATATATATATATATAAATATATATACATATATATAAATATATATTTATTCATTTATATATATATATATATATATATATATATATATATATATATATATATATATATATATATATATATATATATATATATATATATATATATATATATATATATATATATATTGCAGTAGGTAGGGTCAACAGCTACTGGGATGGAAAATACATAGCCTTCTACTGGAGCTGACATCATTTATTGAACTCCCTGAAAACTGCAACAAAGTATACAAAACACTTACTATTTACCACAGCATTGCAGATCGTCACATCACATATACAAGTATCATGACTAACACTGAAATTCCATACACATTTCACTATCAGTTACTGACAAATACATTTTACTAACAAATAGCACCATATTACATATAGCATACAAATAGGTTCACTTAGCAGAGCTTAGTTTATTTCATACATAGTTATTGGTTAAATGTTGCATACCTCTTTGCTCTCTCTAGTTCAATTGTAATAAGTGTGTGGCTCATTCCTGCTGCTCACTTCCACATGTTCTCATCATGAAAGTCAAAAGTGGTCTGACCAGTTGATCCCTGGTCGGTGAGTATAGGGGCCTAGAATCAAAAGGAGGCTTGGCCACATTCATTACGCATAAACAAAGGGTTTAACATTTCAAGTATAGAGGGCAGCACCTTACTCAGGTAGCTAATTATAGAAAAGAAAACATAACAATCATTACAATATATATCACAGTTAATACAATGATTCGATTTTGCAGCATGCACGGATGGTACCTATGGGCAAAACTGTAATAACACATGCTCGGACAACTGCAAAAGTGCAAAGTGTCATCATGTGACTGGAAACTGCGACTGTGATGATGGTTGGCATGGAGATAACTGCACCCATGGTAGGCTACTGTCTTATATTGTCGTTAGATGGGCTAGCCAAAGATTACTAAAAAGCTGGCTTTGACTGCTTCTTTATTTCTTTTTTACAAACTTGTTATCACTTGCACAGGGTTACCCATTGTCAATCTATGTTCATATAAATTATTAGTAACATGTGATTATATATGTCACTCTTCTGTATATTCAAGATGTTTTATTGTAGATTCAAACTTAGAACCACACGTTAACAGCCTGGTCTTACTTAATAAATTACTGTAGTGCATACCATTTCACTGTACAGCATGAGAACCTGCTTCTTGATTTTTGCAGCATGCATGTCCACTACTTGGGGACCTAACTGTAGCATGTTCTGCTCTGAACGTGGCAAGATAGAAAGTGAATACCATTGCCTAAACTCCCTTATTCTTATTTCTTTCGCATATTCACTTTATTTTTGCAATTATCCTAAGTGACCTTTCAAATGTTAGGTTTCCAGAGTATTCATTTACGTTTATTTAGACACACGTTTATGTAGGAATCAGGCAAATAAATGGGATAAGTACCAGTGGACAATCCTATTAAGTTAACTCCTGCTCTGGAATATCCCTCGGGGTATTGCAATGGTTTCCGTGTGTACAGACCTGCTAGGGGAGGAAGGTCGTGTGAGCACTTTGGTGGATACAAGACTATAAACCGAAAACCTTTATTTGACCACTCGTGTGACTGCTCTTAAGGCACATATCAATCTTGGTTGCCATGTCAATTATATCGTTTGCAAAGAAGATAAGGGATACTCAATCCCTATCTAAGTATGTGGTTCACACCCGATTTCATCTTCAACTCCTTTTATAACAGCATTAGTATCCAGTGTGAACAAGTAGTTCAACCTCCTTTTGATCTTATAGGTAAATTGTAGTTATTGCCAATATACTTCCCTTACTGTAATGTTTATTACAGTATTTACGGTAATTCTTATCATCATTTTTTATTTAAAGGAATGCATGCATGTATATATGTATATATATATATATATATATATATATATATATATATATATATATATATATATATATATATATATATATATATAAATATCTATCTATATATAAATAAATCTCTCTCTCTCTCTCTCTCTCTCTCTCTCTCTCTCTCTCTATATATATATATATATATATATATATATATATATATATATATATATATATATATATATATATATATATATATATAAATATATATATATATATATATATATATATATAAATACATGCATGCATACATACATACATACATACATACATACATACATACATATATATATATATATATATATATATATATATGTATATGTATATATATATATATATATATATATATATATATATATATATATATATATATATATATATATATATATATATATATATATATGTGTGTGTATATATATATATATATATATATGAGCTTTTTTCTCTTGGTTTCGTGTGTATCATTTCCGTGAAGGAAGTTGATATTCCATTTCATTTTCCATGTACAGAATGCCCTCGTGGTTCGTATGGAGCAGATTGTAAAGAATCCTGCCCATCAAGATGTGCCAATTCATCCTGTGATCACTTGACTGGGGAATGCCCTTGCATCGATGGATGGAGTGGTCTAAACTGTAGCGTTCGTAAGTGGCGGTGGTATACTTACCTTCAATTAGGTCAATCAGTTAACATAGAGTACGCAAATGTGTTTCTTTCATACTGTGACCTCTTAAAATGTACATATGGCTTTTGATAAAATCATATATGTGTAATGTCAACTGACAAATATTTCCAAACGACTAAATTCAACCAGCCTCATAGTATACAATAAAAAACTAACATAGAACATTCCACTTTTAATCACTTTTACTTCCATTTGCGGCTAACAAACATAGGTTCTGTATTGCATATTTGCTTACTAAAATAATAATGTACACTTATAGCAAATGATTTTATATTGTAAAATGTAATTGATTTATGAGCAATTTCAACTGATGACGAATACAACCAACCCACTTCATCTTCCAAATTGAACTAGTCAAGAGACAGCGGGACAATTCTTTGCTGAGATTTACATCTACTTTGGACACATAAATTTACATCTTTGGAAATCCCCTTTGATGTTCACAACATGGCAGATATTACCAATTTCAATATTAGAAGCAAAATTGGAGAAATCCAATTCTAATACGAATATGGTCCACTAGATTTGTAACTCCAACTGAAAAAAATCATTAAAGGTCTGCTATTATCAAAACTAACTCATGTCCTGCTGTCTCCTCTCATCCTCTGTTAGCCTCAATACTATAGAAAGAGTCTCACTCCCGGGGGGGGGGGGGGGGGGGGGGGGGTCTTGGGTATTTAGGGGGGCGCATACGCTCGTTATCAAAATTAAAAAATACCCCTAGAGCACTGATTTCTGGCCCAAAAAGCACCCTTATTATAATAAAATGTTGATTTTTTCCACTTAATAAACACCCCTTCTTTTATCAAAACACTGACATTGGATGAACGGGAACACGTATTCTAACTTAAGATATAATAATCCCCTGCATGTTTAGCGGCATCAAACTCGGAAGCCCAGTCACTTCGAGAGTCAATCGGCGTCAGAGCCGCGTATATTTCGTGGATTGTAAGGGGATTTTGACCCCCGTACTTCTTACCTGGGTACAAAAAAGTACCCTTTTTTACGAAATCGCGGACATGCGGAGGTCTTAAAAAAAGACCCCTTCTTCCGCGAAATCCATAACGCAGGTGCGGCCCCCTCTGTACCGGAGTGCCCCCCCCTGAGGTCTCACTGTATCTCATTCCAGCTGTCAAATAACCAATCTCTGCAATTTCCTTGAATCCTACTAGGATGGGTGTGCGGACCACTCTCAGCTCCTACTCTTATCCCAATAAGCTGGTTATTCATATATTGCCCTCCAACTTTGTAATCTTACTAAGACTATTTTCAACTATAGAATGACTTCACTCTTTTTAATGATATTTTTCAATATATTTTCACTTATTTTTGGACTATTTTTTCAAATTAGGGGTAAGGCAAAAGAAAGTCCCATGAAATCATTCTCGGGTCTACTATTGAGTTTATTTTTGTTGCATTAAGAAGAAAATAAATTGCTTGTAATTTAGGTATATAGCGGGAGTTTTGAATGCTTTTGATCCCCAAAAGAGTTTGCAAAAAAATTGCAATAAATCTAGCATGTTGGCACTAATCTACACATTAAAGAGTGATACATGCAGCTATCTCAAGACAGTTCTCAACTTCTCATGATAAACCTTGAACGCCAAAACATGGTTCTAAAGACTATAATTGTTCAGTTATCTGTAAAATTGACAAAGAAATGACAAATAACCGTTTTTACATGATGACATCTTAATTTGCATATATATGGCACATTGGACATTCTGTTTACATTTTAGTATAGCAAATCGTTTTTACACCTTTATTCCTCTATAAAACCGCCAATTAGATTTACGAGGGTGCACGCTAACCCCTTTTTGACTAAATACATGGTTTGAGGAGTGTGTGATTACCTGTGGTTGATATACAACGTATATGCACTTATAAGTACAATAAAATTCGTCTCCTTGACAATTCAAATCAAAAACACAATTTGATCCAGCCTGATGCTTCTAGAAAAAAGTGCAAAGCATTTTTGAGGCTTACACCTTAATAGAAACAGTACTTGCAGTGCGAATCTTTTTTTCTTTAGACAATATGAAACCTCAACAACATTTATACCTTTTTTATTCAGCAATGCCTTGTGCATCAGATAAGCTCTGTGACACAGAAGCTTCCATGAGTCTTGGTGTAATTGCTGCCATCAATGCTGCCATCATTCTGTTGTTAATCATAATCCTAGACCTATTTGCAAGAAGAAGGAAGACTAAAGAAGCCCTGTAAGTTCAAAACTTTCAGTATCAATTACTAATGCGTCATTACTCTTTCTGGAAATGTAAGTTGAATGACCATTATAAGTCTTTATAATATCCCATAGAAAAGATCTAATAAAATGGAGAAAAGTAGTGTCAAAAAGCCTTAATCATTTGTAATATAAAGCAAAAGCACAATATAAATGCAGGGACTGGACACAAACCCCTGGCATAAATTCAATGCATTCCTTCCATTTAGATGTTAAAGGGAACCAATATTGTACCTTTCAATCAGTAAATATATATATATATATATATATATAAATATATATATATATATATATATATATATATATATATATATATATATATATATATATATATATATATATATATATATATATATATATATATATATTGCATTCTGTATCACCAGGTGAGTTGAAAAGTTGTTCTTGATTGATTGATTCTATTGTATAACTTTCTGCTTTATAAAACAAGTCCATATATAATTATATATATATATATATATATATATATATATATATATATATATATATATATATATATTATATATATATATATATATATATATATATATATTTATATTTATATATATATATATATATATATATATATATATATATATATATATATATATATATATATATATACGAAAGCTATTCATATATAGCAGCCATGTTTTTGTAAAATGCTATTTTTCTTAGTACAAACAAATTAACAATAGAGAGATTGAAACTAGATTTAGTACTACAATTGCAAAAACAATTTTGTTAATCAACCCATATTCAGTAAGAAGTTGAAAGGGACCTGACTCACAAATCCAAGGTTACTGAGCACTTTTCTTGGACGTTTTCCCGTAATGGTGCAGACAGATTCTCTTTATTTTAGACTTCATTGTCAATAACATCACATTAAGTCAAAAGGAGTTACGTTTTCATATCAATTGGTCCATGTTTACTGTCATTACACAATACTACCAGAAGTGCATTATTTAGAAAAAACTGTTGATTGTTTGTAGGAGAAGAAAACAGATGTATGAAGTCTATCATCCTTAGGTTTTCCAAGAACCCTTCCGATGGAGTCAACAACTCGTCTACAGTTTCTGCCCTACGACTGCCATCTTCACAAGAGGCCACTGATAGTCAACTATACAACATACCAGAACCTGTTGATCCATTTCGTCTTAGGACGTCTAATAATAGTGTTATGTACCAATCTTCAGGGGGTATAAAAGCAGAAAGGGTCAGTGCCGGTAGCAATCAGTATGATATATACAGTAGCATTGACAACGAAGATCCAAATGTCGAAGATCATTACAGTGTGCCAAGTGATTTGAGAGCGTAGGAGTATGAGAACACAGTTGACCCAAGGGGAGGTGATATTGCTTAACATAAATATGATCTGAGTAGATGAATGATTTAAGGAGAGGTAATGATGGTGTTGGTCTGGACTCAAACTGTTCTTCAACAATGACAAAGGACCACCTTTTGGTAATATTTTATGGCACTAAATAACCTTTGCGTGACAATGTTCCTTTAAACACTCATTCATTCATTCTATTGCAGTAGGTAGATCAACTGCTACTACTGGGATGTAAAACGCAAAGGCTTCTACTGGAGCTGACATCATTTATTAAACTCTGTGAAAACTGCAACAAAGTATACAAAAATGCTTACTATTTAACATGTGACATTGCAGATAGTCACGTCACATATACAAGAACCATGACAAACACTGCAATTCCATACATTAAACTATCAGTTACAAATACATTTACTAACAAATATCACCATATTACACGTAGCATACAAATAGGTTCACTTAGCAGAGCTTAGTTTATTTCATATATAGTTATTGGTTAAATGTTACATACCTCTTTGCTCTCTCTAGTTCAATTGTAATAAGTGTGGCTCATTCCTGCTACCCATTGCCACATGTTCTCTTCAAGGAAGTCAAAAGTGGTCTGACCAGTTGATCCCTGGTCAGTGAGTATAGGGAGCTTGAATCAAAAGGACGCTTGACCACATTCATTACGCATAAGAATCAAAGGGTTAAACATTTCAAGTATAGAGGGCAGCACCTTACTCAGGTAGCTAATTATAGAAAATAAAACATAACAATCTTAACACATTTATTCTCATTCACTGTTGAGAATTGCACCCTAGTGAGGTTGAAAACAACACTGTTTCATAGCCAATCTTAAAGGTGTTTACATGTCCATAATTATAGCACAAAGGGATTGGGCTTTCTGATGCAGATATTTATGCTGGAGCCACGCACTCTTCTATCTGCGATCAAAACTGCATTGATGCCATATTCAGTTTCAGTTAATATTTCAGGAATAACCTGAAATACGAAAATACACATTCAATGTGTGTTTTCAGTATTATATACTTAAGGTAGCCATATACCATTACTAAGTAGTAGTAGTAGTAGTAGTAGTAGTACTAGTAAACATCACTTTCTCTACTATAAAGGATTGGAATCATGTCTAGCAAGTTGTAAATGTTGGAATTCACCTGAGTGATTGCCAAGGGGAAGGTGGTGACCTAACACCAGGTTTTGGCAAGTATTAGTAGTAGTAGTTGTAGTAGTAGTAGTAGTAGTAGTAGTAGTAGTAGTAGTAGTAGTAGTAGTAGTAGTAGTAGTAGCAGCAGCAGCAGCAGCAGCAGCAGTAGTAGTAGTAGTGGTAGTAGTAGTGGTAGTAGTAGCAGTAGTAGTAGTAGTAGTAGTAGTAGTAGTAGTAGTAGTAGTATACTCTAAATCATACGGCTGCTTGAAAGGCATGTTCAAAGCGGCCACAACCAATTCTAGTTGACTTCTGAAACTCTGTGAACTCAATGATTGCCCAAACATGAGACGTTGGGCGAGCAGTTATGATCATATCCAGGCAGTAGGAAAAGATTTTAAGCAGGCAGTGGCGACACCTTAAACTGGTCCACGACTTCAGAAAATTATGAGATAGCTTCCAGAGACAACGTAACAGGGAAGGGTATGCTAGAAATGGTTTCTTCATACTCCCCTAGGGAAATATCACCTACCAGTTTAAACTTATGTATGAGTGACTTAGAAAGTCAGAATAACAAAAATCCATCTATTCTGGTTATGCATCTTTTCTGTTGCTGGTGATTCATCATGTGCTAAATGGATTTATAATTGACACTGGTTTTACGACTGTTCATCTGCTATCATTATTTTTTCCTGACCAGTGATAATGTAGCTTTAAGGAGCAGAATAGAAATAAACATTACCATTTAGTAGTAGTAGTAGTAGTAGTAGTAGTAGTAGTAGTAGTAGTAGTAGTAGTAGTAGTAGTAGTAGTAATAGTAGTAGCAGTAGTAGTAGTAGTAGTAGTAGTAGTAGTAGCAGTAGTGGTTGTAGTAGTAGTAGTAGTAGTAGTACAAGCAGTAGTGGAAGTAGTAGTAGTAGTAGCAGTAGCAGTTACAATAGTAGTAAAGATAGCGGCATAGCAGTAGCTGCAGTTACAACAGATAATAATGTTTGTTGAAGGCTTATATTGAGGGGATACTTTATATAGTCCCTTTATGTTGTATTTGAAAAAAAACATTAGAACATCTAAATTTTCATAGCAGCTGTCTCAATAATGACTCTCATAGACCACTCGTTGCTTACACTTGGTATCCTACTATGTAACCGGAACCATGGCAACCTTTGTGTCCCGCCTGTTGGGAAACCATGTGCTCTGAAAAGGCAGGATACACTGTATGAGACAATTTCCTGGATGAATACAGCAATTGACATGCATGCAACAGAGAGATAGAGTTCCCTTATTTGTTAAGTGGAGTGGTTGCACACAATAGCACAGTACAATGCCTGAGTACAGGATATATATTAACACTGTTGATTTTGTTTTACAATATGTTTTCTGTATACCAATCGTGATGGTATCAGAATAAATATCATATTATTTGTAGTTTCCTCTGTAATTGTTTACAGTGTACATATGTATTGTCACTATAAACCATTGTAGTTTTCTATGTAACTGTTTACAGTATATATACATATTGTCACTATTTGTCATTGAAATATTTCAATTGATACCTTTTCTTTTCAAATTGTTGTGTTTTCCTGTTTATCAATGAATGTATTTCTCTAAATAGTAATGATTTTAGCTTCATTTTGGACATTGAATAAATGTGGGGTACTGTTTGTCTTGAGACCATTGTAGGTTACCTTTTTGCTCATTAATATGACAAAGTTTGACAATGGAACGTTTGCCAAGTCAACTAACATTTGTTCCCAGGTTTCAAAGCCTAGAGTAATTGTCCTGTCTACAATATAATCCCAAAGCTATGCAGTCTTTCGGCAAATAAAGAGCATATGTTCAACACCATTTATTGAGATATTACAGAACATGCATAGTTCTGAACTTGTTCTACCCAGGTATTGCGATGTAAGTTGAAAGAATGTGTAAGTTCACTAGAGCAGAAATTCAGATTTGCTTTTTCTTTCCACTTATTACTGACCTCACCCAACATTTGATTTTCCTGAACCATCAACCTTTAGTAAAGGTTAGTAAAGTGCCTAACGACAATATACAGTTTGAAAACGAATTTCCAGGAGCAGTGATTTGATAATCTGGAATTTCTCTTCAGTCTTAAAGTTCTTTGATTTTAATGGAAATATATGTGTGCTCCATAAAGTTAATTTCCAAACTACATTTCTCATTAATATTTTTCTGGTGGTAGAGAGATTTTCAATAGTCAATGAAGTCAGATACAACCATTAAGCCCTTGGTCAACCATTCCCTTCTGATTTGCAGACTTAAGTATAGGTTGTACCAAATTTAAGTTTCAAAGATCGCACACTTATATAAAACTGTTACTACTCCATAGTATTTTCAGAGAGTTTATGATATCCAGTCAGTGTTAGTTATCAGTCATATCTCGAAGACGTTGTATGTAATCAGAACCAAATCTGAAAAAACACCATTGATATATATGTATTTAGGGAATATCTTCCATTTACTAGAATTTTTCAGGTATCTTTTAAGCCATCCCAAATTTTAGAGATAGATCAAGTAGTTTTATGTTATGATGCTTGAGGCCTCCACTTTGTATATCTGCCTCCAAAATTTCCCTCCTCAATTTTGGAGGTTTTCTGTTTCAGAGGAATTCAGAGAAAAGGTTATAGAGGTTCTTGGACGTGTCAACAAGATGAAACATTATACATTATTAGCCCTTATCAGTCAAACTTGTCCCGAGATATAGAGGTTCTTGGACGCGTGTGCTAGAGAATGATATTTCTTACACGAGGGGACAGAATATTAATCTTGGAACGAGCCTCTGGCGAGTTCCATGAAGAAAATTCTGTCCCCGAGTGTAAGAAATATCATACTCTAGCACACAAGTTAAAGAACCTATTTCTACCACGTCCCATTGATAAATAAACAGTAAATAATCGGGGAAGCTTCACATATAATGAGCGTGCCTGAGCACGTGCCTGGCATTTCTAGGTCACGTTGCTAAGCAACGAACATGGTGCATTGTTCCATAAATGGCAATCTTTACCAAATATGGCAATAAAATCATTCCAAATGCCCATTGGGAATGGCCATTTGGAATCGAATTTCTTCAATGGGTATTTCGGCCCCATAGTGGTAGAAATCAATTTCTTGGATAGGGGGTTCATCTGGGCTCCGAAGAGACAGAAGCTTCTGGGTTAATTTTGATAATCGGAGAGATTTGATAGTCGTAACTAAGTTGCGAGCCTGCTAGGTTTTAAATAACTGTTTTATCTCTACTGTTTATCTATATGTATATTCAATTTAGTAATTTCCACCATTATATTTATGTTGTAGTGGTTCCCTAGAAGTTGTATTTTCCCTGCCAAGGTATGCTTCCGTCTCTCGAAACCCAAACTTTAACAACTCTTGTCTTATCATTGATAGTTGCCAACTCAGATATCCTTTTGAACCACTAACCCTTATGCTGCTGGAGGCTAATTTAGCCAATATAAAATGACGCAAAAATTGAAAAATGATTGAAACCCTGGCATATGGGTACTCATCTGAGAGTTCTCATCAAGAGCTTTCCAATGAATACCAACATGACGGGGTTTGGATGGATTTCAAGAAATGTTGCGTCCTTGTGCTCTGGATGAATGTAGCCTCAGCATTGCAAGGGTTAAAATCCTCACTCTCTGTTGTGTTGTCGTCACCCTGCACTTAAATTTCAACGAGAATTTTATTTTATGTAAGGCATGCACAGCCCTGCCAACCTTTGATATTTTAAATGATGCAGATAAATTGGTGTTCTTATTGTCCAACTGTAAGATCATATTTTTCAGTGTCAAATATTATTATCGGAACTGATTATCAAGAGCAGATTTTATGTGATATCAATACATTTTTAACAATATATATCCAGTATTCATTAAGTGTATAGGTCGAAGTTGACTGTCATGCCTGTACAATTCTATAATGGGTAAGACTTTAATAAAATGTTCTTATCTCATCTTATCTTGTCTTGTACCATACCAACACTAGTACTATTATCATCGACGTACATGCCGAATTCAACGGATGTCGGATTATACTATTCAAGCCCCTACTGAAGCACCCTTAAGAGAGCTCAAAACATATAACTGGTTATAGAAAAAAATCTGAGGGGCGGACCATTTAATATTCTCATTGAGGGGTGAGGCGGGGGGGGGGGGGGGGGGGGGGGCTATCCTTTTGACCTAATCATAATTCTCTGCCCTCTGGCAGAGTCACAAATTCTCAAATTTCAAGGCTAGAATATTTTAAGGCTACCTTTTGGGGCCAGAATAATTTTACCTATTCTCAGGACTAGAATTGATTTCCTAAAAAGGTTACTGCTTGAACTCTTTAACATCTAGCGTCGCCACTTTTCATAAATTTTACTCAAAAGTGTCATGGAGTATGGCCATAATTTTAGGAGCGTCATCTACAGTGTATTTTTTTGAAAGGCAGGAACAAAGTGCGTTATTTCAAATGTCCCCATCAATGTACATTTTAATCATATCTGCAAAAAGTGGAAGCATCCGCAAGTTGTATACTACCCATACGAAAAGTTTCATGCATGAGAAATCGTGGCGAGAAAATTTTGTACATGAAAATATGAAATTTCCATGCATGAAAATGATGTTTTCATGCATGAAACTTTCATTTCATTATCATGCATGGAAATGTCAAAATTGTACATGGAAATTTCATTTTCATGCATGAAAATTTCATTTTTATGCTAAGATCTTTATTCGTGCATGAAATCTTCTGCACGGGCATAACATGTCTGAAAGGTCATTAGAGGTTGTATCAATGTCATTTTAATTTTTCAAATGATTTGTATTTCTGCAAGCTATTTGGTGGCCAAATTTCATAAAGTTTTGGTCATGCACTCTAGAGATACAGGGCCACTTGACAATCTGGGCCCATTTGGCCCCATAGTGAAACGTCACCCCCTAGACAGACTATACCCTAGACTATGGGATATTATTAGCCTTCATAGGTGCAAGGGAGGTCTCAAATTGAACTTGAGCAAAAATGAGCAAAGTGTAGTAATATTTGGTGGTCCTATGACTATTGGGAAATCTAGCTTATAACACCATCAGACTTTCAACTACAGCAGTGTTAACTGATACTTAAACCATGTCATAAGAACCCATTGAATTTGCGTAGTATATAAATCTGGATAAAAATACACACACTGACATTTTGCCTGCTGCATTAGTTTCTAAACAAAGGTGACTAAGGTTATTTTCAACTATCGAATGACTTTACTCTCAAATGAGAAGTTAAAATACTGTGTCTGCTGTCAGACTTTGATTTGTAAAGAAGTGTTACTCAAAAACTGGATTTGGTGCACTTTCTGTTAAAATATGGTTCTACCGAACCACTTGCAAACCTTTTTTTTACAGCCAACCAGTCAATTTTATCAAGTTCAAATCCTTTCTGATAACAAAAATGCATATAAAAACGATTACGGATTTTTTTGGTATTTTAAAATATATTCACATATTTTCTGCCCATTTCTTCCAGATAGGGGTAGGGGAAAAGAAAGTGTAATAAAATCATGCTTCGGCCTCCTATTGCGCTTATTTTTTTGTTATATTTAGCAAAAAAGGAATGAATGTGATATAGGTATATAATGCAGGTAGTTCAGACATAAACCCTACCTATTTTCTCATTTCTGATATCATATGGACGGTAGGGTTTAGTTTCATCTCTTATGAATTACGTTAGCACTATTACGCCGAGATTTTGAGCAGAAGCATTTAGCTATAATCTGAGCACATGCAAACAGATGGATACTAAGTACATATTTTTCCTCTTTTCAATAACCTACAGAACAGATTCAATTTGAAATTTGGATAAGCGCAGACGCAACAAGTATATTATTAACCTAAATAGCATGCATTGTTTCTATTTCGAAATATCCAGAAAAAGGTTCAATATTATTGAACTAATAATACAGGGTGCTTTTGTATATATTTGACCCCCCAAAACTTATAACTTAAAGTTTGTCAAAAGCTTTGAAATATTGCACTATATGTAGCATCTCTGTGTATGATCAGAGCAGGGGAATATTTATTTGTGCAGAATAGTAGCGAAAGGCATTGAAACAGTATCAGGGAGGTCTGTATATTTGACCTGTGGTGATTGTGAAGTGACCATGTTGGACATGCCTGACGAGGGCACGATGCACTGTGAGCCGTCGGCCGACATAGATAAATGGGACGGTTTCTCCGTCATCAAAACTAGAACATCACTTGACGGTACGGAGTGAAACTTTAGATGAACAAGTGGATATGAAGCCAGCATATTGGCGTGCAAATTTCTCTATAGGGTGAACAATACGAGAGACCCTATTAATCGTTGCCTCCTAATGTCGTCACAGTGAGGTCAGATTGGAGAGCCCTGGCATAGCCAGGCCTTCACTATAGCGCAAATAGTAATTGGTCTCTCGCTACATATCCACTTTTATCATCACTTTCATATCAAATGTGTCTAAACGATTTAAGTACCTGTATTAAAGCCCGGGGGGGGGGGGGGGGGGGGGCGGGCACTCAGGTACAGAGGGGGGCCGCACCTTAGTTACGTATTTCGCGGAAGAAGGGGTTATTTTTTTAAGACCTCCGCATGTCCGCGATTTTGTAAAAAAAGGGTACTTTTTTGTACCAAGGTACGAAGTATGGGGTTCAAAATCCCCTTACAATCCACGAAATATACGCGGCTCTGACGCCGAGTGACTCCCGAAGTGACTAGGCTTCCGAGTCTGCTGCCGCCACTTGCTGCCGCTAAACACCCAGAGGATTATATAATCTTAAGTTGAAATATGTGTTTCCGATCATCCAATGTCAGTGTTTTTGATAAAAGAAGGGTGTTTATTTAGTGGAAAAAATCAGCGTTTTATTAAAAATAAGGGTGCTTTTTTGGCCAGTAATCAGTGCTTCAGGGGTATTTTTTAATTTTGATAACGAGCGTATGCGCCCCCCTAAATACCCAAGTGCCCCCCCCCCCACCCCACCCCCCCCCCCCCCCCCCCCCCCGGGTATTAAAGGTGGCAGGCTCCTGCTCCTTTGTGTCCTCCTTTCAATTACGGGGCCAATAAGGTCTGTTAAAGCTGTGATTTCATGTTGGCTAAGCCTAAATTTCTTTATGCAATCACAGGCTCCCACAATATTAAGATAATCAATGGAATCCGCCCTTAAACCGGTCACCTGGGTATAGAGAGGCATCCTCCGTGGCCTCCTACGGAGGATGCGTTGCCTCATCACGAGTGCCATTTTGTCGAGTGCTCGTGCATGTGCGTGTGATTACCCCAGGTTGCTATGCAAACTGCGTCAAAATCGTCAAAATCGTAATTTACGATACGAGAAACTGGCCCCTGGGGCCAGTTTCTCGTATCGTAAATTACGATTTTCATTGTTGAAAATCGTAATTTACAATTTTCTGTTTCTCGAAGCTGAGCCGTTCGTAAATATTTACGAAAATCGCGTAAAATTAACGAGGACCTAAGAGGTCATCGTAAATTTACGAATGACGTTTTGGACCCTTGTTGCATGGCAACGTGGGGTAATCTCGCGCACCTACACGGGCACTTGACCACACGACCATCAGGGCAGGCCCGTGATTTATAAATATTTACATATCATTTATCACTCTTTATAATCTGTGTATGTTAATATGCGTTTAATTAATATATACACGTGCATAAATATTAATCATTTATTTATGGATAATTGTTTGAATATAATAAAATAAATAGTTTCTGAATATTTATTAGATCTCATAATTATTTACGAATCAATAAAAAAATACAATCATTCATAAAGAATGTATAGATAATTTTAATTTTGAAATGTCTATAAGTTATATCTATATATCGTTTATTAAAATCAAAACATGCGACAAGTACGATGCATCATCAAGTGTGAATGAGCAAATAAAAACTTATATTTTAACGACGGGGGGGGGGGGGGAAGAAAATACAAAAACTACTTATATTCACGACGATTTTGGGGAGAGAAAATACAAAAACTTTATTTTCACGATCATTTTTTCTTGGGGGGGGGGGGGGGGGAGAAAAAGAGGAGAAATAAAGTTGGTACCTATAACATATTTTCGCCATACAATACAATATTGATATTTCCTTGGCGATATGATATCTTAATGATATTTTCAACAATATTGCCTGACTCCCAAAGACTTAATTTTGTTGAATTTGGCACTGTCAGTTTCAGAAATTTTGCTAATAAATAGCAAACTACCTTTGTGCAGAAATACCAGTTGGTCAAGTCAATTTTACACCATTAAAGAAAAATATTGGTATTATTGACCTTAAGCGAAGCAATATTTGTCCTATTGTATTGTATCGAGTAATGGTACTTATTCCTATACTGCGGTGCAGGAAAAACTTTTAACCCTTATGCTGTCGGTGGCGAATTTGGCCAATACAAAATGATGCAAAAAACCTGACAAATGACTGAAACCCTGGCACATGGGTACTCATCTGAGAGAACTCAGTGAGAGCTATCCAATAAATACAAAGTAACATAATTATTTTTATTGGAATAAAGCTATAAACAAAATCTTCATTTTGGGACAAAACTGATGTTTTCAGTCATGTACCTGGTCATTCAGAAGGAGGGTCCACTAAAGTGGAAGCCCGATACACCCAGACGAGTAAAACCTCAGAAAAAGAACTGTTGGGATGGTAAAATGGTACCCCTTGTAACCATTACCACAAACATGCAAACAAGTTGTATCACAATATAGTCAGCCAATAAGGTGGGGTAATTCTAATAATTCAACTGTCACAGACTTGCACTTCATTTGGTTTATCTAACAAAATGTTTATTTCTTTTATTCGTTAACTATTTCAGAATGAACATGAATCATTTACCCAGAATAACCCTTCCAATGCTGAGGCTACTTTTGTCCAATATACAAGAACGCAAAAATTCATTAAAATAATCTTATCATATTAGTATTTATTTAAAAGCCCTCGCTGAGCACTCTCAGATGAGTGTCCATATGCCAGAGTTTCGGTCATATTTTTTGCATCATTTTGTATTGGCCTAATTAGCCACCAGCAGCATAAGGGTTAAAGGCGAAGCAAGCAGTTGATATTGAAAGAAAAAGAGAACGAGAAAGGAAAAGAGAGAAAGGAGAAAGAAAAGAAGAAGAAATACACTGTTGTGAAAAGTAAGAAAAATCGGGCGTTTTCGATTAGGGCGTTTTCGCACATCGGGCGTTTTCGCCTGTATTCAATATTGTGTTGCCTTTGTACGCAGGGCAGAAGGGTAATCGCTGTATCCTTCAATAGTACGCTATACGGCGGGATAAATGCCCCATCCACCCCTGACGTTCATGTCACTGATGCCACTCCCATAGTGAGTGGCATACGCAACAATATGACTATGTACGCAACAATAGGACTAAATGCGCAACAAAAGGACGTCACAACAATATTTTATCGTAAATGACGTCATCAATTACGAAATTTCGAATTTATTTACGAAGAGCTTCGAGAAACGCAATAACTGATCTTCGTAAAAACGTTCCTAAATTTACGAATCGTAAATTACGAACGATTCGTACTTTACGATACGAGAAACTGGCCCCTGATAAGTGATATATCCTGATTTTGGATTGTTGAATGCTGACGGGTATGCCAACGTACGTGCACAATATCAATTGAAGAATTCATAACACACACGTACCATGATTTAAGAACTTATGGCCAGTTTAGCGATATTCTCAGAATGAGGCATCTCCGTAGTTTAATAGTATGCCGTAGGTGTACGTCCTATACATATTTCGCTGTTTCGCTATGCGCGGAATTACAGTAAAGTTGTTCCCCTTTTTCGGCATATTAGATAAAAGTACACGGGCGCGAAAATATGCCAAAAATTTTCCCATATATAAGCTTCAGACAATGTTTCAATCGCACGCATGACTTGATTTTTTGGCCGCTCAGTTTCATCAATAAACTCGCTACCATAAACCGTTATTGACGACGAATTTGTTATCGTCGATTCTACAGTTTTCTATCAGTGCTATATTGTCATTGTGCACTCTATCTTTCTGTATAGGCTATTTCCTTTTAACTCTGTTGATTTTTCTTTTCTTCTTCTGAAGAAATGAAAGTCCCTACATTATATTATTCCTTCCAAAATCGCTACCTTTAGGCAATCCCTACATTAAAGTATCCACTACTTTAATGAAATCACTACCTTTTCCAAAAACGCTACCTTTAGGCAATCCCTACATTATAATAATCAATACTTTAATGAAATCACTACCTTTTCCAAAATCGCTACCTTTAGGCAATCCCTACAGTACCTTATAGGATTCACTACGTTAATAAAAACACTACCTTTTCCAAAATCGCTACCTTTAGGCAATCCCTACATTTTAGTATTCGATACTTTAATGAAATCACTACCTTTTCCAAAATCGCTACAGTTAGACAATCCCTACATTATAATATTCAATACTTTAATGAAATCACTACCTTTTCCAAAATTGCTGCCTTTAAGCAATACCTACCTTTTAGGATTCACTATGTTAATGAAAACGCTACCTTTTACAAAATCGCTATCTTTAGGCAATCCCTAAATTTTAGTATTCACTATGTTAATAAAATCACTACCTTTTCCAAAATCGCTACCTTTAGGCAATCCCTACATTATATTATTCACTACTTTAATAAAATCACTACCTTTTCCAAAGTCGCTACCTTTAGGCAATCCCTACATTATATTATTTACTACTAATAATGAAATCACTACCTTTTCCAAAATCACTACCTTTAGGCAATCCCTAAATTATAATATTCAATACTTTAACGAAATCACTACCTTTTCCAAAATCGCTTCCTTAAGGCAATCACTACATTTTAGTATTCACTACTTTGATGAGATCGCTACCTTTTCCAAAATTGCGACTTTTACGCAATCCCTACATTACAGTATTCACTACTTTAATGAAATCACTACGATTTTGGAAAAGGTAGTGATTTTATAAGGTAGTGAATACTAACAGGTAGGGATTGCTTAAAGACAGCAATTTTGGAAATGGTAGTGATTTTTATTAAAGTAGTGTATACTGTAAGGTATAGGGATTGCCTAAAGGTAGCGATTAAAAAAAAAGGTAGTGATTTCATTAAAGTAGTGAATACTATGAGGTAGGGATTGCCTAAAGGTAGCGATTTTGGAAAAGGTAGTGATTTTACTAAAGTAGTGAATATTATAAGGTAGCGCTACCTTTTCTGCTACCCCCCATTTCCAGCCCCTATACCTTGACACAAATGTTGAGTGTTGACACGGGATGGCTCCGTGTCAACACTCAAGAGTAAACAAATCTATTGCGAAAGTTCTAATCTTTTTGTCAGTTTTGGCCACATAATTTTACAAAATTTCTTCAGAAATTTCTCATTTGAAATGATTGGTTATTTCAAATGCTGTTTGAATGGGTCGAGTCGGCCTCAGCTTAACCGAATGCTGGAGTATGACTTAGAATCCAAACCCGTGCTGTGCACGGGGGCCTGCTAGTGAAAAAACTGTTGTGAAAAATAAGAAAAATCGGGCGTTTTTGATTAGGGCGTTTTCGCACATCGGGCGTTTTCGCCTGTATTCAATATTGTGTTGCCTTTGTACGCAGGGCAGAAGGGTAATCGCTGTATCCTTCAATAGTACGCTACGGCGGGATAAATGCCCCATCCACCCCTGACGTTCATGTCACTGATGCCACTCCCATAGTGAGTGGCATACGCAACAATATGACTATGTACGCAACAATAGGACTAAATGCGCAACAAAAGGACGTCACAACAATATTTTCCAGCATTCGGTTAAGCTGAGGCCGACTCGACCCATTCAAACAGCATTTGAAATAACCAATCATTTCAAATGAGAAATTTCTGAAGAAATTTTGTAAAATTATGTGGCCAAAACTGACAAAAAGATTAGAACTTTCGCAATAGATTTGTTTACTCTTGAGTGTTGACACGGAGCCATCCCGTGTCAACACTCAACATTTGTGTCAAGGTATAGGGGCTGGAAATGGGGGGTAGCAGAAAAGGTAGCGCTACCTTATAATATTCACTACTTTAGTAAAATCACTACCTTTTCCAAAATCGCTACCTTTAGGCAATCCCTACCTCATAGTATTCACTACTTTAATGAAATCACTACCTTTTTTTTTAATCGCTACCTTTAGGCAATCCCTATACCTTACAGTATACACTACTTTAATAAAAATCACTACCATTTCCAAAATTGCTGTCTTTAAGCAATCCCTACCTGTTAGTATTCACTACCTTATAAAATCACTACCTTTTCCAAAATCGTAGTGATTTCATTAAAGTAGTGAATACTGTAATGTAGGGATTGCGTAAAAGTCGCAATTTTGGAAAAGGTAGCGATCTCATCAAAGTAGTGAATACTAAAATGTAGTGATTGCCTTAAGGAAGCGATTTTGGAAAAGGTAGTGATTTCGTTAAAGTATTGAATATTATAATTTAGGGATTGCCTAAAGGTAGTGATTTTGGAAAAGGTAGTGATTTCATTATTAGTAGTAAATAATATAATGTAGGGATTGCCTAAAGGTAGCGACTTTGGAAAAGGTAGTGATTTTATTAAAGTAGTGAATAATATAATGTAGGGATTGCCTAAAGGTAGCGATTTTGGAAAAGGTAGTGATTTTATTAACATAGTGAATACTAAAATTTAGGGATTGCCTAAAGATAGCGATTTTGTAAAAGGTAGCGTTTTCATTAACATAGTGAATCCTAAAAGGTAGGTATTGCTTAAAGGCAGCAATTTTGGAAAAGGTAGTGATTTCATTAAAGTATTGAATATTATAATGTAGGGATTGTCTAACTGTAGCGATTTTGGAAAAGGTAGTGATTTCATTAAAGTATCGAATACTAAAATGTAGGGATTGCCTAAAGGTAGCGATTTTGGAAAAGGTAGTGTTTTTATTAACGTAGTGAATCCTATAAGGTACTGTAGGGATTGCCTAAAGGTAGCGATTTTGGAAAAGGTAGTGATTTCATTAAAGTATTGATTATTATAATGTAGGGATTGCCTAAAGGTAGCGTTTTTGGAAAAGGTAGTGATTTCATTAAAGTAGTGGATACTTTAATGTAGGGATTGCCTAAAGGTAGCGATTTTGGAAGGAATAATATAATGTAGGGACTTTCATTTCTTCAGAAGAAGAAAAGAAAAATCAACAGAGTTAAAAGGAAATAGCCTATACAGAAAGATAGAGTGCACAATGACAATATAGCACTGATAGAAAAAGTGTTTTGACACAGCCAGCGTGAAACAATATTTTATATTGTGGTGGGCCTATTCAATCGCCCAAACCATACTAATCTTAGTATTCAATAAGAAAACATATTATAAAGATTGATGACAAATGCTGTGGCAATCTAACATACTAAAGCAAGAGAGAGACAGAGAAGAGAGTATTGAAGTAGAGAGAGAGGTAGGAGAGATAGACAGACAGACAGATGGAGGGCGAGAAAGAGAGGATCGAGAGTTAATTGTAACACCACAGGTCAGAGTACGCATGCACTCATATTAGTGGTGTATGGTGTAGAGTTTTTTGCAACATTGTATAATTTTATAGATAGAGTTGAAAGTGGGGGAGAGCAACATTGTATAATTTCATGGATACAGTTGTACAACATTGTATGAAATACATTGTATCACATCGGGTGGCTGCAGACGTATGTCATTGATGTGACCTGGACTGGCTGCAGACACTTGTCATTGCCACTGGCAACCGGACTCTTTTGCAAAAATATACCGTAAACGCACAAATTTGAAAAAGCAGAAACCTTTCGGGGCCATCTAGAGACCACAATGGAGCAACCCATCGCAGCAGCAGAACTCCACAGGCCCCAGGATTTCTTAAATCCTTTACCATAGGTCTCAAAAAGTCAGTATTAAAATATAGAATCGACGATAACAAATTCGTCGTCAATAACGGTTTATGGTAGCGAGTTTATTGATGAAACTGAGCGGCCAAAAAATCAAGTCATGCGTGCGATTGAAACATTGTCTGAAGCTTATATATGGGAAAATTTTTGGCATATTTTCGCGCCCGTGTACTTTTATCTAATATGCCGAAAAAGGGGAACAACTTTACTGTAATTCCGCGCATAGCGAAACAGCGAAATATGTATAGGACGTACACCTACGGCATACTATTAAACTACGGAGATGCCTCATTCTGAGAATATCGCTAAACTGGCCATAAGTTCTTAAATCATGGTACGTGTGTGTTATGAATTCTTCAATTGATATTGTGCACGTACGTTGGCATACCCGTCAGCATTCAACAATCCAAAATCAGGATATATCACTTATCAGGGGCCAGTTTCTCGTATCGTAAAGTACGAATCGTTCGTAATTTACGATTCGTAAATTTAGGAACGTTTTTACGAAGATCAGTTATTGCGTTTCTCGAAGCTCTTCGTAAATAAATTCGAAATTTCGTAATTGATGACGTCATTTACGATAAAATATTGTTGTGACGTCCTTTTGTTGCGCATTTAGTCCTATTGTTGCGTACATAGTCATATTGTTGCGTATGCCACTCACTATGGGAGTGGCATCAGTGACATGAACGTCAGGGGTGGATGGGGCATTTATCCCGCCGTAGCGTACTATTGAAGGATACAGCGATTACCCTTCTGCCCTGCGTACAAAGGCAACACAATATTGAATACAGGCGAAAACGCCCGATGTGCGAAAACGCCCTAATCAAAAACGCCCGATTTTTCTTATTTTTCACAACAGTGTATTTCTTCTTCTTTTCTTTCTCCTTTCTCTTCTTTTCCTTTCTCGTTCTCTTTTTCTTTCAATATCAACTGCTTGCTTCGCTTTTAACCCTTATGCTGCTGGTGGCTAATTAGGCCAATACAAAATGATGCAAAAAAATATGACCGAAACTCTGGCATATAGACACTCATCTGAGAGTGCTCAGCGAGGGCTTTTAAATAAATACTAATATGATAAGATTATTTTAATGAATTTTTGCGTTCTTGTATATTGGACAAAAGTAGCCTCAGCATTGGAAGGGTTATTCTGGGTAAATGATTCATGTTCATTCTGAAATAGTTAACGAATAAATGAAATAAACATTTTGTTAGATAAACCAAATGAAGTGCATGTCGGTGACAGTTGAATTATTAGAATTACCCCACCTTATTGGCTGACTATATTTTGATACAACTTGTTTGCATGTTTGTGGTAATGGTTACAAGGGGTACCATTTTACCATCCCGTCAGTTCTTTTTCTGAGGTTTTACTCGTCTGGGTGTATCGGGCTACCACTTTTAGTGGACCCTCCTTCTGAATGACCAGGTACATAACTGAAAACATCAGTTTTGTCCCAAAATGAAGATTTTGTTTTATAGCTTTATTCCAATAAAAATAATTATGTTACTTTGTGGAACACTTTTTTCTATGCTAGTATGTTACTAGATATTTCTTGTCTTATTCCAAGCTATAAGATATCTTCAGGTTGACATGATAAGATTTATTGCAAACCAATTTTTACCAAAACATTAAATCCTAAAATCTGGTATTTAGTGTATAAACTTTCTAGCTTTGGGGCCATGTATTTATATATAAAAGCTTGGAAATTTGCATTTTTATCCCTTCCAATGCTGAGGCTGTCATGTTGGTATTTATTGGATAGCTCTCACTGAGTTCTCTCAGATGAGTATCCATGTGCCAGTGTTTCAGTCATTTGTCAGGTTTTTGGCATCATTTTGTATTGGCCAAATTCGCCACCGACAGCATAAGGGTTAAAAGTTTTTCCTGCACCGCAGTATAGGAATAAGTACCAGTACTCGATACAATACAATAGAACAAATATTGCTTCGCTTAAGGTCAATAATACCAATATTTTTCTTTAATGGTGTAAAATTGACTTGACCAACTGGTATTTCTGCACAAAGGTAGTTTGCTATTTATTAGCAAAATTTCTGAAACTGACAGTGCCAAATTCAACAAAATTAAGTCTTTGGGAGTCAGGCAATATTGTTGAAAATATCATTAAGATATCATATCGCCATGGAAATATCAATATTGTATTGTATGGCGAAAATATGTTATAGGTACCAACTTTATTTCTCCTCTTTTTCTCCCCCCCCCCCCCAAGAAAAAAATGATCGTGAAAATAAAGTTTTTGTATTTTCTCTCCCCAAAATCGTCGTGAATATACGTAGTTTTTGTATTTTCTTCCCCCCCCCCCCGTCGTTAAAATATAAGTTTTTATTTGCTCATTCACACTTGATGATGCATCGTACTTGTCGCATGTTTTGATTTTAATAAACGATATATAGATATAACTTATAGACATTTCAAAATTAAAATTATCTATACATTCTTTATGAATGATTGTATTTTTTTATTGATTCGTAAATAATTATGAGATCTAATAAATATTCAGAAACTATTTATTTTATTATATTCAAACAATTATCCATAAATAAATGATTAATATTTATGCACGTGTATATATTAATTAAACACATATTAACATACACAGATTATTTATAAATAGTGATAAATGATATGTAAATATTTATAAATCACGGGCCTGCCCTGATGGTCGTGTGGTCAAGTGCCCGTGTAGGTGCGTGAGATTACCCCACGTTGCCATGCAACAAGGGTCCAAAACGTCATTCGTAAATTTACGATGACCTCTGAGGTCCTCGTAAATTTTACGCGATTTTCGTAAATATTTACGAACGGCTCAGCTTCGAGAAACAGAAAAATTGTAAATTACGATTTTCAACAATGAAAATCGTAGTTTACGATACGAGAAACTGGCCCCAGTTGAACATATTGCGTAATTATGGGCTGTCAAAAGTTCGCCCATATTCTCATATTCCTATTCATGACTCACAGATGGATTCACCGAGAAAGAAAAGGCTGGTCAAATGCTCCTTGCATCCTGAGGGGCTGTTCAAGATGGGAAGAAGGAGCAGCCTCGCCAGATTTCCACTTATAGGAGAAAAATGAGTTCAAAAGCAATTTCATGAAAATGACTTCAAAAATGGGATATTTAGGTAAGGAAGTATATATTATACCAGCTTGCAGCTTAATATAGGAGTTAAAGGGTTCTCTTGAGGCATGAAAGTTGTATTTAGTGACTTTCAAAAGTTCTATGTGACCAATTCCTGTCATCCAGTTCAGTTCAGTGGCTCCATCTAACCATTGCAAATGGAAGCGTCTGAAAACGAACTATCTTCCATCAGCTCAATCCTTGTTAGTATAGTGGTGAGTATCCCCGCCTGTCACGCGGGAGACCGGGGTTCAATTCCCCGACAGGGAGAGCATTCTTTTTCTTCTTTCTGACAAAAATACAGAAGTTTTATATTTCAATTTTTACAAGAATTTTATATAGTTTGATTCATATTTTAAAACAAAAACGTGTTTTGAAGGCCAAAAATGCATGTTTATTAAATATCATATAATATATATATATATATATATATATATATATATATATATATATATATATATATATATATATATATATATATATATATATATATATATATGCACATACGTATTTACATCACAGATTTCAGCATTAAAGAATTAGCTTTAAAAAAACCTTAATATATGCTTTATATGTGGCCAAAAGCCACACAGTATGAGTATCGATTAACGGACAACTTAAATGACAAAGAAAAATTACTATTATTTTAATCTGTTGTAAAATCGGCATTGAGCAACAGATTTAAAAGAGAATTGAAAGACAAGTAGAATAAATTGTGGCGGTTCTAACGATTTATACTTCAATCATGTTAAATGATTAGCCATTGCAAACCCCTTGATGTATGCCATATATTTGTGCAATAGCCACACAGGATGCGTAGCCATTGAGCAAAAATGATTGGTATAGGAAAATTAATAGGATTTTAACCTGTCGCAAAATGATCTCGAAATTTCACAATAACTTTAAAGTAAAATTGGAAGACAAGTGGAATGAATTGTGGTGGTTCTAACAATTTAAACCCCATAAAAATTGATCCACAGAAGGGCGAGTAATTCATGTTTACTGTAAACATAGAGTCCATGGCTGGGCAGCTTTTCCTGCTACAATAATCATGACGTCGCGTGGGAATTTGTTGTGCAGTTGAACATATTGCGTAATTATGGGCTGTCAAAAGTTCGCCCATATTCTCATATTCCTATTCACGACTCACAGCTGGATTCACCGAGAAAGAAAAGCCAGGTCAAATGCTCCTTGCATCCTGAGGGGCTGTTCAAGATGGGAAGAAGGAGCAGCCTCGCCAGATTTCCACTTATAGGAGAAAAATGAGTTCAAAAGCAATTTCATGAAAATGACTTCAAAAATGGGATATTTAGGTAAGGAAGTATATATTATACCAGCTTGCAGCTTAATATAGGAGTTAAAGGGTTCTCTTGAGGCATGAAAGTTGTATTTAGTGACTTTCAAAAGTTCTATGTGACCAATTCCTGTCATCCAGTTCAGTTCAGTGGCTCCATCTAACCATTGCAAATGGAAGCGTCTGAAAACGAACTATCTTGCATCTGCTCAATCCTTGTTAGTATAGTGGTGAGTATACCAGCTTGCAGCTTAATATAGGAGTTAAAGGGTTCTCTTGAGGCATGAAAGTTGTATTTAGTGACTTTCAAAAGTTCTATGTGACCAATTCCTGTCATCCAGTTCAGTTCAGTGGCTCCATCTAACCATTGCAAATGGAAGCGTCTGAAAACGAACTATCTTCCATCAGCTCAATCCTTGTTAGTATAGTGGTGAGTATCCCCGCCTGTCACGCGGGAGACCGAGGTTCAATTCCCCGACAGGGAGAGCATTCTTTTTCTTCTTTCTGACAAAAATACAGAAGTTTTATATTTCAATTTTTACAAGAATTTTATATTGTTTGATTCATATTTTAAAACAAAAACGTGTTTTGAAGGCCAAAAATGCACGTTTTTTAAATATCATATATATATATATATATATATATATATATATATATATATATATATATATATATATATATATATATATATATGTATGCGCATACGTACATTGTATATACATCACAGATTTCAGCATTAAAGAATAAGCTTTAAAAATTCCTTAATATATGCTTTATATGTGGCCAAAAGCTACACAGTATGAGTATCGATTAACGGACAACTTAAATGACAAAGAAAAATTACTATTATTTTAATCTGTTGTAAAATCGGCATTGAGCAACAGATTTAAAAGAGAATTGAATGACAAGTAGAATAAATTGTGGTGGTTCTAACGATTTATACTTCAATCATGTTAAATGATTAGCCATTGCAAACCCCTTGATATATGCCATATATTTGTGAAATAGCCGCACAGGATGCGTAGCCATTGAGCAAAAATGATTGGTATAGGAAAATTAATAGGATTTTAACCTGTCGCAAAATGATCTCGAAATTTCACAATAACTAAGTAAAATTGAAAGACAAGTGGTATGAATTGTGGTGGTTCTAACAATTTAAACCCCATAAAAATTGATCCACAGAAGGGCGAGTAATTCATGTTTACTGTAAACATAGAGTCCATGGCTGGGCAGCTTTTCCTGCTACAATAATCATGACGTCGCGTGGGAATTTGTTGTGCAGTTGAACATATTGCGTAATTATGGGCTGTCAAAAGTTCGCCCATATTCTCATATTCCTATTGACGACTCACAGCTGGATTCACCGAGAAAGAAAAGCCAGGTCAAATGCTCCTTGCATCCTGAGGGGCTGTTCAAGATGGGAAGAAGGAGCAGCCTCGCCAGATTTCCACTTATAGGAGAAAAATGAGTTCAAAAGCAATTTCATGAAAATGACTTCAAAAATGGGATATTTAGGTAAGGAAGTATATATTATACCAGCTTGCAGCTTAATATAGGAGTTAAAGGGTTCTCTTGAGGCATGAAAGTTGTATTTAGTGACTTTCAAAAGTTCTATGTGACCAATTCCTGTCATCCAGTTCAGTTCAGTGGCTCCATCTAACCATTGCAAATGGAAGCGTCTGAAAACGAACTATCTTGCATCTGCTCAATCCTTGTTAGTATAGTGGTGAGTATACCAGCTTGCAGCTTAATATAGGAGTTAAAGGGTTCTCTTGAGGCATGAAAGTTGTATTTAGTGACTTTCAAAAGTTCTATGTGACCAATTCCTGTCATCCAGTTCAGTTCAGTGGCTCCATCTAACCATTGCAAATGGAAGCGTCTGAAAACGAACCATCTTCCATCAGCTCAATCCTTGTTAGTATAGTGGTGAGTATCCCCGCCTGTCACGCGGGAGACCGGGGTTCAATTCCCCGACAGGGGGAGCATTCTTTTTCTTCTTTCTGACAAAAATACAGAAGTTTTATATTTCAATTTTTACAAGAATTTTATATTGTTTGATTCATATTTTAAAACAAAAACGTGTTTTGAAGGCCAAAAATGCACGTTTTTTAAATATCATATATATATATATATATATATATATATATATATATATATATATATATATATATATATATATATATATATATATATATATATATATATATATATATATATATATGCACATACGTATTTACATCACAGATTTCAGCATTAAAGAATTAGCTTTAAAAAAACCTTAATATATGCTTTATATGTGGCCAAAAGCCACACAGTATGAGTATCGATTAACGGACAACTTAAATGACAAAGAAAAATTACTATTATTTTAATCTGTTGTAAAATCGGCATTGAGCAACAGATTTAAAAGAGAATTGAAAGACAAGTAGAATAAATTGTGGCGGTTCTAACGATTTATACTTCAATCATGTTAAATGATTAGCCATTGCAAACCCCTTGATGTATGCCATATATTTGTGCAATAGCCACACAGGATGCGTAGCCATTGAGCAAAAATGATTGGTATAGGAAAATTAATAGGATTTTAACCTGTCGCAAAATGCACTCGAAATTTCACAATAACTTTAAAGTAAAATTGGAAGACAAGTGGAATGAATTGTGGTGGTTCTAACAATTTAAACCCCATAAAAATTGATCCACAGAAGGGCGAGTAATTCATGTTTACTGTAAACATAGAGTCCATGGCTGGGCAGCTTTTCCTGCTACAATAATCATGACGTCGCGTGGGAATTTGTTGTGCAGTTGAACATATTGCGTAATTATGGGCTGTCAAAAGTTCGCCCATATTCTCATATTCCTATTCACGACTCACAGCTGGATTCACCGAGAAAGAAAAGCCAGGTCAAATGCTCCTTGCATCCTGAGGGGCTGTTCAAGATGGGAAGAAGGAGCAGCCTCGCCAGATTTCCACTTATAGGAGAAAAATGAGTTCAAAAGCAATTTCATGAAAATGACTTCAAAAATGGGATATTTAGGTAAGGAAGTATATATTATACCAGCTTGCAGCTTAATATAGGAGTTAAAGGGTTCTCTTGAGGCATGAAAGTTGTATTTAGTGACTTTCAAAAGTTCTATGTGACCAATTCCTGTCATCCAGTTCAGTTCAGTGGCTCCATCTAACCATTGCAAATGGAAGCGTCTGAAAACGAACTATCTTGCATCTGCTCAATCCTTGTTAGTATAGTGGTGAGTATACCAGCTTGCAGCTTAATATAGGAGTTAAAGGGTTCTCTTGAGGCATGAAAGTTGTATTTAGTGACTTTCAAAAGTTCTATGTGACCAATTCCTGTCATCCAGTTCAGTTCAGTGGCTCCATCTAACCATTGCAAATGGAAGCGTCTGAAAACGAACTATCTTCCATCAGCTCAATCCTTGTTAGTATAGTGGTGAGTATCCCCGCCTGTCACGCGGGAGACCGAGGTTCAATTCCCCGACAGGGAGAGCATTCTTTTTCTTCTTTCTGACAAAAATACAGAAGTTTTATATTTCAATTTTTACAAGAATTTTATATTGTTTGATTCATATTTTAAAACAAAAACGTGTTTTGAAGGCCAAAAATGCACGTTTTTTAAATATCATATATATATATATATATATATATATATATATATATATATATATATATATATATATATATATATATGTATGCACATACGTACATTGTATATACATCACAGATTTCAGCATTAAAGAATAAGCTTTAAAAATTCCTTAATATATGCTTTATATGTGGCCAAAAGCTACACAGTATGAGTATCGATTAACGGACAACTTAAATGACAAAGAAAAATTACTATTATTTTAATCTGTTGTAAAATCGGCATTGAGCAACAGATTTAAAAGAGAATTGAATGACAAGTAGAATAAATTGTGGTGGTTCTAACGATTTATACTTCAATCATGTTAAATGATTAGCCATTGCAAACCCCTTGATATATGCCATATATTTGTGAAATAGCCGCACAGGATGCGTAGCCATTGAGCAAAAATGATTGGTATAGGAAAATTAATAGGATTTTAACCTGTCGCAAAATGATCTCGAAATTTCACAATAACTAAGTAAAATTGAAAGACAAGTGGTATGAATTGTGGTGGTTCTAACAATTTAAACCCCATAAAAATTGATCCACAGAAGGGCGAGTAATTCATGTTTACTGTAAACATAGAGTCCATGGCTGGGCAGCTTTTCCTGCTACAATAATCATGACGTCGCGTGGGAATTTGTTGTGCAGTTGAACATATTGCGTAATTATGGGCTGTCAAAAGTTCGCCCATATTCTCATATTCCTATTCACGACTCACAGCTGGATTCACCGAGAAAGAAAAGCCAGGTCAAATGCTCCTTGCATCCTGAGGGGCTGTTCAAGATGGGAAGAAGGAGCAGCCTCGCCAGATTTCCACTTATAGGAGAAAAATGAGTTCAAAAGCAATTTCATGAAAATGACTTCAAAAATGGGATATTTAGGTAAGGAAGTATATATTATACCAGCTTGCAGCTTAATATAGGAGTTAAAGGGTTCTCTTGAGGCATGAAAGTTGTATTTAGTGACTTTCAAAAGTTCTATGTGACCAATTCCTGTCATCCAGTTCAGTTCAGTGGCTCCATCTAACCATTGCAAATGGAAGCGTCTGAAAACGAACTATCTTGCATCTGCTCAATCCTTGTTAGTATAGTGGTGAGTATACCAGCTTGCAGCTTAATATAGGAGTTAAAGGGTTCTCTTGAGGCATGAAAGTTGTATTTAGTGACTTTCAAAAGTTCTATGTGACCAATTCCTGTCATCCAGTTCAGTTCAGTGGCTCCATCTAACCATTGCAAATGGAAGCGTCTGAAAACGAACCATCTTCCATCAGCTCAATCCTTGTTAGTATAGTGGTGAGTATCCCCGCCTGTCACGCGGGAGACCGGGGTTCAATTCCCCGACAGGGGGAGCATTCTTTTTCTTCTTTCTGACAAAAATACAGAAGTTTTATATTTCAATTTTTACAAGAATTTTATATTGTTTGATTCATATTTTAAAACAAAAACGTGTTTTGAAGGCCAAAAATGCACGTTTTTTAAATATCATATATATATATATATATATATATATATATATATATATATATATATATATATATATATATATATATATATATATGCACATACGTACATTGTATATACATCACAGATTTCAGCATTAAAGAATAAGCTTTAAAAATTCCTTAATATATGCTTTATATGTGGCCAAAAGCTACACAGTATGAGTATCGCTTAACGGACAACTTAAATGACAAAGAAAAATTACTATTATTTTAATCTGTTGTAAAATCGGCATTGAGCAACAGATTTAAAAGAGAATTGAAAGACAAGTAGAATAAATTGTGGCGGCTCTAACGATTTATACTTCAATCATGTTAAATGATTAGCCATTGCAAACCCCTTGATATATGCCATATATTTGTGAAATAGCCGCACAGGATGCGTAGCCATTGAGCAAAAATGATTGGTATAGGAAAATTAATAGGATTTTAACCTGTCGCAAAATGATCTCGAAATTTCACAATAACTAAGTAAAATTGAAAGACAAGTGGTATGAATTGTGGCGGTTCTAACAATTTAAACCCCATAAAAATTGATCCACAGAAGGGCGAGTAAATTATGTTTACTGTAAACAAAGAGTCCATGGCTGGGCAGCTTTTCCTGCTACAATAATCATGACGTCACGTGGGCATTTGTTGTGCAGTTGAACATATTGCGTAATTATGGGCTGTCAAAAGTTCGCCCATATTCTCATATTCCTATTCATGACTCACAGATGGATTCACCAAGAAAGAAAAGCCAGGTCAAATGCTCCTTGCATCCTGAGGGGCTGTTCAAGATGGGAAGAAGGAGCAGCCTCGCCAGATTTCCACTTATAGGAGAACAATGAGTTGAAAAGCAATTTCATGAAAATGACTTCAAAAATGGGATATTTAGGTAAGGAAGTATATATTATACCAGCTTGCAGCTTAATATAGGAGTTAAAGGGTTCTCTTGAGGCATGAAAGTTGTATTTAGTGACTTTCAAAAGTTCTATGTAACCAATTCCTGTCATCCAGTTCAGTTCAGTGGCTCCATCTAACCATTGCAAATGGAAGCGTCTGAAAACGAACTATCTTCCATCAGCTCAATCCTTGTTAGTATAGTGGTGAGTATCCCCGCCTGTCACGCGGGAGACCGGGGTTCAATTCCCCGACAGGGAGAGCATTCTTTTTCTTCTTTCTGACAAAAATACAGAAGTTTTATATTTCAATTTTTACAAGAATTTTATATTGTTTGATTCATATTTTAAAACAAAAACGTGTTTTGAAGGCCAAAAATGCACGTTTTTTAAATATATATATATATATATATATATATGCACATACGTATATACATCACAGATTTCAGCATTAAAGAATTAGCTTTAAAAATTCCTTAATATATGCTTTATATGTGGCCAAAAGCCACACAGTATGAGTATCGATTAACGGACAACTTAAATGACAAAGAAAAATTACTATTATTTTAATCTGTTGTAAAATCGGCATTGAGCAACAGATTTAAAAGAGAATTGAAAGACAAGTAGAATAAATTGTGGCGGTTCTAACGATTTATACTTCAATCATGTTAAATGATTATCCATTGCAAACCCCTTGATATATGCCATATATTTGTGCAATAGCCACACAGGATGCGTAGCCATTGAGCAAAAATGATTGGTATAGGAAAATTAATAGGATTTTAACCTGTCGCAAAATGATCTCGAAATTTCACAATAACTAAGTAAAATCTTGGATTAAGAAAAGAATGGATATGTAACGAGCGACCAATTACTATATGCCCTATAGTTACATGCTGGCCTCATGCCAGGACTACCAGATAAGGCAGCAGGGCGAGGTCACGTGGGAACAAGGACCAATCAGGGCTCTTGCATCGATTACATTACAGAGAAACCTTATCTCCACCACCTGCTGGGGGTGCCCAGAGCACCTATTAGCGACTATTAGTTGACACTGGTTGAGGCTAGCATGTTCAGGTTGACCGGCTGGTTTCCATTCCATGTGTTTGGTCTTCTAAGGTAAAATTGAAAGACAAGTGGTATGAATTACGGTGGTTCTAACAATTTAAACCCCATAAAAATTGATCCACAGAAGGGCGAGTAATTCATGTTTACTGTAAACATAGAGTCCATGGCTGGGCAGCTTTTCCTGCTACAATAATCATGACGTCGCGTGGGCATTTGTTGTGCAGTTGAACATATTGCGTAATTATGGGCTGTCAAAAGTTCGCCCATATTCTCATATTCCTATTCATGACTCACAGATGGATTCACCGAGAAAGAAAAGGCTGGTCAAATGCTCCTTGCATCCTGAGGGGCTGTTCAAGATGGGAAGAAGGAGCAGCCTCGCCAGATTTCCACTTATAGGAGAAAAATGAGTTCAAAAGCAATTTCATGAAAATGACTTCAAAAATGGGATATTTAGGTAAGGAAGTATATATTATACCAGCTTGCAGCTTAATATAGGAGTTAATGGGTTCTCTTGAGGCATGAAAGTTGTATTTAGTGACTTTCAAAAGTTCTATGTGACCAATTCCTGTCATCCAGTTCAGTTCAGTGGCTCCATCTAACCATTGCAAATGGAAGCGTCTGAAAACGAACTATCTTCCATCAGCTCAATCCTTGTTAGTATAGTGGTGAGTATCCCCGCCTGTCACGCGGGAGACCGGGGTTCAATTCCCCGACAGGGAGAGCATTCTTTTTCTTCTTTCTGACAAAAATACAGAAGTTTTATATTTCAATTTTTACAAGAATTTTATATTGTTTGATTCATATTTTAAAACAAAAACGTGTTTTGAAGGCCAAAAATGCACGTTTTTTAAATATATATATATATATATATATGCACATACGTATATACATCACAGATTTCAGCATTAAAGAATTAGCTTTAAAAATTCCTTAATATATGCTTTATATGTGGCCAAAAGCCACACAGTATGAGTATCGATTAACGGACAACTTAAATGACAAAGAAAAATTACTATTATTTTAATCTGTTGTAAAATCGGCATTGAGCAACAGATTTAAAAGAGAATTGAAAGACAAGTAGAATAAATTGTGGCGGTTCTAACGATTTATACTTCAATCATGTTAAATGATTATCCATTGCAAACCCCTTGATATATGCCATATATTTGTGCAATAGCCACACAGGATGCGTAGCCATTGAGCAAAAATGATTGGTATAGGAAAATTAATAGGATTTTAACCTGTCGCAAAATGATCTCGAAATTTCACAATAACTAAGTAAAATCTTGGATTAAGAAAAGAATGGATATGTAACGAGCGACCAATTACTATATGCCCTATAGTTACATGCTGGCCTCATGCCAGGACTACCAGATAAGGCAGCAGGGCGAGGTCACGTGGGAACAAGGACCAATCAGGGCTCTTGCATCGATTACATTACAGAGAAACCTTATCTCCACCACCTGCTGGGGGTGCCCAGAGCACCTATTAGCGACTATTAGTTGACACTGGTTGAGGCTAGCATGTTCAGGTTGACCGGCTGGTTTCCATTCCATGTGTTTGGTCTTCTAAGGTAAAATTGAAAGACAAGTGGTATGAATTACGGTGGTTCTAACAATTTAAACCCCATAAAAATTGATCCACAGAAGGGCGAGTAATTCATGTTTACTGTAAACATAGAGTCCATGGCTGGGCAGCTTTTCCTGCTACAATAATCATGACGTCGCGTGGGCATTTGTTGTGCAGTTGAACATATTGCGTAATTATGGGCTGTCAAAAGTTCGCCCATATTCTCATATTCCTATTCATGACTCACAGATGGATTCACCGAGAAAGAAAAGGCTGGTCAAATGCTCCTTGCATCCTGAGGGGCTGTTCAAGATGGGAAGAAGGAGCAGCCTCGCCAGATTTCCACTAATAGGAGAAAAATGAGTTCAAAAGCAATTTCATGAAAATGACTTCAAAAATGGGATATTTAGGTAAGGAAGTATATATTATACCAGCTTGCAGCTTAATATAGGAGTTAAAGGGTTCTCTTGAGGCATGAAAGTTGTATTTAGTGACTTTCAAAAGTTCTATGTGACCAATTCCTGTCATCCAGTTCAGTTCAGTGGCTCCATCTAACCATTGCAAATGGAAGCGTCTGAAAACGAACTATCTTCCATCAGCTCAATCCTTGTTAGTATAGTGGTGAGTATCCCCGCCTGTCACGCGGGAGACCGGGGTTCAATTCCCCGACAGGGAGAGCATTCTTTTTCTTCTTTTTGACAAAAATACAGAAGTTTTATATTTCAATTTTTACAAGAATTTTATATAGTTTGATTCATATTTTAAAACAAAAACGTGTTTTGAAGGCCAAAAATGCATGTTTATTAAATATCATATATATATATATATATATATATATATATATATATATATATATATATATATATATATATATATATATATATATATATATATATATATATATATATATGCACATACGTATTTACATCACAGATTTCAGCATTAAAGAATTAGCTTTAAAAAATCCTTAATATATGCTTTATATGTGGCCAAAAGCCACACAGTATGAGTATCGCTTAACGGACAACTTAAATGACAAAGAAAAATTACTATTATTTTAATCTGTTGTAAAATCGGCATTGAGCAACAGATTTAAAAGAGAATTGAAAGACAAGTAGAATAAATTGTGGCGGTTCTAACGATTTATACTTCAATCATGTTAAATGATTAGCCATTGCAAACCCCTTGATGTATGCCATATATTTGTGCAATAGCCACACAGGATGCGTAGCCATTGAGCAAAAATGATTGGTATAGGAAAATTAATAGGATTTTAACCTGTCGCAAAATGATCTCGAAATTTCACAATAACTTTAAAGTAAAATTGAAAGACAAGTGGAATGAATTGTGGTGGTTCTAACAATTTAAACCCCATAAAAATTGATCCACAGAAGGGCGAGTAATTCATGTTTACTGTAAACATAGAGTCCATGGCTGGGCAGCTTTTCCTGCTACAATAATCATGACGTCGCGTGGGCATTTGTTGTGCGGTTGAACATATTGCGTAATTATGGGCTGTCAAAAGTTCGCCCATATTCTCATATTCCTATTCACGACTCACAGCTGGATTCACCGAGAAAGAAAAGCCAGGTCAAATGCTCCTTGCATCCTGAGGGGCTGTTCAAGATGGGAAGAAGGAGCAGCCTCGCCAGATTTCCACTTATAGGAGAAAAATGAGTTCAAAAGCAATTTCATGAAAATGACTTCAAAAATGGGATATTTAGGTAAGGAAGTATATATTATACCAGCTTGCAGCTTAATATAGGAGTTAAAGGGTTCTCTTGAGGCATGAAAGTTGTATTTAGTGACTTTCAAAAGTTCTATGTGACCAATTCCTGTCATCCAGTTCAGTTCAGTGGCTCCATCTAACCATTGCAAATGGAAGCGTCTGAAAACGAACTATCTTCCATCAGCTCAATCCTTGTTAGTATAGTGGTGAGTATCCCCGCCTGTCACGCGGGAGACCGGGGTTCAATTCCCCGACAGGGAGAGCATTCTTTTTCTTCTTTCTGACGAAAAAACAGAAGTTTTATGTTTCAGTTTTCACAAGATTTTTATATTGTTTGATTCATATTTTTAAACAAAAACGTGTTTTGAAGGCCAACAATGCACGTTTATTAAATATCATGTAAATATATATATATAAGAATATAAGAATAAGCAATTAAAAACATCTTGATAAATGCTAAAAGCATTTGGCCAAAAACCACACAGTATGAGTATCGATTTATGGAAAACTAACAAAAAAAATATATGACAATATCAACGCTATCACGCGGGAGACCATGAGGATTTATCTTTTTCATTTCTGACTAAATAAGAGAAATTTTGCCCAAGTATTTTTAATAAGATTTTTTTTAATTTTCACAAGTTTTATATTGTTTTTTATTATTCTAAAACAAAAATGTGTTTTTAAGCCCAAAAAGCACGTGCCTCAAGATAACCCTTTAACTCATATATTAAGCTGGAAGCTGGTATATTATATACTTCTTACCTAAATATCCCATTTTTTGTAGCCATTTCCAATAAAACTACTTTTTATTTTTTCTTCTAAAAGTGAAAATCTGGTGAGGATGCATGGAGCATTTGACCTGGGGTTTTTTGTCGGTGAATCTAGCAGTGGTTTGTGAATAGGAATATGAGAATATGTAAAAACTTTTGACCACCCATGATCACGCAAAATGCTCAACTACGCAACAAATGCTTACGTGATGCCATGATCATAGTAGCGGGGAAAGGTGCCCCTGCGTTGACTCTATGTTCATAGTAAAAATAAATTACTCGCCTTTACGTGTATCAATTTTAATGGGGTTTAAATCGTTAGAATCACCACAATTGATTCTACTTGTTTTCAATTCTCCATAAAATATTGAGAAATTATGATTATGAGACAAGTTGAAATCGTAGTAATTTGCCTATGCCATTAACTCTAATATAAAGAATACATCAGGGGTTTTTTCAGTTGCTAACTCTTAAATATCATTAAGGTCTAAATCATTTGAACCATCAAAATTCATTCTACTGTGGCAATAGGAGGTGAACTGTCTTGGCCAGTGTACTGAGGCAATAGGAGGTGAACTGTCTGGCCTAGTCTACTGAGGCAATAGGAGGTGAACTGTCCGGCCTAGTCTACTGAAGCAATAGGAGGTGAACAGTCCAGCCTAGTCTACTGAGGCAATAGGAGGTGAACTGTCTGGCCTAGTCTACTGGGGCAATAGGAGGTGAACTGTCTGGCCTAGTCTACTGGGGCAATAGGAGGTGAACTGTCTGGCCTAGTCTACTGAGGCAATAGGATGTGAACTGTCTGGCCTAGTCTACTGGGGCAATAGGAGGTGAACTGTCCAGCCTAGTCTACTGAGGCAATAGGAGGTGAACTGTCTGGCCTAGTCTAATGAGGCAATAGGAGGTGAACGGTCTGGCCTAGTCTACTGAGGCAATAGGAAAGACTGTCTGGCCTAGTCTACTGAGGCAATAGGATGTGAACTGTCTGGCCTAGTCTACTGGGGCAATAGGATGTGAACTGTCCGGCCTAGTCTACCGAGGCAATAGGAGGTGAACTGTCTGGCCTAGTCTACTGAGGCAATAGGATGTGAACTGTCCGGCCTAGTCTACCGAGGCAATAGGAGGTGAACTGTCTGGCCTAGTCTACTGGGGCAATAGGAGGTGAACTGTCTGGCCTAGTCTACTGGGGCACTAGGAGGTGAACTGTCTGGCCTAGTCTACTGGGGAAATAGGAGGTGAACTGTCTGGCCTAGTCTACTGAGGCAATAGGAGGTGAACTGCCCGGCCTAGTCTACTGAGGCAATAGGAGGTGAACTGTCCGGCCTAGTCTACTGAGGCAATAGGAGGTGAACTGTCCAGCCTAGTCTACTGGGGCAATAGGAGGTGAACTGTCTGGCCTAGTCTACTGGGGCAATAGGAGGTGAACTGTCTTGACCAATGGACTGAGGCAGAACTAGATGAACTGTCTGGCCTAGTCTACTGAGGCAATAGGAGGTGAACTGTCTGGCCTAGTCTACTGAGGCAATAGGAGGTGAACTGTCCAGCCTAGTCTACTGAGGCAATAGGAGGTGAAGTGTCTTGACCAATGGACTGAGGCAGAACTAGATGAACTGTCTGGCCTAGTCTACTGAGGTAATAGGAGAACTGTCTTGTGTGGTGTACTGCGGCAAGAAAAGTGCCCCAGTTGTAAATGAAACCAAGGAATCTTCTGTCACCTGATGGGCTACTAAATAGCATATGAAACTCTAAGGTACAATTGTCCTAACAAATAAATGGTTAGGTTCAGGCCCATTTCACTCATCTTAATATGTAGAAAATTATTTGACAAACAACAATTATAAATGTCACATATGTTTGACAAAGTAAAATCACTGACATTTATTTCTGTATAATCAAAGCATACATATGTTTACAGTTTGTCATTTGCAATAATCATATTGCAATGTAATAATCCTACGATTTCAAATCAATAAATTTGCTCCCTCTTACAGCCTTATATTTCATACACTTCTACTTTGTATATACTCATTACCCAGGCCTCAACGCGAACTCAAAATGTTACTGGCCCCATAGGACCAGTAACACCAAGGATCTACTGGTCCTGCAAAATTTTCACTGGTCCTACAAATTTTTCTTTTAACATTAAAAGAAAAAAATATTGCATAAAATTCACAGGCAACATTTACTTTATCTTCATTTATTTGAAAAACATCTGGGGTATATCTTGAGGGGAAACTTGTTAATAAGAATGCCCTCAAATATTTACTGGCCCTGTAGGACCAGTTGAAGTATTTTTTTAGCCCTGTTACCCAATTCACCAATTAAATGTAAACATGGTCTGGAACATATAAAAGATATCTTATTACAAACCTTTTTGATGAATATTTGACTGAAAGTGGTTTCTGTTTTGTTCAGCAATCCTTCTACATAAAGTTGCCAAATCTTTTACTATTTGATAGTTAGGTTCAAAACTTTCAGACCATGTGTGCACTTCAGATGGTAAGGAATTATGTAAGTATGATATATTTAGAAGTTCTGTTTTTTATAATTACCAACTTTATTTGGTCACTGATAAAACTGTTTATGGATGTAACCTTCCAATAAGGCCTATCTATTTTATCTATATCATTTTGGTAAAAACTGAATAAGTCAGAATAGAGATGTAAATCAGTACCCATTAAACATATCACTTTTAAGTACTTTAAAGGCCTATCTGTTCAATTATATCATTCTGGTAAAAAATGAAAAAGTCAGAATATAAATATAAATCAGTACCCAACAAACAAATGGCTTTTGAATACTTTGTAAATGTATGCTTTATTCCCAAAATATTATCAAAATATCATTATTCCAGGTGACACTTTTAAAAGAACTTTGGGCACAAATTAAGCTGTTTTGTTCAGATGATCCAAATGATCTCCCACAACTTATGGTTTTGCTGGGTAGTGGATGGAATTTCGATGATCATAACCTAAATCATCCCTAGAAAGTGAAATACTAGTAGAGAGTACCTATTGTTATGTTATTACAGAGAGACACAATCTGAATACCCAGTAAATTTGAAAATAAAACTTAAGCTTAAAATAATCTACAATTTCCCCACATACCTCATACAGGACCTAATTCTGGACCTGTGCAGTGGTGAGACATAGGTAGAGGGCAGCACATGACACTCTAGACAGGCCAGCCAAAGGGGATACCCCCCTTTGATTTTTCAATAACCATGTGTATTTAACCCTCCTGCTGCTGGTGGCGAATACAAAATGATGCATGGAATTCGCCAAAATTAGAAACCCTGGAACATGAATACTCATCTAAGAGTACTCAGTGTGAGCTTTCCAAAGAATACCAACATGACTGAATTTATATGTTTTTAAAAAAATCGTTGATTCTGTTGCATCCTTGTGCTTTGGCCGAAATAGCCACAGCATCAGAAAGGTTATGATTTATTTTTTTCTTTAATAAACATTGAGTTACCCCCTCTTATTATTGACTTCCTATAATTTTTGAAAAAAAAAAGTAATTTGAAATAAGTTCACTAAAGCTCTTTAGACATGAATACATTAATCCTCTCGTGCTGGAATAACTCTGTTTTTCCAGAGAAAATATCTTTGCAAAATGTATATGTGAATCATCAGGATACCTGGGTAGAATCTTATCTTGATTCCTAGATATCCTAAAAAAATATCTGAATCCTGTTATCGTAACTTTGTAATTTAATTTTGTAAAATAGTACACACACTGTATACATACCATGCACAAAAAACTTCAATCAACTTTACTCAATCAAAAATCCAAACAAAATCCTAAATTAAACCTTGAAATAGGTTTAACTCTTAGGTTAGAAATATTTGATTTGAATGTAAATCTATCTACATTTCACTCCAGATACTTGAGCAAAAGGTTCTTAACCCTAAATAATTCCCGTGCATTAGTATAGTATTAATGGCTATATGGCAAAAAGACATGTTTGAATTCCAGTATAACATATACAGTACATGCATTGATGCATTATCTTATCAACTTACAAGAAAGACATGGTATTACATAGTAACCTTACACAAAGTAGAACACACTATACCCATTAATGTACTCTTCCTATATATTGTACTCCAATTTTAAATGTGCTTTGAATTAATGCTGTAGCCATACCTTAGCCAACAAGTTATCTAGGCATCATTTAAGCAAAACCCCTGAATATCACTCATCAGTTCACAAAGGACATCCAAAATGTATGATCATGAGTTTCTGGTAAATGTAAATTTTAGGAAAATGCTTGGAAATCCACTTTCATATGAATAAAAGGATATGACTTGGGGATGATATGCATATATATTGATTTCCTCAATACGTAAATGCGTGTTTAAGAGTGTTATTATGATCAATTAATAATAACAATCTTCCTTGAAAAATAAGACATCCCAAATTTTCATGATGGTTCATTTTGTACATCCATTTTTAAAATCCTGGCTAAGGTCCTGGATATGGCACAAGCAAATAATGATAATAACTACTACCTACTAATACTGGTGCGTCCATCTCAGAAACTAGAGTTCAAGCTGAGTTCTCTAGGATGGTCAAGCAGGTTAGGGAAACAAAAACGAATGTGACCTTGTGATTTTATTCATAAAATATGTTGTTAGCCCATTCTAATGTGTAATGCCTCTCCCAGAACTTTTCAACCAGAAGACACTTGGCAAAATATAAAATTACAATAAAACTTCCAGTGCTACTGACCCAGGACAAAAACCTTATTTGTAAGATGTACTGTCCTAGTCCATCTTAGACTTATCTTTACTTTCAAAAATGTTTTATGCATGCTATATTTCCTTTACAAATTACTAGCGAATGAAAAATAGACTCACACTTTATTTTAAAAATTTTGGTGCAATCAACCTATAGTTGTAGACTCACACTTATTTGGAGGAGATTCGTTGATTGGAATCTAAATGACCAAATATACTCCAAAAGATACTTTTGTGGGTAAGATATTGCCAAAATAGATCGGCATTCTCAGGACACTACAGGCATGTCTCTGTTAAGGCCAAATATTTCCCATTTCTAAGTCTTGCATCACCGATCATGGCAGTTGAGTCATTGGAGAATCTTGGCCACTTTTACTTTTGCTTTGCCGGCATTGTTAGAAAACATGGCCCACCCTTAACCCATCAAAATCGTAGTTATTAAAAAGTGTCTTAAATTACCAGGAATTTATGATAAAATCATCCTGGTTGTATAAACAAAAAGCTTAACTATATATTGTACCCTGTATCATGTTACAATGTAAATGATATGACCCATCCACTTAAATATTACAGCATCACTTAGACACGGTTTGTGGCGTCTATCCTGGCTGATTTTCATTTTACCGATATCTCTGTTATCGTCTGTTCCAACAGGCAGTAACAGAGACATCAGAAAAGTGAAAAGTTTGCCATGTGAGACAAAATATATGGGGTCTAAGCATCAATATAGGACATATACTTTATACTTTGTGTGAAAGACATCTCATAACAGATTACTCTCGAATCTGTTCATTTTTACATCGAAACAAAATTTTCACAGAATCATATATCAATAAAATCTAATAGAATAGACTTAATCATGCTTGTAGTATCTCAAAAAGAGACAAGTTGGCATATTTTCGAAGAAAGCATTCAAAACTTTGAAGAAGTATCAGTTACAACCTGACCATTATTTCTTCAACAAATACTGTTTGAATATGAGCTTCTGCAATTTCTTAACAAAGTTATAGCCAAAAGTATTCAAATCATACTTCCTACAGGAAATTTTAAACATGGATGGATTAAAGGCCTACTCACTGTGTTAAAACCAATTCACTGAGCATTCAACAATTCAAATATAACATACCTTCAATCTTTTCTGTCATATCATTGTGAATTTCCTCACTACATATCTTTATATAACACCATGTATATACAAACATCACCATGCCTACGAGATACAGCTGTACCCCAAGGCACAAGCAACAGATATTCAAACAAGACAGACCTACTCATTAAAAAATATGTTTAACTTGGTCCCAGACCACCTTGCTTTTCACATTGAGGAAACTTTCTTAAAGACAAACCCAAGGTAAGTCTACCCTAGGGCTTGGTACCTTTTAAAATCTTTATTTCCTTAATGGTACTTAACATATCTTAATGATACTGCATGCACCTCAGGGAAATCAAGCACAGTCAAATTCAAAATGTGGGCAATATTTTATATTGATAAGCTGTACCGGGTTAACAGATCTTAAAAGGCATGATACTTTTCCCGGTTTGAAATTGGTATTTGATATCTGTTACCCTTTCTAACCCCAATTCTACCTAATTATTCTCTCACATTTTTGTAAGTACCTTTTTCACTTTATCAGTTCCTTTCCACACACTTAAAATGACTAGCAGTGTCCGTTCTGCCATACCAAACCATGATAACAATTATTCTGCTCAGATCATCATGGTCACCTTACAAGATGAAATACATCACTTAATTTGGTTCCTCCACCAATCAGAATCCAGCTATATAATCACTCTTGGCAGGGTGTGTGGGTGCTATTTTGACACCTTAACCCTCTACAGTATGCATTCTTCCAGTAACATATTTCTGGCCCAGTGGGCTAAAAATTAGAGTTTTGATGGAAAACGTTTGATGATCAAGTATTCCCTATGCACAGAATCATTACTATCATTATCCTAGCATTACACATATACCTGTTGATATGGAAGTAAATTGAAATTGGGGAAAGTTTGGCCTTATAAGGCAAGAAATAAAGTTTTCTGTATGAAAAGAAGGAAACAGCACTTTGTGAGAAGTATTCTCTATTGACAAGTACTTAAGAGAAAACAACCTCATAATAATATTGCAGACGTAATACACATTTGCTTTTCTGTATAAACATAACCATATCTGCATCATGTACATGTACAATGTACCATGTACACCTTGCATTATTTGTAATTAGTATTTGCTGACATGTCGAGGAATGAATAAAAATGATATGGGAATTTCAAAAAAGAAATAAAAAGTTTGTTTCCTCATCATAATCACATTTGTTATGCTTGCCTAAAACAATTCACCATAAAATTCCTACACAGAGGTGCTTTGAGTATAATTGGCATGAGCAATTGACAACATAACTGTGTACAGTACACATTTGCAATAAACATGATTGCACATACTTTCAGTGCAAACCGACCAATATGAATTCCACAACGTCACGATACATTTTCACCATTCATAAGTACTTAGATAAATAAAAAACACGTGGATATGAAACCAGTCGGTCTGAACAGGCTTGGTGTGCATGTGGCGAATAGCCCAAAAGTCACATACTGCGCATATTTTGAGGGCAGGTTTCTCTGTAACATTAACGAAACGAGAGCCCTCATTGGTCCAAGTCTCCAAGTGACATCACCGTTACAACAGGTTCTAGACCCCTGGCATAGCTAGTCCTTCACTATAGCCCATATAGTAATTGGTCTCTCGTCTCATATCCATTCTTTTATTCATCTAAGATAAGTACCACAAAAAATATCTATATGGATCACTTCCTGTAACAAGTGGTTCTGGAATCTCGAAACATCTAGAGGTTCAACGACTAGCTGTATTTTTGGGGGCATCATCGTAATCTTGCGGAACTCCCACCAAAAATATCTACATGGGTCACTTCATGTAACAAGTGGTTCTGGAATCTCGGAAACATCTAGAGGTTCGACAACTAGTTGTATTTTTGGGGGCGTCATCGTAATCTTGCGGAACTCCCAGACAAAGCTTAGGAAGTAGCCCTGAAGAACGATGCATAAAGTCCACTCTGAGGCTGTGCTCACGACATGAGCCACAAATCCCTGAAAAAACAAAAAATACATTATTCACTTAAACTTCAGAAGCCAAGGGGCATATCAAAACATCTAGGAATTGCACTTTAAGGAATCAAACTTCAGATAATAGAAAGATCACTATGGGTACTTCCTTTAACCCTTCCGTTACTAAGGCTACTTTTGTCAAAAGCAGAATGACGCAAAGATTTTTTAAAAACATCTTAGCCCTGCCATGTTGGTATTCATAGGAATGCTCTTGCTGAGTGCTCTCAGATGAGTACCTATGTGCCAGGTTTTCAGTCATTTTAAAAAAAAGATTTTGCATCATTTTGTTTTGGCCAAACTAGCCACCAGTAGCACAAAGGTTAAAAAACCAAAAAGATTTTTAATAAACATAGAATACAATCATATCAATTGTTATACAATTAATCCTTTTCATGTCTAATTTGATTTTTTCCGTAGATAAGTGTGACATAAATAGAATTCTAGTTTGTGTGTTTCTTTGGGATATTGATTATCTTTACCCAGCATTTACATTGAGAGAAAATTCAAGAATAAAAAAACACACAAACACAAAAAAAAAAACGTTTCTGGAATTTAACTATTTTTGCAAAATGTTCTTGGTTTAATGAGACCAAAATGGATGCTTTATGACTCTATCATATATGGTATGATGGGCAAGATTATTCTTATGCAAAGACTTTCTAATGGTATTTACTCTGTAAATTCAATTATGCAAATGTAATCAGAACAATCATGATCTTAATTACAGGGAAGATTAAAACAAATGAAACAATCCTATGATTACTTAAAATTCTAGAAAACGTCAATGAAGAAGGAAGTGCAGTGTAGCTTTCAACATAAAAAGATGCTAAAGTCATAGCCTAGGTTATGAGATACTGCCCTGTTTTCTTTCATGACCCTATGATCAGCAAAAGTTAGCTGTACTTCACCCCTGTATTAGATACAGGATCATTTACTGGCTAGTCACAATTAAGCTGGACTATGGCAGAAAAAGTGGCACAACCTTTCAAATGTAAGTCTTATTTTTTCTTGGATGTGTAGCATCAGAACATTAGGGTTATACGAGTACAAATATGTAAATGACAAATTGGACCAAACATAAAAATGGACAACAGTTAAGGGGTGACAAGAATGCCCCATTATATATATATATATATATATATATATATATATATATATATATATATATATATATATATATATATATATATATATATATATATATATATATATATATATATATATATATTTTATTAAATATATATTATTAAATATATATATATATATATATATATATATATATATATATATATATATATTATTAAATATATATATATATAATATATATACATATATATATATATATATATATATATATATATATATATATATATATATATATATATATTATTAAATATATATATATATAATATATATACATATATATATATATATATATATATACATACAAGTATATATATAATATATATATATATATATATATATATATATATATATATATATATGTATATATATATGTATATATATATATGTAAATATATATATATATATATATATATATATATATATATATATATATATATATATATATATATATATATATGTATATATATCTATATATATATATATACATACATGTTTGAATAGGTCTGTTATCAAATGGACAAGAACGTCAAAATAGACAGGATATGACATTACAAAGACATAATTTCGAAACATTTTCCCATTTCAGAACACAGATCCAAAACCAACATCTACATTATGGAAATGTGTAGCATACCCCGTCCTGTGGATACCATTTTCTGGGATTATCGCCATGAAAATCTTTTTTAGCTAGAGCTTCACCAACAAAAGCTATGAGTGGTTAAGGTAGACTAGGTGTGAGTGCATGATGGTACTATACAGTGGACGCTACAGGGTCTGACACTTAGATTTCAGACTAGGGGCCCAAAAAGGTCTTTCGATAAAGATTAATGGTCAAAAACAGGATTTCTGGTTACTTATCATACTATTTTGGTCCCCTAGTCTGAAAAATCAAGAGGCCCACAGCAAAATCTAGGGGCATATGCCCCCGGGCCTCTGGGAAAGTTGAACCCTGAGCTCTATGGTGGAGAGAGAAAAGGAGGGAAGTTCTGAACTCTAAATTGATCAAATTATACCTGTAGTGCACCCCATCCCACCCAAAATAAATATCTTTTTAAATTGTCAAAGAAGATTAATCTAATCCCCTCCCCCCAAAAATAAATAAATAAATGAATGAATAAAAAAAATCAGTCAAATAATATAAATGTTTCAATATTTCAATATCATATTGCTTACAAAAGCATATCTTGAAAATAATTTGAGGGGTTGAGAAAAATGAAGACCTGATAAAGCCTATTGTGTTCATATATATGTGATATTACTATTGCTTGGTCAACTACAATAATTCAATGTGAAATAATTTACTAAAATCTTAAGTGATAAATATGCAATGAAAATTAAATATTTCCAAGTTATTCTGTAGATGTAGAACTAGGACTAAGAATAATTTCATGACAAAAGTAATACAAATCCTTAGGAAACTTAATGTTTTTAAAGTTATAACTCCGTTTTAACCATCAGATTTTTTCATTCATGTAAAGACACTCCATTTGAAAATTCTCCACAATTACTCAAAAATCTAAGATATCGAAAAATCTAATGTATAACTAATATCAGTTAGTGAAACATTTGTCATAACCCATGCCTAGGATTTCAAGGACAATGATTCTAATTAGAAATAAATATATTAGGAAAGATATATAAATTTTTAGCTCGTACAAACATACAAAATAAATGAAAACTTTTCTCCTTTAAGTATATCCTCTTTGAATAAACCAAGAATCCTTACATAATGAGTTAAAAACCATACATTCATTTTTATCACAAGGGTAAAGTGTCAGATGCAATATTTGTCCAGTAACAATTTACACTGTTCTGTTATGACGTTAGACAATAGATTAGGTAAACAAAAGCAGGCACCTAGCTCAAAAACAGCCCTGATACCAAAAATGCAAGGCATTCAAGCAAACTGCGTGGCCTACCAGGCTATCATGTTGGAATATTTTGAAGGCCCCATCGAGATTTCAGTGACCCCAAATCTACTCTTGCATCTGACAATTCAACCGGTAGATAAAAAAGAATGTGGCTTGGTTGTTAATTAAAGGGTGGCTTACACCATCATCTGGGTACCACTTGGCAGGGTTTTTACCCTTGTAGTCACGACCTGCCAGGTAGGCACTGACCCATACTGATCAGGTCAAGGTCATACTAAAATTAGGTCAATATCAAAACTAGGTCAATATAATTAACTAGGTCAAAAATGAGTTAATTTTATGTACCATTTTTGTGAAATCCACAACTTGCAAAAAAACATTCAATAGATAAGTTTTTTTTTATATATTCCATTGAAAGTGAAGATTCATATAATTTGAATCTTATGTTTATAGTATATGTAGTATCAACTGATCTTATGCTTATCAAAATCAAAGAACGCACAGCGATTTCTGTTTGGATCAAACTTCATAATGACTTATATAGCTTGCACCGATAAATAATCATTCTTGGAATTTGCATACAATTTCAGACAAAAAGGATACTTGTAACGAAGGAAATTGATGCGATGAGACAGATAAAAAGTCGCACGTGGCAGACGGCGATGGGATTCATGTGGGGATGCATCTTGTAGGAGACAATTGTTTGGATCCAGGCGTAGACCGTCCCAAGGCCGAATGCCAACACCGCACCCACGATATGGACTGCAAACACATGGGTCTCCTGAAAGATCACACACAAACATATTTATACATATATATATATACAAATATAAATATATATATATATATATATATATATATATATATATATATATATATATATGTGTGTGTGTATATATATATATATATAAATATATATATATATATATATATATATATATAAATATATATATATATATATATATATATATATATATATATATATATATATATATATATATATATATATATATATATATATATATATATATATATATAAATATATATATATATATATATATATATATATATATATATATATATATATATATATATATATATATATATATACACACATATATACACACTGAAAATACAATAACATGTGATAACCCTAAAGACCTGACTGTTATGATTATACCTTACTGACAAAAGCACCTATAGTAGGGATTGCCACAGATTTTTGAATACAATACAATATTGATATTTCCTTAAAGGGCAAATGCACCATCAGAAAGATTTAGGTTCAAAATGATCTTCTACATGTCACCTTTCAAATAAGACCTCCCACGAACCTGTCCTCTTCTGCACTAATCAGATATAGCTTACAGAAGTTCAGCAAGCAACAGTTCAGAGGCAGCTATACAGGGCCTCCATGCATCCCAAGATGCACTCTGTTTTTGACACCTTCTAAGCACCAGCCTGTGTCACTAGTGCTTCAGAGATAGCAGTAGCAGAGAAGCCTGCATGGATTTCCTTTACTTGCTAATCTTTATTCCTGGCTCATCCCTGATCACAATTTTTGGAAGCAAATAAAACTTCAAGAAGTAAAACTTACATAGTATGGCAGAATTGAGCAATTCAGGAATTTGGAGGAATGGAAATATCTGACTCACCTAGGGAACTTCTCCCTTAGACCCACATGATCATTTACTCAATGGTGCCAGGTTCTTTACTCAAAGATAGCATCTTGATAACAGGAAGTGAAGGAATACACATACTAATAAGTCCTACACTATTCCCATGAGTAACTGCTAACTGACACAAGTGGTGCAATTTCCTGTAAGTGATTAGCACAAACTGATTTCATAGCAATTAGGAAGTAATGGTTTCTACCCAACAATAAGCTACAAATCAAAGACAAGCCACATAGTATAACTTCAAGGATTGTTGGAATATACAATAGGAAATTGAAGCCAGTAATGAAAATCTAAGCAGGAAAGGGGAGCCCAGCCCCCTATTACTGCTATCTCTTAAGCACTATTGACACAAGCAGGTGCTTAGAAGGTGTCAAAAACAGAGTGCATCTTGGGATGCATGGAGGCCCTGTATAGCTGCCTCAGAACTGTTGCTTGCTGAACTTCTGTAAGCTATAACTGAGAAGTGCTCAAGAGGACAGGTTCGGGGGAGGTCTTATTTGAAAGGTGACATGTATACGCTCATTTTAAACCTAAATCATTCTGATGGTGCATTTGCCCTATAATATCTTAACAATATTTCAAACTAAACTGCCTGGCTCCCCCTGACAAATTTTGTTAAATTTGTCCTTGATGTTAAAATGGTACATGGCCGTTATCTGCTGACATCTTGTCGTATACCATTTTCACAACAAGGCTAACTAACATCATTTGACTTCTCTCTGCTAACTGTGCCATCAGGGGCTTAGCCGCCTATGCGTCCAGCGTGTCGTTCGGACACCCAGAACTCCGTTCTTCGACAGTTTTGACACACAAAAGTGTATGTCAAAATTTGCTGATGATGACTTTTCTTAGAAGATAGATGTAGAAGCTGTAGTGTCACTTTTATAAGACACACAAAGCAGTTACTGGCCTAAAAAAAAGCAAAATCTGTAAATATATAGGGTTTATTTTATTAGCAGAATGTACTTTGTACCACACTTTGGACATGCAAAAGTCTATGAAACCTCTATTTGGACACCCTGTTTCCAAATATTGGCTAAGACCATGTGTGCCATACCTGAAAGTTTGCCACTATGCTAATGCCTAGTGCAGACAGGAGTCCTATATAGAGTGAGGCTCGGTTTAACTTTAACAGACAACCAGGATCATGACGATTGTATTCCTCCACTTGACGACACCGAATATAGATACATAAACCAACTGAAAAGTGAAAATAAAGTACAGTTAAAATTTGTATGTAATATCAAAGTGTAACTCCAACTTCAAAATAAAAAAAGATGTTTCAGAGCATGTCAGTAACACTCAAAACCACCTAATAATTTTGGTGATATGTCAGGAGATAACAAGAGCAATTTCCTGAAAAGGAGATATGTAAATCAGAAATTAACTAACAAATCCACATACACATATCTTTGTAATGAATGCTTAATTTTAAAGATTTTTATAAAAAGTGCCATAGGTCCCGACAATAAATTCTAAAAGAACTCTTAAAAATAAATGAGTTAAAGGTTACATTTAATTCACTTGAGTAAACATTAAACAATATTTGAAAATATAGGTGGAAAGGGCGCTATATCAAATATCAATTATCCTTATTATCTAATCATAGCAGGGTCAGCAGGCTAACATGGCCTGTGACTATGGACTTACCTAAAACAGCAACAATATTCAACAATTGACTAAAAATACAACTTTCAGGAGAGTAGGTTCCAGTATCACTGTAAAATAGAGAACACAATCAGTAGTATGCATTGGCATAAACTCCAGAAGCAAATTGAATAAGTTATTTAAATGTATTTATAACACACCTTTGGCTCATTTGGAATATTCCTAATAAAAGATTTTTCTACCGATTTTCTTTAATCTATATTCTCAAGCAGAAAAATATGAACTTGAAAAATGGTTGGAAAATGAAAACGAATGCTTGCTTTCTTTTCAAAGAAAGCCATTTAAAAGTGTTTCAAAATCTGAAATAAGTTCACTGTCTAATATGTCTTAGCTTTGTGTAATAACTTTATTCCAAGTTGAATATTTTTTCCCACTAATTTTTGACATAAATAACAATGCAGCATTGGTTAATCACCAATGATCAATAGTTTATATGATTTGTATTACTTTGCAGTATAAATAAGGTCTAGTAAAAGTAGTTATAAAGAACTGGGCCACAATTCCCACCTGGCCAGTACAACTAGTTGATTATAGTCATGATCTGATAATAATTTACATGCATGAGTATGCTTACCTGATATAAGGGAAGCCAGCTTCCACGTGTCCCAATGATACAGCAATGGCATACCTTAAAGTCAAAAAATTAAAATTTATAATGTTCATGACTCATAAGTAATTCTATATTAATTTTTCGTTCACTTCATTCTGAAGCATCAAAATTATGAAAGGAGTCAAAGGACTTAGTCTTAAATGGAGCAAAACGGAAAAATTCTATATTACATACATGTGCAATAAAGAATGAAATTCAATTTTCATCACGAAAATTGTAGGTACTAAAATATCTCTGATATGACTAATAATGTTCATTAATCATTTAAGTAATTCAATATAAAACTTTTATTGACTTTTTTCGGGTGAATCAAAATGATAATTGAAATATGTACATTCTTAATGAAATGTCTTATTCTTAAAGGTAGCAAAAGGAAAAAATCCTATCAATTTTAACAGTATGTGTAATATAGAATAAAATTCTATTTTTATCTCAACAATTTTTAGGTACTAAAATATTCCATACACAAGAAACTCCGTAGAAGACACCACAACATAATTCTTATCAATTGAAGATCAAAACGGGTTGAACCTTATAGCTTATAAAAATTCGGGAAAAAATTATGGCTTCGCAAATTGCACACTTTACATGCTTATTAAGTTATTACTCACGTTGTGACGAAAGTGACGGGCACCAGGATGAAGACCGAGAGGGGCAGCGCGATGAGGCTCACTCCGTTACACATCTTGATACTAGTGTGAGGCGGCCTGCAAAAAAACATGGATGATCACTTTCAAAACGGCTCCGAGTCTGAGCATGAACATTTTAACCGTTAATAAATGCTGCTGGTGGAAAAATTTTGGTCGTTAAAAATGATGCAAAAATAAAACTTCAAAAATGACTGAAATCTTGGCACATGGGTACTCATCCAAGAGTACAAAGCGAGAGCTATCCATTATCCAATGAATACCAACATGACAGGGTTTTCAAAAATATTTTCATACTGGTTCTTTGGACCAAAGTAACCTTAAGTATTGGAAGGGTTAAAGCAAAAAAGGTTATAATCATGGTTTATGGTTGAACAAATAATTCTACATAGGAGTGCAATCCTGGGCCCATAGACTGATTAGGAAATGGTTACAAGTTCAAGTCCAGGTGGAGATAGCTGAGCATGTTCAATTTATCTTAGCACCAGCAACTAATTATTAATTATTTTTGGTGTGAACTGTGAATCAGCCTCAGGCCTGCACTTGTTGCAAGGGGAATGCTCCCTTCAGGTACGCCATCTGCGCATGCAATCATATTTAACAACAGCCATTTCAAAGAGACTTTTTAAAAGTCTTACTGCCTCAACTTTAAAGTTGTGACAAACAGGCACTAAACAACAGATCTTAAAGAAATAGAGAAGGTAATATACTTAATAAAGAAAGAAGGATACAAATGTGACTGGTTTGGGGGGATATTAAGACCTATAAATATGAGCGCCCAGTTTTCTTCGCGCAAGTGCCAAAAAAACATGTTTAGAACTCTGACGTTGGTTGGAAGCCAACAGATAGCATAAAGTGAAGATTGGCTGTCTGATCAGTGTTAGAGACTTAGAGTTGCTCAAACTAGACTCTAGATAGTAGAGGACGACTTGACCAGGAAGCGTCTGCCCAGGGTCCAGGTAATTACCCTTGGAAAAATCAAAAGATGAACAGTTGTACCACCCAAATGCCCACCTTTAAAGTAAAACCATTAAGATTTAATAAATGCATGCATAGTTTGAAAGCAAACCCTTGAGCTCAAATAGAAAGTGATTAGTCAATATATTATTTCAAACTATAGGTACCATTCATGATCATTCACACAATCAATTTATAGAATCAGATGCATCACCTTTTCTAAAAATGAATTCTTAAAACCAGAAAAGTACAGATGGCAAAGTGACAATATATTTAAGATACAGGTGGTTACTTCTTGGTAGTAGAAGTGCTCAATATAAAAGTAGTATCCAATCTCTCTGACTCTGTTTTAATTCCTAGAAATGCACACATCACCACAGACATCCACTGGATCTAGGATTTGGTGCATCATGAATAATATGAATATTTCTTAGATCATAACAGCACCCATTCCATCGAATTCTACAACAACAGTTACTCAATAGAGCGTGAGAGATACTATGGCACCTCAATCACATTGAATGGCAGCCTTTGATGGTGAAAGTGACCCACCTTAAAGCCTTTTCCTACAACAAAATTCCCTTCAGTGCAGAGCCTTTTTGTGTGTATTTTCATTTAGCAGCTGATCTAGTCACATGATCCTGCACCGGCTGCAGATAAATGTTTCTAGAAGGAAAGGTGCTATAGCGCGACTAAAAGGAAAATCAACAATATTCAAGATACCTTTTTTAAGGCAGTGATAGCATTAAAATAATCTATATGCACATAAACGTCAACAACTTTTATTTTTTTATATTATTTACTAGGCCATAGTGAGAAGATACGACTAAAAAATAACTTTGGTTTCTGTAAAGTTATACAAATTTAGAGTCGCGCGTTACCCCTAACTCAAATTATAATCATGGCCGACTTTTCTCGTTCAGGTATTTATTAGCGTCTACATTTTCTGCAATTATATCAGTTAGAGAGGATAACATGGTCTACTCTCTGGGTTTGGGGATTGATGATTCATCAATGATACATTATATACATATGCAATTATCTATTTATGCCTCTAAAGTAACGATATTTGCTTTGTTTTGGTTCATATTTTGTACATGTTTCATACACGTGCGTTAGGTAAAATCCTAAATGCAGATCAAAATCTAATCACTAACTCTTGACTCAACATTTTCAGCCTTCCTCAAAACGGACGGTAACATGTATTTGTAAAATGAATAGAGACTATTTCTCTCTCACACACTTTATTGAAGGGGCTGTTGAATTTGCAATTGAAAGTAAAATATTTCCATCATTCTCTCCGTGAATTAACTGATTAAGATTTAAGTGAACTTTCACTCAAGTCAAGTCCCAGAGAGGGCGCTCTTGAAAGAAGTACTGGGATGACAGAATTTAGAGAGAAGGGGGCAGTTGTTGTGGCAGGGTGCTTAAGGCTGTGATGCTGGTGACACACTCAAAATAAGACAACTCCTAGTTTAGCACTCCTGTACCCTTTCTAACAATAGTTATCCAATCCCTGAGGTCTTGGTGTTTCAAATATAAGTTTTCTTTAACTTACCTGCTTGAGCTGACCTCAATAAAAGTACAGTTTCAATATTACAGTGTTTTACCTCAAATGAGGTTTTCTTGATCAATAAAGATTCATTTGATTTATAAATACCATATATGTCTGCTAAATATACTAAGCTAGGGCAACTGAAAGGCAAATTTGGAGTTCCTGCAAGAGAATACCTTACAGCATGCGATTTTGGTGGAAACTTTTACTTGAGAAAGTAGGTCACTATGGTCAGACATGTTGACACAATGGTCAGACACGTTGACATACTTTCGTAAGTAAAATTTCCACCAAAATCGCATGCTGTAAGGTATTCTCTTGCAGGAACTCCAAATTTGCCTTTCAGTTGCCCTAGCTTAGTATATTTAGCAGACATATATGGTATTTATAAATCAAATGAATCTTTATTGATCAAGAAAACCTCATTTGAGGTAAAACACTGTAAAATTGAAACTGTACTTTTATTGAGGTCAGCTCAAGCAGGTAAGTTTAAAAAAACTTATATTTGAAACACCAAGACCTCAGGGATTGGATAACTATTGTTAGAAAGGGTACAGGAGTGCTAAACTAGGAGTTGTCTTATTTTGAGTGTGTCACCAGCATCACAGCCTTAAGGCCACAGAGGAGTATGAAATGACACAGTAGTAAGGATCTGTGCGCCAAAAAAGTGAGCCGGCGCACAAAGCCAGTCCTATACTGGCCATAGTACAGATTGGTAGAGGTGGAAGGTTTAGGTACAGGGCACTGATTCAACCCCCCTCCCCAAATTTAGAAACGACCCCAAAAGCAGACAGCTTTTCTGTGATCTGCGATTTTGACCGAATAACATTATGCACATGGTCTGCTCGTGAACATATGAAACATGATATGCAAAATCGCTTAAGTTTCTTTTAGGCCGTGCCTACCATGTCGAGTAAGAACTTGTTATATAGCCAAACTGTACTTGGCCATTTTCATTTATTACCCGTAAGAGTAGTAGCCTCTCAACACAGTGAACTGACACACTGATACTAGGGCTGTCATCGATACCGCCCATATCGGTGAATCGGCAAGAAATCCTTGTCGATTATCGATATCTTGGACGTCCCAAGATATCGATTCATAAGAAAATGATACAAAGTGTGTAATAAAAATGGTAAAATGCCGTAACTCACCTGTCTGTCGCTGACTTCATGCCGCTCGCAACACGGGGACGCAAGCAGAAGTCACACACATGTAGTTTACGGCTATGCGCATGTGTGGGGGAGGATCAAGAGCTCATGTAACAACCTCTCGCTCTACCCGCCGCCATGCCGTCGCTCATTACGATGTCAAATTAAGCGACTAAAGGTAATAGAATTCTTATCGATTCGAATGGAAGTACCGTATCGGTAATTTTTTTATCGATAATCGAATCGGTAAGAATTCCTTATCAATGACAGTCCTGACTGATACCTTGATTATTGTGTCGCCACTCCCGGAAATTCATTTCAAGGACATTCTGTTTTATGCACAAGTTGTCTCCGCAAATAAGGTGGCGACCTCTATTGGCGGAATATGGGAAAGAATATATATGACGTCATGGTACACACTGATACCTCGATTATTGTGTCAGCACTCCCGGAAGTTCTTCGTGTGCAAGTAGTCTGCGCAACAAAGACGGCGACCTCTATCGGCAGAATATGACAAAAGATGACGTCATGGTACGACGGAATGCCCTCACAGATTACAAATTTTAAACTTAGATGTTCATGATAAAAATTTACTCGCCTTTCCGTGAATTAATTTCAATGCGGTTTAAATCGTTAGAACTGCAACAATTCATTCTAGATACTTAGTACTAGATTCAAGACACTTGTAAGTCTTACAAGTGTCTTGAATCTAGTTCAAATCTTTGGCCAAATGTTAGTGATCAAAGTGACAATTAGATTTGATAAGTGTTGGTCCCTGTAAATCATACTTTGTATTTTAACATGTCTTTCAGAAAATAAAATAAAAAGGAGTCAAATTTTTATATTTTGAACATGTTTTTCAGAGAAGAAAAGTAAAAAGGAAAAGGAGGAGGACATGCTGGTTGTCCCAGATGGATGGAAGGAACCAAAGTTCGGCAAAGAGGACAATCCCAAGGGTGTCCTGGCAGAAAGTTCCTTTGCAACACTGTTTCCAAAGTACAGAGAAAAATACTTACGAGAGTGTTGGCCCTTGGTGAAAAAGACTCTTGCTGACTATGTAAGTACAAAGAGATATTGAAATTATGTCATGCTAATGGTGATTAATAATGGTAATAATAATAATTATTATGATGATAATGATAATAACATTAATAATAATGATAATAATTATTATGATATTAATGATAATAACATTAATAACAATAATTATTATTTTAATATTTAATAATAGTATTAAGAAGAAGAAAAAGAAAAATAACTTAGTAGTAATAATAAAGATAATGATACTGATAATTTGTCAAGTGACCTTCAGAAACATGCAATTTAATACTAGGATTAGGCTATGACTTTCAGGCCTGTTCATTTTTGAAAGCATCAACACCCAAAAATATTTCTAAGGCTGCTATTCACTAGTCATAATCTGATATATGGGCCATTCTACAGTATTAGGTACCCCAGGATGGAAAAACTAAAGTTTATAATATTCAAATAATAATCATGAATTATAAAACATAACCATCTAAGGTGTCAGGAAAACTGATTTTTTTCACTCATGGGTTGTGAAAAGTGACTTTTATTGGCATGTTTATTTCGAAAATGCATACATTTGAGACAGGACATGACATTTGATATTTTCATATAATTTCTAATTTTGATTACTTTTGTATGAATGATAGAATGTAACACCAAATATAAGTTGTTAGAAATATGGAAAACCTTGTTTGCTTGTTTTCAAAAATTGATCAGCTTATTAAAATTTTGTCTCAAAATTGAAATGTCATGTCCCGGCTCATTTGATATGCAAAAGTTTATTTTTTTTCAACATTTTTTCATAGAAATTATTGTCATTTCATATCTTCTTATTACACACTACAAGCAATATCTCAATGAAATATCAATGCAATATCTGTTAGCAATAAAGAGAAAAATTAATTTGAAATTTGATCAAGGACATGACACACTGAGCCAGGATGTGACATATGGGTACTGATGACGACAACTGAGAAGAGAGTCGTAAAGCTTGATTTGCATATATGATTGTTTCGAGCACATTCCCTTTGTTTCTTAATACAGTGATTGAATCTTATTCCCTCAAACTTAATTGAAGTGCTTCCTTTTATTCAAGGTAACTAATTACCTCTTGTCATATAAGGCCATGTTTTTTATTTGAAAATCAGTCCTGCACAAAGGTGCTGGAAAGTAAACATGCCCATTTCCAGAAAAGAACGCCATGAACGCTTCAAAACATGAACTATCAGCCATCCCAATACCTGGCAGTTTCATATTGACAAAGTTTTCAACTAGAGTATTTCTTGGACAAGTGAAGTCCACAGAGGGGATTCAGGGGAATGACTTTGAAGTAACATTCCTACGTGCAAAAGATGATGTGCACAAAATTTTCAGTTTCCCAACTAAGGAGGACTGTTCCTGGGTTGAAAGGAAAGAAATCCTGTCTGTTGTTGAAAAAACATACTACTAATAAGATAGACCCTATACCTTTACAGATTTTGCTTTTTTAGGCCAGATACTGCTTTGTGTGTCTTATAAAAGTGACACTACAGCTTCTACATCTTCTATCTTCTAAGAAAAGTCATCTGCAAGTATGGTAACTTGAACCCCCTGCAATACAAACCGTTTGTATTGTAGCCCTCAGCTGCAATACAAACAGTTTGTATTGCATACTTGACAATACAAACGGTTTGTATTGTGGAGCTGACAATACAAACCGTTTGTATTGCAAGCCAACTACAATACAAACAGTTTGTATTGCAAGCCAACTACAATACAAACGGTTTGTATTGTCGATGACAATACAAACCGTTTGTATTGTGGGTGGTAACTTGAACCACCTGCAATACAAATGGTTTGTATTGTCTATGGTAACTTGAACCCCCTGCAATACAAACTGTATGTATTGCTGAAATTGAGTGGTTCAATACAAACGGTTTGTATTGTAGGCATTTGTAGCACTCATTACTTTGATGGCATAAGTACCTTGAATGGAAGATGGTGAAAGGTACAGTGCATATTTACAAATATAACTTGGTCAATTATTAAGAAGGCTTAGGAAATACTTTTTCAGGTGTATATCTATTATGATTATAAAACTATATATGTACTTTATTATGATATTAAAACTATCACTTGTGAGTATTTAGCTCTTTTGTGAGGATGTGGTGGCTCTGAAAAGAGCCGTTGGGCGTACATGACTGATACATGTATTAGTTGCGGCTAGGAATTTTTTCTCTGATAGCCTTGTCAACTGTAGACTGCATCTGCGGTGCAACTCAAAACGATGGCAAACCTGTGGTGGAGTGTGATATAATTGCCACCTATGGAGTCACATTAACTGTTACAATATGGACGCAACTAGACTAGAACGCAAGGATTTCAAATGTACCATTTGCAAATCTACAGTGAGACGAAGACGCTGAAAGACTTGCTCCAGTGTGCGGGAATCATCATAACAGTGAAGTTTCAAAACAGTTGTCAAAACTATGATGGAAATTTGAAGTTATTTGATGCTTGATCAATGACTGTGCTTAGCCCATCAGTTATTGATTATAATCCATTGTATAAGGTGTAATTGTCTCAGCTACCCACCTAGTTGTGCTATTGGTACAAGCTATTATGTATATGCTTTCTTTAGATAGTCTTATACATGCTATGATATAAAAACAAAGTGTGGACTTGATCCATTGAGAAGAAATCATCACAACAGTGAAGTTTCATTATAATCCATTATGTAAGGTGTAATTGTCCCAGCTACCTAGTACCTACCTAGTACCTTGTTGTACTATTGTTACAAGCTATTTATTTGTGTTTTATTTGTTGTCTCTAGATAGTCTTATACAGACTATGACTTAAATACAGGAAGTGTCGGTTAATAAATTAACCATTATATGATCCTCCAGTCATTAAGTAAAACAAGTTTCAAAGCATTATAACCATGTTCATTGTTTTGAATTATGATCTGAATAAATTATCGAATTTGAATTAATTTTGTCTATTTATTTACCACACATGATATTTCATCCAGTCAGTCACATCACAATACATCCAGTTTGTATTGCAGTGCTGACTCATAGCGACAATACAAACCGTTTGTATTGCAAAGCCCTGAGAAATCTAAGTCAGGCCGACAATACAAACCGTTTGTATTGCAGCAGTTCACTCAAAAGCACAATACAAACCGTTTGTATTGCAGGAGGCTAGGGGGTTCAAGTTACCATATTTGCAAGTCATCTTCAGCAAATTCTGTCATAAAATTTTGGGTGTCCAAACTGTCAAAAAACAGTGTTCTGCGTGTCCAAATGACACGCTGGACGCATTACGGCTAAGCCCCTGGTTGTTGATGGTTGGGTGATGGACAAGCGCCAAAGGTATCTATTCACTGCAAGTCTACCAGTAACTGAATAGTTTGTTTGGTGAATATAAGGATAAAAATGCTGAAATAAGCATCATTAATTAACATGTTGAGAATGGTTGAGGCTTATGAACTTGTCATAGGGGAAATTATTAGGAAATGGTGTTTATTGGAAATGATCATAAAAAGTTGTCAAAAACCCACTTAAAAATATCTAATTACTTTCAGTTTAGGAGTATTGTCCACACCTAGTGTAAAATATTGACATGGGATGTCCTCACAATAGTGTTAATAGCTTGATTACTCATTACTTAGTTTAAGGGTATGGACCACACCTAGTGTGAAGAGGTGACACTTGATTGCAATGATGTTGATAGATTAGTACAAATTACAAGAACTAATGGGCCCATCCTTGATCTAGGAGTTGCCATTTCTAATTGGAATTATCCTTGCATCATTAGCAAGTCTGATCACTATTGTACTTGTGTTGTAATTGCAATGTACCTTGCATAAGATGATGTTATGTAAGGTAGAGTAGATAGGTAGTTAAGTAAAGAACAGTTAAGAAGTAGGGTTTAGAAGTTAAGGGCTAGGTGGTTAGGAAAGGATACCCTATGCTGTAAGCCAGCTAGGAGAATTATTACAATTTGTATTGCCTGTTGTGGAGTTATTCCCAACTTGATATGTTCTGATGAATAAAAATGTGATTATTTTTAGAATGAACTGTGACCTAGTCTTTTTCCTTTAATCACAACACAATTTTGATGCTGCAAGGTCTTAAAAAGTATATATATATACATCAGTTATAAATGGTAAAATGAGTATCATATCAATGTAGAACCAATAGTCATGTCCTGACCCGTCGCATCCTGGCTTAGAGTTTGAAAAAATAATGGTCCAAAATCATTCAAGCCATAAAAGAATACAAATTAAAGCATACATATTTATAAAGTAAACACTTTGATATATTAAATGAAACAAGTTTATCAAAATTTGAGCAGCAAACAGAACAGAGTTTTGAAAGTGAAAAAAAAAATGAAAAATCTCAAAATTTTCAGGTCATGTCCTGGCTTCAAATAAAATCCCATTTTTCACTATTTAAAATATTTCTTGTGAAGATCCTTTTTCATTTTATGCTTTAGTACCCTATTCAACAGTATGCTATCCATTAATTGGGATGTTAGCATTATCATGATTTTTCAAATTTAAGTTTAAAGTTTCAAAATGTCATGTCCAGGCTAAATCGAATACTGTAGAATGGCCCATATATCTTTAACAGAAGAAAGTTAAACTGGCATTGGATCCAAGAAATGTTTTCCAAAATAGCTCAAGACAATTTTGGTAATGTATTTGAACATTACCATTGGAATCCTTTTCAGTAGCAAAACAATTTTGTGTAATATTAATTCACATTCAAATAATACATAGTTTGCTTATTATGTTAAAGAGAGGGTTGGCTGTGGAGAATGCATTTTCTATTATCAAACATGTTTTCACACCTCAGGATATTAAGGCGGAGCTGGACATTGTGGAGGGAAGCATGACCGTATCAACCACCAGGAAAACCTGGGATCCGTATATGATTGTCAACGCGCGTGATCTTATCAAACTACTTGCAAGAAGTGTGCCATATGAACAGGTATGTCTTAACCCTTCCAATGCTGAGGCTACTTTCGCCCAAAGCACAAGGATGCATCATTTTGAATTCATGAAATTAGCCACCAGCAGCATAAGGGTTAACCAAGCCCATTACCCATTTTAAACCTTCCCGAACCTATACCTATATTTGCAGAAAATAGCGATCAAAGCTCAGACACTGTGGCCTAGATTCGCCGATAATATGAATATATATTAGGGCTTGGACGATCAATCAAAAGCTCTGGAAAATCTATTATTTCTGATGATCTCCCACATTGCGAACTTTGTACACAAGAACACAATTTTCCCCACAAAACCCTTATTGTTCACTTACCTGACTAGTCATTTCGCTGCTTTATATACTAATAAAGGAATTTGCCTACCTTATCTGTTGTTTACTAATTATTTAGTAAGATAATAATAGTGGCCGATATTCCTAGGGTGGCCAATATTTCCAAGAATTTACAGTAGCCCCATACACAGGTAACTCCAGTGCCCCCCTGGCACATGCTCTCTATGAGGTAGGAAATTCAGTGGATATTTCTGTCTGTGACTTCTCTACATTTATTTCTTTCCTATTTATTCAGGCTATTAGAATACTGGAAGATGAAATTGCTTGTGACGTCATAAAAATCGGCTCCATTCTTCGCAACCGAGATCGCTTCGTAAAGAGAAGACAAAGATTGATAGGCCCAAATGGATCCACTTTAAAGGCAAGAACAAAATGCTTTATGATTTTATTTTTTCTTTGAATGAAGATGTTTGTTCCATAGTTTGGTTTGAAAAAAATATGATATTTTCTTATCTATAAAGATATAGGTTCAAAGCATAAAATCGACAACATTAATTCATTTATGTGATGGCAATTTTGGTGGTGTATTTCTCACGAGTGCTTTAAAATACTTGATAGAGAATAGATACTCGGAGCCCAACATACAACTATCCTACAAACACTCTAATGTGCTCCATTCCTAAGTATAGCTTCCAGAAAGACCATGTGTCTATGTAACTGAAAATGATTAGATTAAAACATTAGAGGCACTAGCTCAGTTTTCTGTAAATCTGTAAAATTTACTTCTTGTTGACTTTGATTTGTTATTTAGATGATTTTCTATCCAATCCCTTAAAGACAGGCAGGGCCTTGGCCAGAATTTTGAAAGTGGGCTTACTAAATGGACAACTAAAAATGCTATTTCAAGGGCTTCCATAAATGCATTCATTTATCAAACCAACTCTGACATGAATACTTCTGACCTTTTTTTATTTGTGACATTTTTTTTAGATTTTGTTTTTTGTTTTGTAGGCTATAGAATTGCTGACATCTTGTTATGTGATGGTACAAGGAAACACAGTGGCTGTGCTAGGCCCCCATAAAGGTTTGCGAGAGGTAATTACTGTTTCTAATACATGGTGTTGGGACGATCATCGATTGAAATCGACGCTTACTCGGTTGCCTCTTTTATGATGATTTATCGATTAGGAAACTGGTTATGGATCATAATCGGAAAAGGCGACACCTAGCCACGAAAAATGAAATTAAATGATCGGCAAGTTGTCAGCTTCTTGCTATGACAATAAGATCCCTTTTTGAAAGGTATTCTTAAACTGAGTATACACACGAATCTTGTATTTCATTTAGGTATAAAAGGAATATTGATAGTGGTCACCTTGGAATCAATCCCCTTGGTCATTTCTTTTTTGTGAATTAAGAGTAATATTATTAAATGTTTCAAAATATCTTAAATATGTATAACCTCCAATTTTCCCCTCAGATTTGGCAAAGTTCAATTACTTGACCCACTCATAATGCCCTGGTTCTATTTTGGGCATTTTGAAATTGATAAGAATTACTTTCTTTTTTACCTAGTGTAGTGAAAGGTTATTTCACTTTAGCTGAATTCATATTAATATTTTGTAGGTCCGTAAAATTGTGGAAGATACGTTGAAAAATATACATCCAATATATAACATCAAGGTAAGTTACCGTATCACTTAATCTGAAACATACACAAATAACATGTCAGTGTACATTCTTTTCATGAAAAACTCTATTTCTGCCATTAAGTGTTTTATGATATTACCCTATTATATCAGTGTTTTATTGGTTGAACAACTTTCATTAAATCAGTTCCATAAAGAAGGTTTCTTCATTTTTCCCAAAAAAATTGATGGAAAAGTATTATTAGAACACAAATAGCAATTTTTCATGAATTATTTTAGGAAATTATGCTTAGTTGTTTACATGGTATTCTGGGTACGGGCAGTACTTGTCACGGAATGAATTTTGCCAATACAAAATGGTGCTAAAAACCTAAAAAATGACTGAAACCCTGGCATATGGGTACTCATTGGAGAATAGTCGGTGAGATCTATCCAATGAATACCAACATGACAGGGTTTAGATGGTTTTGCATCCTTGTGCCTTGGACGACAAAAGGGCCTTGGCATTGAAAGGGTAAAAAAAGCTGAAAATATATTTCCTCCTGTCAACTAAATTCTTTTGCAGTATCTCTCAAATATTGCATTGGCCTTAGAATTATTAAGTAATATTTGTGAGAATATATATCATAGTCATATAAATAGTAATTCAAATTTCTGTATGTTTACTACTATTCTGAATAATACTTCATTTTTGCAGACATTGATGATTAAAAAAGAGCTTGCAAAAGACCCTGCCATGAGGACAGAATCGTGGGACCGATTTCTCCCAAAGTTCCGAACGAAGAACATCAGCAAGCGAAGACAGCCAATGAAGAAGAGGACGAAGAAGGCGTACACACCTTTCCCGCCTCAGCAACAAGAGAGCAAGGTTAGTTTTCTTCGCTGATTTTTACTAGTGGTGGGGCAATTACTGTATAATTGGTATTTTTTACATGCATTTAATTTTCTTTATTTTACGCTCCTCATGATGGCGCCAGAATAACATCCTTCCAAGTATATATCCTGCTTTGTGTCTGGTTTGGTTTGAAGTGCTTGAATTTGCAAATACATCCAGTTTTCAAATCATACACAATATAACAACAGGAGATTTGTGAACAAATGTGATGCCAATTTAATTACTTTGAGATTTGCTCTTTTAGGATATCTTTTTATTTTCCAACTTTCATTTCATTTCTTGTTCTTTATGAAAAATACATTGTTGTTGTTTTAGGTTGACAAGGAGCTGATGACAGGAGAATATTTCCTCAAGGAGGGGGAGAAGAAACTGAAGAAGAGTCTGGAGAAGAGGGTGAGTTGAGAAATAAATGGACTTGCTACCCAGGTAGTCTATTGAGTCCAGGGTCTTAGCAAGGATTTAATAACTGGGTGTCCAAAATTGTCAATTGTAAACATTTTGGGCGTCTTGATTTTCAAGGGATTCAACTACAGTATACGCTGAGATAACAACTATAAATATATATCTATTCATTACAATTAGGCATATTTTCATTATACAATGTCATGGAAAATATATTGAGATGGAAAAACTGCCAATTATATGCTTGAAATAGACATTTTCTGGCTAAGTCCCTGCAGCCAGTTTGTCTCATCACAAGCGACATCTGAACTTATATCATACTACTTCTGAAATTAACTTAGGAATAAAGCTTTTATTCTCAACATATGTAAATGAGATTTGTCAGTTGAATTCTGATCAGCATTTCTCCTGTAGATACTTCCGCAAAAAAGCTCTCCTCATAAAGATATTAGCAATGTATTGTGTTTTATTGTACTATATTGACTGTTCCAACAGAAGCAAAAGTTGTACAGTTATTCAAAATAGAATACAAGTTTTGGAATGTTTGTTGGGCCCTCAATTGTGAATGGGAAAGTGGATTTTTATTATGTGAATGTTGAGACCACCAATGTCAACAACATGCCACTCTTGATTTATTCTTATTGAAGGTGAATACGAACTCAAAATGTTATCTTGATTTCAAAAAAAAATTGTCTTTACTATCATGGAAAACATTTTTTTGGCCTTAACCATCATCAAAAAAATATGTAATTTTTAATAAGTTTGTCCTTTCTCATCATGGCCTAATAACCTTCTATTTAGGTGAGTGTGAGCGTGATGCATTTGTGTTTTATATTGTAGGAAAAACAGGCAGAATCAGCAAAGAAGCAGAAAGAAGAGAGAGCGAAGGCTTTTGTTGCCCCAGAGGAGCCTAAATATAAGGCCAAAAAGACAGAAAAAGGCAAGTTACTTAAGAATACTGTATAACTGTTATTTTTTACAGGCATTTAAGGCTGTGATGCTGGTGACACACTCAGAATAAGACATCTCCTAGTTCAGCACTCTTGTCCCCTTTCTAACAATGGATATCTAATCCCTTGGTGTTTCAACTATTTACCTCAAAGGACGTTTTCTAGATCAATAAAGGGTACTTTGATTTGTAAACACCATGCATGTCTGCTATATATACTAGGCTAGGGCAACTTGTTGGAAAACTTTGAATTCCTGCAAGATAGTACCTTACAACACTAGATTTTGGTGGAAATTTTAGCTAAGAAAGTAGGTCACAATGGATACCATGTTGAGGGGGTGGGGTTTAAGTTGTTTAGTGGTGGTTCAAACGAGGTAGGGTTGGGGAGGGTAGAGGGGGGTGTATCGAGTTCACCGCTTGATGTCAGCAGATGTTGAACATCGATCTTGAGACTTAGTCGAGCGCTCAATGTCGCGGGACTCGAGCACAGCCCTATATTGTAGTTGGTAATACTTATAGGGAAATGTATTTAGTGTCATAGGACAATTTAAAGATGCAATATATAAAATAAAGGAGCTATATATCCTCCATCGTTTTTGTCATAAGAGAATTTAAGCTTAAAGAATTGTACATCCAACTTTAACTATTGCCCTGGCAATAATTGTTATTGTCAAGACAGCAATTAAGTTTAGAATCCATCTCTGTAGACTAGAGACTTCCAACTCTGCCTTGGTAAAAGTGGAGGGGGGGGGGGGAGTTCTTGGTATAGAAATGTCTATTGTTGCACATGTACCTACATGACACTTGTAAAATATGAAAAAACAAAAAACTGTAAAGGAAATAGCAAAGCATTTTATGGAAAACGACATGACATGGTTCATTTTTCCATTCATCTAGGTGGAGTTTGATCTCCTTTTTGTTCAAATATCCTGCGTTGTATCAGGTTCTAATTTTTGTTTTGTATTACAGATACTGCAGTTGATGTTGAGGCCCTCAAGAAAAAGATCAAGAAAACACAGGTAATAAGGAAGAATTTAATATTAAGGATAGCCCCTCAAAAAAGTTGTTTGTTTCCTGTAACCCTATGGCAGAGGTCTGCAGAGATGGTTGGTAACCACAGCACTGTAGATCTCAATGGCTTGTAGCTGCCACGAGAAAGATTATTTTCATAAGGAATTACATGGAGAATTTAAGAAAATACATATTTTCCAAACCAACTAGAACTGATAATGATTTCGCTTCTCAAGCGCTTTGGTGAATGAAACAAACCATTTTTGAAAGGAGTCTGTCATTAGCATATCACTTGCAAATACAGTTTATGAAATTAACATATTTATAATAAGGGCAAATGAAAGCAACCTTATGTTTGCCTTACATGGGTATGAGCCACTGTGGGTGTCTTACTTCTGAATTTGGAATTTTCATAATTTTGTCTCATAGTTACATTTTCTGCCTCATCCCGTGGGCATCAAGATTAGCCAGTTGTAAGCAGTGGAGGAAACAGTGTACCCGGTGAAGAACACTGTCTAACTACAAATCACTGGCAACTTTCTCACATGCTCTGGCCCATATATAAACCTGGGCTATGGTGAGATACAGGTAGCAGTCAGTGGCAATGCCTTAGACCACTCCGCTATCAGGGCAGGTCCTTCCCGCTGAATATTCTATAAATAAGTAAGGCAATCTCCCCGGGTTACCTTGAAATGTTCTTAGTATGATTAGGAATTACTTGAAAAATGAACCCTAAAAAGAGGCCTAGAGAACAATGGCACGAAAAATGAGCGACAACTCATAAACCACACAATCTTTTGAGGCCTCTGATTGGTTGAAGGCAGTTGTTTGTGATACAAGCATCCAATGATGAAGCTGTATTAATTTCATTTCAATTTGTTTTTATCATTACAGAAAAAGAAACACGGAAAAGAAGCTACAGCTACAGCCACTAAAAAATCTAAATCGTGACATCCTTAGGACCTTGTTATGGACTTAAAATAGACACGTTCAATACATTAACCAATCAAGCAATGTTTGCCCTATTTTGGGAAGTAGGGTGGATACAATTTGGTCATATAACCAGGTCCATTTAAACCTGCACTATATGTTCAGGCAGGCATTTTACACATCCATGCACCCTACTGCCACCAAGATGCCTGTGCAAAGATAAGCAGACATGCCTATGACATCACAGCTAAGGGTAATTCTTGATTGCAGCTAAGTGAGTCACTTATATGTATACATATATATATATATATATATATATATATATATATATATATATATATATATATATATATATATATATATATATATATATATATATATATATATATATATATGTATGTATATATGCCAAATTATCTATTAGTTGCTGGCAGGTGACTGGTACAGGAAATGAACATCTTTAGCATAACCAGATGCACCACAGACATCCAAGTACATTCACATTCATATTATTTGCCTTTTAAAAACAGATTTTGTTTGAAGTAAAGTTATTTTTGTAACATTTCTCTTTCAGATATTTTCCTAGTGGTGCTTTGATTATAATGACATTCCCCTGATAGTCAGGTCTTTTGGGAATAAGAGGGTTAAAGGGGAACTTGAGTGTCCAATAGGTATATCAATACTGTATGCAACTTTAATTTGGAGTGCTATGAATTTCGGTTTACAGCCCTGCTGGAGGGTATTTGTGCTACTTTAAATTCGCACATTCAAGCACTCAAACTATATATCTATTACTATATAGATATCTATTTGAAGGATGCTATATTGGCACTATCAAGGGGAGTGCGAAAATAGTGAAATTTAAATGCCTGTAAAAAATACCAGTTATGCAGTAGTCACATTCATCAATCAATCAACATTTCATACTTGCTACAGATACCCACACTTGCCATGTGACTAGAAAGAGGTTACAACAGTGAATTGTGATTGCTCGCTGTCTCTTACCACTTCTAAAAGTCATAGGATCAATTGACATTTAGTTAAAATCTTTGCCAGGCAATTGATGGTGGTACCAACTTAACCAACATGGCAATTGGCTTTCTTTAATGTTTGTCAGCATCCTAACAGGAAACAAAATGTGAGTGCAATGTGTTGAAATCTGAACAGAGAGTGCTCTTTATTATCGCAAAATACCTTTTGTGTGAGGGCATTTGGTATGGAGTATCTGGTTATAATTTGTATCTTTTGAAAGTGTCAAGAATCTAGAGATATACTGTATACCATGTTAATACTGTGGCAGTTTAAATAATGCATATTTTACACACCCCTAGAGTCTGCGTTTATTAAACTGCACACCATTATTTGGATATCTGATCCCTACACTTTGACATGATAGCTTGCCTTGTAACCTTTACCCTTTCAATGCTAAAGCTACTTTCATCCAAAACACAAGAATACAGCGAGTTTTGAAAAAACATCTAAACCCTGTCACGTTGTTATTCATTGGCAAGCTCTCACTGAATACTCTCAGATGAGTACCCATGTGCCAGGGTTTCAGTCATTTTTCAGGTTTTTTGCATTATTTTGTATTGGCCAAATTAGCCAGCAGCAGCATAAGGGTTAATACGCAATGATTAAAATGTGCATCAATTGATCCTGCCTGCTGAACGCATTATTTTATATGCGCAAAATTGATATGGTATACAGTAGAAGGAACTATATAATTTAATATTTTAAGTCTATACTTCCTGTTATGATAAAGTTTCTCTTTAATTTCATGATGTTTCCTTTTGTTATCATGTTGGTTTCCATATTTTCACTGTGTATTTGTATTGCCACTAATTATGGTTGACTCTCTGTACATTAAACCACCTTTAAATTCATCATTTAAATTCATGTTAGGTATGTATATGTGTAGTCATTAGTAATAAATGTCGTAAGCAATTGTATATGTGTTGTTTATGGATCGTCATATATTTACTCCCAGTCATTAATCCTTCCAATACTAAGGCTACTTATGTCCAAAAGACAAGGACCCAAAGAATTCTGAAACCCATCTAAACGCTGTCATGTTAGTATTCATTTGATAGCTCTTGCCGAATACTCTCAGATGAGTTCTCATGTGCCAGGGTTTCAGCAATTTTTTAGGATTTTGCATCATTTTGTATTGGCCAAATTAGTCACCACTAGCACATAAAGGTTAACTCTTCCAATGCTGAGGCTACTTATGTCTAAATTACAAGGATGCAAAGATTATAGAAAACAATCTAAACCCTGTCATGTTCGTATTCATTGAATAGCCCTCATGGAGTACTCTCAGATGAGTACCCATTTACCAGAGTTTCACTGATTTTTTGTATCAGTTTGTATTGGCCAAATTAGCCACCAGCAGCATAAGGGTTAAAAGATGTGCAACAGGAAGGATGAGACCGTGATCGGTCACAAACTAGCCACAAGCAGTATCCATTCAGATATTCACCTTGCACATCCTTTCCAAGAAAATGTGGTTACTTCCTTGTTGAAAATAACATTAGCTCCAAGTCACGAAATGAGTTCAACCGTATAGAGGCCCAGTGTCCCGCATCCTTCCTCGCTTTAAAACTGCCACTCACTGCTGCCCCCTATATTGCTCTACTTTAATGTGTTTATCAGGTGATGTCATTTATGACAATTCAGGATTTGGGAGGAGGGGAGGGGATGATTACAATTCAGAATTCAGTGGATGGGTGATGTAAAAAAAAAGTTGGATTAGAATTGGGGTAGGGAGGGGGGTCCTGATTCTTCCGAATTGGGGGGGGGGGGCAATATTTCCTTCACCACCCACCTACCCCCCTCCCCCCCCCCCCCCCCCGACACAAGTCACAGGTCCATTCATGTGTAACAAACAGGTGTAATGGTAATAATGATAATGATGATAATAATAATTGATACTTCATATAGCGTTCAACCGAATACCTGAATCTATCCACTATAATGACAAAGCATTACTAGTCTACTAGTCCCCACGTTACAGCATGTAGTGAACCCGTAAATATTGAATACATCAAGGTTTTATGTTTAAAATGTGACGTATAAACCCTCTTGGTGCAAAAACTGTTGGATACTATGCTAAATATGGGACAATTTTCATAATTGACTTATTTAGGTTACAAAATCATACATAACATAAATATGATAAAACATAAAATGGGAATAAAGACATTTTAATGTGGAAACAAAGATAGAATTATAATCAAAACAAGATTAGGGAGTACACAAACAGTTTGAAATTAACCTAGGTGAGTATAGCGCAATATTTGACAAAGAAAAGAAATAAGTATTGGAAGTAGAACAGAAGAAAATATACGATAAGCGCATGCGAGTCCTAGAGACTAAGGAAAAATCTCGCAAGAAGGAGTAGAGGTTAACTAACGACATTTAGAATGGAAATTGCCTTTTTTTGAAATATTAGGTCAGTTGTTTCTGTTTTGGAAGATTTTTTCCCAAAATCAATGCGAGAGGGAGCTGGAAAAAGTGAAAAACCAGTAAATACAAGCTTAAACATAATTTTTTATTGTCACATGTAGGGATTAAAATGATAACTAAATGTTGATGACCTGACACCTATTGAGCATCTTGGAAACTATGTATATATTTTCCTACTTATGTATTATAAAACATACACACATATAGCTTTTAAGAAATAACCTTTCAACCTTCCTTTCAACATTCAACATTTTTATCAATGAGGGGCACAACATCAACGGGAGATTTTTCCTAAAACAGAAAAAAATGGCCTTACAGAAGAACACAGAACTTAGATACAGGACTCCTGTCGGTGCAAAGAGTAGAAACGAGAAAGGCAAAACCAGTGACTTACAGTGAACACTTATGTGTTCAATGTCTCTGGCAAAACTTAAAGGGTCTTATTTGAAAGGTAACATGTATACTTACACAATAACCCAGAACTATACTGCGGGAGTCCTGTCGGTGCAAAGAATAGAAAACAGAAAAGCAACACTGGAAGGGTATTCTTTGAGAGGTAACATGTATAATTACAGAAGGACCCAGAACTATACTGCTGTCGGTGAAAAGAGTAGAAACGGGAAAGGAAAAACTTAAAGGGTCTTATTTGAAAGGTAACATGTAAAAGTTCATGTTGTACCTAAACCATTCTGATGGTGTATTTGGCCTTAAAGACACTGTTCCTGCACGTTAAAGCTAAACATTTCAAGGTTGCTCAAGATTCTAAGTAAAGTCCACTGGGCAGTAGAGCAAATAAAAAATAAGGCGCATTTCCCTAATGTATATAACGCACACATGGACAATCAAAATACAACAGGCTATAAGTAGTGTGTGAATCCAATTGAACAAGTGCCGGTTCTCTTACTAACACTGAATAAGGAAATCCACGAAGTGTGGTCTCAGGACTCAAGTATTTGTCTCTCGGTATGTAAAGGTTTTAATTTTCTTGTATGGGTACTATGAGATACTCACGGCCGGGTACTAACACATTATAGCTCAAATTAACACAACTAGTTTTTTATGGAAGGTTTTTTTCTATGTATGCCCAAAACACACGCACTTGGAAGGGCTAGTATTTTGGTAAGCAAAATAACACTCGCACCATTGCTTCGCAACGAGGAAATAAACTCACCTTGTCCCGTGACGTCACACCAATCTGTCCCAGTATTGGTCAACACTGACGCACAAACCACACCTTTTACGTGGGATTTCCTCATTCCATGCGCTATTCAAAACATCCTTTCATAACACACATAAGTGAAATATGCTGATTGCTGAATCATCGTTAAGTTCTCTTAAACTTATATGGTCCTGACGAGTATCTGATGATATGCTTATAACTGACCGCTCTTAAAATGGAATATGATTAAGCACACCTTCATATAGTGTATATGATATATATATATATATATATATATATATATATATATATATATATATATATATATATATATATATATATATATATATATATATATATATATATATATATATATATATATATATATATATATATATATATATATATATATATATATATATATATATGTATATATACTAGTATACATATATACCTATATACCAAATACCTATCCCAATAGGGGGGAAAATGACATCCTGTGCTGGATTATTAGTATTGCAAAGTGTAAGCTTTATTCACTGGCCAGGAAAGCTTCATAGGTGACAGCCATGCTAGGAATATGATATTGATTAATATGAAAATGTATGAACGATTCAAAGATATATTCAAATAATGAATATTGAATACGATACAATACACATATGTTATCAAATGGTTAGTCGTTTATTATTCAATAGCCAATGTTCATATATGGATGGTTTGTGTCATACAGTTTAGGTTTAATGATGGAAAACCCTCTCGGATGATATTTCTCATTATAGAGTAGGAAATTTCCAAAGAGTATTCCAAGAATAAGGTATGAATATTATAAAACTACACACACACATTTGTTATTCTAAATTCATATCATTTTTAATATAACATGAAATAATCCAATTGATAAAATGCACAAAAACAAAAAAGCAACACAAAATGGGTAAAGATAATTGAAAATATTGATATAATAGATAAAATGGAATACGAACCTGCACATAAGAAAGCAAGACAAATAGTGTCATCAAATACTGAGTGCAAGTGCGTGAAAGATGGCAGGATATAGTAAACATTTAAAACATCAAATTTAATAGTAATCAAGCAAGAATCGTAGTAGTTTAGGGTTCAGCCTTGGCGTTTTCTTTAAAGCAAATGTTATAAAATCTGTTTAAGGAGTAGTGTATGTGGTGTGTAGTCTATGTCTCCATGTACATGTATAAGTTGTTCAGTTTTCATGATGTAAATTATTCATAAGCCCAGATAGCTTCTAGGAGTTTGTATACTGTGAGGGAATTCTCATTTAAAACTGAACTATCCAACTATTTATTATGTGATAGGTATGGTAAATTGATTATAATTTCCGAAAATAATGATTTCTTTGATGTATTTCTATGTTGCTACTAATTTACTTTTCTACCGTTCATTTGTAATATACTTGTACCTGTGTGATTTTGAACGATACGCACAGTCAATAAACATACAATACAATACAGTTTGAAATTATCACACCTGATAAAACACATACCGGTAAGGCAGAGCAATATAGGGGGCAACTAGCAGTGCTCAGTGATGCGGGACACTGGACCTCTATACGGTTGAACTCATTTTGTTACTTGCAGTTGTAGTTATTTTTAACAAGGAAGTAACCTATTTTCTTGAAAAGGTTGTACGAGATGATTTTGCGAACTATCTGAATGAATGCTGCACGTGGCAAGTTTGTAACTGATCATAGTCTTATCCTTCCTGGTGCACATCTTTTAAGAATTTCATGGTTATTTGCATACTTATACTGGAGTGACCCCGTCTATTCCGGAACGTAGGAATGATTGTTCCTGGAGGTCGTCTCTTTGTTTCGTTTTTCTTTAACATTGTATATTGCTCAATTTCGTAATGACGTTTTTTTTACCTACATTAAGGTAGGTATAAAGTGCACGATTTTTATTCCTTGATAACAAAGCCCCAAAACAGATACTATTACATAAAACACACCAATTTGTTTACAATATTGGAGGATCATGATTAAGTAAAAAATTAATGCCATTATACCCGATATTTCGTCAACATTATATACGATTTTCAATATTATTCTAAAACGTGAATTAAGTCTGACCATTTTTGTTAAAATGTTTGAAGTTTCTCCTCAATTTCTGCATAATACTGTTCATATTGTAACTGCACTGAATAAGGTACCTAACCAGAACTCAAGCTGTCGCCACAATGTATCTATTTCCTGAAAATAAAAAATGCATTCTCAATTGTCCCAGGTGTGTTCATGCATAAAGGGCATTCTGGACTATTCACAATTTTCATTCGGTTCTAAGTCTATGCAATAATGAAAATTATAAATATCTCACAAATGTACATAGAATCAGAGTTTTATCAATCTTCTTAAAAGTTTTACTCAGATTAACTTCTGATGTCTCTTCGACACACTTGCAGATCATTTTGCTGCACATTCACTTTATATATCCTCATTTCTTGACATTAATAAGTTATACATATATGAACAATCGTTTTCATTTCCTACTAAGTATAAGTATAATTGATGTTTTAACCATATCAACATGTCCTAAATTTTTGTCGTTTTTGATTTTTTGATTTAATCATATTACATTAGAATCCTGCTATTTCTAAATCATGCATACTCGATACCTGGTCCTCAATATTCATAATATAATGTAAGAAACGGTGACCTATTAGAAAAATTTTACTTACTGTTTTGAACAGATGTTTCTTTATATAAACAAAAGAAGGACTTACTTATAACCCATGTACTACCTCATTTAACTTTCTGAGACATTCCTACCGAAAGTTGTAAAGTGGATTTAATATGGCCATATGTAGAATTTCAAAAAAACGGATCTTTTTACAACCAATTCAGGAGAGGTACATATACGTGATCTAAGTCAATGCTAATGCCTTCAAACCTTCAGAGAAATCCCCCCCCCCTGGCCATAAGTCCTGTAGTGATGTTGATACAGTAGCATTCCAAAAAGTGGACCTGTTTACGACAGATGTAACACTTTACTCGACCTTGAGAGGCATTCGTGCCTGGCCAAAAGTTGTATAATCTTGGTATGTATATATATAGAATTCGAGACGTGTTTGTTGTACGGCTGATTTGATTTCGACAATTCACTCCAGATTTTTTTCGTTCTGAAATAATCACCAAAGGGGACACACTTGAGCTGTCTTTTGTAACACAATTTTAAACTGCAACTCATGAAAAATCTCAATATCCATATTATCATATACTAGTATGAAATGTTAACATCTTATTAAGTTTTTCCTTGCTGTTATGAACAAATATTTCTTTATTTAACCAAAAGACGGACTCATTTATAATCTACTACCTCATTAAACCTTCGGAGAAATATTTCCTACCCTACCGAAAGCTGTAAGGGGATTTGATATGGCCATATATAGCGTTTTGAAAAGCGGACCTATTTACGACTAATCTACCGGTATTTCTTAATATAACAACAAGGTCGGAATACTTGACCTTTCAAAAAGTCCCAGCTTTCATAAAACCCTTTTTTCTTTTTTCTTATTAACAAATATTTGTAACCTCATATTATTATGTAATTAACCATGTGAGCTCCAAATATCTCACATATATATTTTGTTTACTTTCCGTTTTTTGTTCGTATTCATTTTTTGTATCACTCGATGCAGTCAATAGAATATATTAGATTATTATACCTCACGTGAGGATACTCTCATCCCATTGGATGAGAGCCATGTTTCAAAGCTGTTAGCAACCTGTGCCTCTGCAGGTTCCTTGAACGCGGTCACCATTTGACGTATTAGCACCCGCTGTCAAGAAGACGACGTACTAGCACCCGTTGTCAAGGTGCCGTTTCATGATTCCCTATATAGGCTATCGGCCAAATCTTAAAAGAGCCTTATTTAGCGAGTTTAATTACCCCCCCCCCCCCCCCATGTAGATGGAATTTTTTACTTTAGGTGGATAGGGGAGTATATGGGGCCTACCAAAATGCCGTGCCCCCACTTTGGGACATGGTCAGATTTGCGTTAGGCCTGGTCAAACTGACCACCCACAAATCAGGGAAGCGGCCACCTGAAGCACACATATATTGAGGAATAATGGGGTGGGGGTAAAGAAATTGACCATAAAAATGCTCACAGTTCATTGAATACCACAAGTTTGGTATCAAAATGTTGGTCTGGAGGAGACGTATCCTTTAAAATACTAAACACATAACAAACTCTATTCCTTGATGTAATAGAGGTCATTCAAGGTCAAAATGGCTGCCAAATCAAGAATCTGGGATTTTCCCATAATCAATAGTTTCGGTTTATAAACTTCTCAGTTTTTTTGAAGGGATGTATTTCATTTCTGTAGCCACTTTTTCAGAAGGAATGCTTTTTAGTGGAGTTGTTCAACATTTTAGAAAGTTCATTGATTAGAATGTTAAGTCTAATTTCGAGATTTAAGGCACAAAGTAGGGTACCAGGCCCACCTAGTGACCCCCAAAAATGCCGAAAATGGTAAAAAATTGAAAACCAAAATGCCTGTATCTTAAGTTTTACAAGTTGGAAGGGAGCAGATGATGCACCAAAATATCAGGTTCAATTTTCTCTTCAATCTGGAAGATGATGGTAAAATATCCTAAAATTAAGGGGTCATTGAAGGTCAAATAAAGGTCAAAATGTCAATTTCTCTCTAAAGAATTCAAATTTTGATGAAGATATTTTGATAAAGTAGTTGTGTTTTGTTTGGGATTTAATTACTCCCCCCATGTAGATGGAATTTTATACCTCAGATGGATAGGGGAGTGTCTGGGGCTTACAAAAATGATGTGCCCCCACTTTGGGACATGGTCAGATTTGCGTTAGGCCTGATCAAACTGACCAACCACAAATCAGGGAATCGGCCACCTAAAGCACGCATATATTGAGGAATGATGGTATGGGGGCTAAAGGAATTGACCCTAAGATAGCTCACAGTTCATTAAATGCCACAACTTCGGTATCAGAATGTTGGTCTGGAAGAGACTTATCTTTTAAAATACTAAACACGTGACAAACTCTATTCCATGATGTAATAAAGGTCATTCAAGGTCAAAATGGCTGCCAAATCAAGAATCTGGTATTTTCCCATAATCTCTAGTTTCCTTTTATGAACTTCGCAGTTTCTTTGAAGGGATGTATTTCTTTTATGTGGCCACTTTTTCTGAGGGAATGCTTTCTAGTGGAGTTGTTAAACATTTCAGAGAGTTCATTGATTAGAATTTTAAATCTAGTTTTGAGATTTAAGGTACAAAGTAGAGTAACAGGCCCACCTAGAGAGCCCAAAAAGTGCCTAAAATGGTACAAATTTGAAAACCAAAATGACTGTTTCTTTATTTCTACAAGTCGGACTGAAGCAGATGATGCACTAAAGTATCAGGTTTAATATCATCGCCACCTGTCATTATTCAATCCATATTCTGTTTTATTTCAAAATTTACAACTTTTTTTTCGAATGACATTCTCATTAATTACGCAGTTGATGGTTACTGTAGGTTCACAGATACCTTAGGGATGTCAGTGACTATGCCCAATAAAAAGTACTTTTTTGATTTTTTACTGCTGAAGACTTTTACGGGCCATAACATTTGAAAATGTTAGTGAGACATTTTGTGTGTGGAGCCTAAGGACAGGCGACGTGGGCTAGGAACAAAAGATAGTTGTTCAAAGACACACCTCGATGGTCGCGCGTCACAGTCAAACAATGCCGAGAGTTGGGTATGCTATAAATAGTTGCTATAAATAGTCGGCTCGAACTCAATGCACTTGACGTCAAAATTTCTCACTAAAATTTTCAATGTTATGGCCTGTAAAAGTCTTCAGCAGTAAAAAATCAAAAAAATACTTTTTAATGGGCATAGTCAATGACATCCTTAAGCTATCTGTGAACCTACAGTAACCATCAACTGCGTAATTAATGAGAATATGTCATTCGAAAAAAAAGTTGTAAATTTTGAAATAAAACAGAATATGGATTGAATAATGACAGGTGGCGATAATATTCTCTACCTGATAAGACTCAGGAACCTGGAGATACACCTATTTATAGGATTATGCTGCTTTGAGGTGTGTTTTGGGACAGGGCTTTTAACTGACTTGCAATGGTACCCATCACCTTAACTAACGACATTTAGAATGGAAATTGCCTATTTTTTATATATTAGGTCAGTTGTTTCTGTTTTGGAAGATTTATTCCCAAAAATCAATGCGAGAGGGAGCTGAAAAAAGTAAAACAGGAAAAAGTGAAAAGCCAGTAAATAAAAGCTTTAACATAATTTTTTATTGTCACATCTTGGGATTAAAATGATAACTAAATATTGATGACCTGACACCTATAGAGCATCTTGGAAACTAAATAACCTTTCAACCTTCCTTTCAACATTCAACATTTTTATCAATGAGGGGCCCAGCATCAATGGTATCTTTTCCTAAAACAGAAAAAAGTGGCCTTATAGAAGAACACAGAACTAAGCTACAGCACTCCTGTCGGTAAAAAGAGTAGAAACGAGAATGGCAAAACTTAAAGGGTCTTATTTGAAAGGTAACACGTATAATTGCAGAAGAAGATAGAACTCTGCTATGGGACTCGTGTTGGCGTAAAGAAAAGAAACGAGAAAGGCAAACTTAAAGGGTCTTATTTGAAAGGTAACATGTATCAGCTCATTTTGAACCTAAATCATTCTGGCTGTGCATTTGACCCGCTTTAAGACACTGTTCCTGCACGTTAACGCTAAACATTAAAAGGTTGATCAGCATTCTAAGTGAAGTCCACTGGGCAGTAGACCAAATAGAAATAAGGCGCATTTCCATAATGTATATAACGCGCACATGGACAGTCAAAATACAATAGGCTAGTAGTATGGTGTGAATCCAATTGAACAAGTGTCGGTTCTCTTACTAACACCTACTGAATAAAGAAATCCACGAAGTGTGGTCTCAGCACTCAAGTACTTGTCTCTGGGTATGTAAAGGTTTTAATTTTCTTGTATGGGTACTATTAGATACTCATGGCCGAGTACTAATACATTATAGCTCAAATTAAAACAACTAGTTTTTTATGAAAAGGGTTTTTTCTGTTTATGCCCAAACACACGTATTGTGAAAGGCTAGTGTTTTGTTCAGCAAAATAACACTCACACCATTGCTTCGCACCTTGAACGCGGAAGTAAGATCACCTTGTCCCGTGACGTCACACCAATCTGTCCCAGCATTGATCAACACTGACGTACAAACCACACCTTTTACGTGAGATTTCCTCATTCCATGCGCTATTCAAAACATCCTTTTAGTACACGTGTCCTTACAAGGTAGATTTAAAAGTATCTTCAGCTAAAATTCAAGTAATTATCATTTAGTGCCTTAACCTGCTCATGCATTCTATGCATGAACAGGTTCAACTAATATCGTCTAGCATTCATATAACATTTACTTTACTTAGTTGAATTGTTCAAATTCTATACTCATAAATTTCACTACCTTTATGTAAAAATGAATTTTATATCACTGTATAGTTGTTCGTAATACTTAAATTGTCACACTTTTATTCATTTATAAGTGAAATATGCTGATTGATGAATCAACATAAAGTTCTCTCTTAAACCTACGGCCTTGACGAGTATCTAATTAAAAGAACTGATGCCATGTGCATAACAAACAAACCGCTCTCATAATGAACTATGATTAGGCACACCTTCATATAATTCATATCACACACACACACACATATATATATATATATATATATATATATATATATATATATATATATATATATATATATATATATATATACATATTTATGTATGTATGTATATATATATATATATATATATATATATATATATATATATATATATATATATATATATATATATATATATACATATACATATATATATATATATATATATATATATATATATATATATATATATATATATATATATATATATATATATATATATGTATATATATATATATATATATATATGTATATATATATATATATATATATATGTATATATATATATATATATATATATATATATATATATATATATATATATATATATATATATATATATATATATATATATATATATATATATATATATATATATATATATATATATATATATATATATATATATATATATATATATATATATATATATATATATATATATATATATATATATATATATATATATATATATATATATATATATATATATATATATATATATATACCCCGTCTATTCCGGAACGTGGGAATGATTGTTCCTGGGCGTCGTCTCTTCGTTCGTTTTTCTTTAATTTTGTATATTGCTCAATTTCGTAATGACGTTTTATACCTACATTAAGGTAAGTATAAAACGCATGTTTTTTTGTTTCTTGATAACACAAAAAGAACAAAGACTGATAAATAAAAAACACAGAAGTCGCTAATTTGCTTACAATATTGGAGGATCCTGATTTAGTGAAAAATCATTGCCATTATACCCGATATTTCGTCACATTATATACGATTTTCAATGTTACCCTAAAACGTGAATTAGATCTGACAATTTTTGTTCAAATATTGAAAGTCTCCCCCTCAATTTCAGCATAATACTGTTCATATTGTAACTGCACTGAATAAGGTACCTAACCAGAACTCAAGCTGTCGCCACAATGTATCTATTTTCTGAAAATAAAAAATGCATTCTCAATTGTCCCAGATGTGTTCATGCATAAAGGGCATTCTGGACTATCCAAAATTTTCATTCGGTTTAAATTCTAAGTTTTTTTTTGTAAAAAATGGTCTATGCAATAATGACAATCATAAATATCTCACAAATGTACATAGAATCAGAGTTTTATCAATCTTCTTAAATGTTTTACTCATATTAACTTCTGATGTCTCTTCTACATACATGTACTTTCGGATCATTTTTCTGCATACTAGTATTGGCTTCATATATCCTCATTTCTTGGCATTGATATGTTATACATACATGAACAATCTTTTCCATTTCCTACTAAGTATAAGTATGATTAATGTTTTTAACCATATGACCATGTCCTAGATTTTTGCCGTTTTTTGATTTTTTGATTTAATCAAATTACATTAGAATCCTGCTATTTCTAAATCATGCATACTCGATACCTGGTCCTCAATATTCATAATATCATATAAGAAACGGTGACCTATTAGAAAAATTGTCCTTACTGTTTTGAACAGATGTTTCTTTATATAAACAAAAGAAGGACTTACTTATAACCCATCTACTACCTCATTAAACTTTCGGAGACATTCCTACCGAACGTTGTAAAGTGGATTTAATATGGCCATATGTAGAATTTCAAAAAAACGGATCTTTTTACAACCAATTCAGGAGAGGTACATATACGTGATCTAAGTCAATGCTAATGCCTTCAAACCTTCAGAGAAATCCCCCCCGGCCATAAGTCCTGTAGTGATGTTGATACAGTAGCATTCCAAAAAGTGGACCTGTTTACGACAGATGTAACACTTTACTCGACCTTGAGAGGCTTTCCTGCCAGGCCAAAACTTGTATAATCTTGGTATGTTTATATATAGAAGTTGAGACTTGTTTGTTGTACGGCTGATTTGATTTCGACAATTCACTCCAGATTTGGTTCGTTCTGAAATAATCATCAAAGGGGACACACTTGAGCTGTCTTTTGTAACACAGTTTCAAACTGCAACTCATGAAAAATCTCAATATCCATAATATCATATACTAGTATGAAAGGTTAACATCTTATTAAGTTTTTCCTTGCTGTTATGAACAAATATTTCTTTATTTAACCAAAAGACGGACTCATTTATAATCTACTACCTCATTAAACCTTCGGAGAAATATTTCCTACCCTACCGAAAGCTGTAAGGGGATTTGATATGGCCATATATAGCATTTTGAAAAGCGGACCTATTTACGACTATTAAATCTACCGGTATTTCTTAATATAACAACAAGGTCGGAATACTTGACCTTTCAAAAAGTCCCAGCTTTCATAAAGCCCTTTTTTCTTTTTTCTTATTAACAAATATTTGTAACCTCATATTATTATGTAATTAACCATGTGAGCTCCCAATATCTCACATATATATTTTGTTTACTTTCCGTTTTTTTGTTCGTATTCATTTTTTGTATCGCTCGATGCAGTCAATAGAATATATTAAAAAACTTTTCATGAACAACTAGTTGTTTTAATTTGAGCTATAATCTATTAGTACTCGGCCATGAGTATCTAGCAGTACACTTAAAAGAAAATTAAAACCTTTACATACCCAGAGACAAATACCTGAGAGCTTAGACCACACTTAGTGGATTTCCTTATTCAATAATTGTTAATAAGAGATCCAACACTTGTTCAATTGGATTCACACAATACTAGTAGCCTGTTGTATTTTGACTGTCCATGTGCGCGTTATGTACATTATGGAAATGCGCCTTATTTCTATTTGGTCTGCTGCTTAGTGGACTTCACTTAGAATCTTGAGCAACATTTAAATGTTTAGCTTTAACGTGCAGGAACAGTGTCTTAAAGGGCAAATGCACAGCCAGAATGATTTAGGTTTAAAATGAGCCGATACATGCTACCTTTCAAATAAGACCCTTTAAGTTGTGCCTTTCTCGTTTCTATTCTTCACGCCAACACGAGTCCCATAGTAGAGTTCTATCTTCTTCTATAATTACACATGTTACCTTTCAAATAAGACCCTCTAGGTTTTGCCTTCCTTGTTTATTTTCTTTGCGCTAACAGGAGTTCCGTACTATAGTTCTGGGTTATTCTGTGAAGCCACTTTTTCTGTTTTAGGAAAAATCTCCCGTTGATTTTCGGACCCTAATTGACAAAAAATGTGAAAGTAGAAAGGAAATTTGAAAGATTATTCCTTAAAAGCTTTATTTGTGCATCTTTTATAACAAGAAAAATAGGAAAAAATATAAACATAGAGTTTCCAAATTGCTCAATAGGTGTCAGGTCATCAATATTTAGTCATCATTTTACTCCCTAGATGTGACAATAAAGATTATGTTTAAGCTTGTATCTTTTCAATTCTCTTTTTGTTAGCTCCCTCTCGTATTGACTTTGGGTTAATAAAACTCTTCCTAAAACAGAAAAAAGTGACCTAATGCTATATATCTTTAATTTTTAAAAAGATTCTTTAGTTTTTTAATAAATTGACACATGTTTTAGGATTATTTAAAACACTAAAGATTTATTAACACATGTTAGGATTTTTTTGATTTTATAAAAATAATTTTTACTAACACATGTTTTAGGATAATTTAAAACACTGGAATTTTTCTTAATTTAAAAAAAAATTGACTTACGCCTGTTTTAGGATAATTTAAAACACTGGAATTAAAAAATATATTTTTTACTAACACATGTTTTACTAGAGATATTATCCGGGGGGATATTGTCCGGGGGGATATTGGAACGGGGGGATTTTGTCCGGGGGGGGGGGGGGGGGGTTGTCCTGGGGGGATATTGTCCGGGGGGAAATTGTCGTGATACCCTGCGTACCGTATGAGCCTAATGGTATACTTCCTTCTGTTCTACTTCCAATACTTTTTCCTTTGTTAATTACTGCGCTAAACTCACCCAAGTTTATTTCAAACTATTTGTACCTATATTATCTTTTGTATGCTCATGATATATTCTGTATCGTATTTTTACGTTTCGGCGTAGTCAATAACCATACATACATGTACATCTGTGTATTCTCTTATTTCTTTTTTTGATTATTTTTCTATCTGCGTTTCCACATCAGAATGTCTCTATTTCCACGTTATTTGTTATCATATTATTATGTTACGTATGAATTTTACCCTTTAGCTAAGATACAGTCAATGAAATACATGCATACATACAATGCGCTAATTCAGTCAATTATGAAAAGTGTTCCATGTTCAGCTTAGCATCCGGCAGTTTCTCCACCATGAGGGTTTTTTCGTCACACATGAAACAAAAAACCTAAATGTATTCGATATTTCCGGGTTCACTACAGGGCGTATAGTGGGTACAAGTACGTAGACTATTACGTCACTTTATCTCATGATTGGCAAAATTCTAGGCTTTTGATTGGTCAATTGGCATGTGATATGAAGTTGTATTAACCTCTCAGGATCCTATATTACCCTCCCAGTATTTGTATGTATGTATGTATCTTCATTTTTATTACCTGTGCAGAGGTCGAGGAGGCAATCATGAGATAAATTCGTTATCAACTGTTTTGGAGTATGATACAACTTATATCTCGCAATCAGAAGGCTGTATCACCCTCGGCTGCGCCTCGGGTGATACAGCCCTCTGATTGCGAGATATAAGTTGTATCATACTCCAAAACAGTTGATAACTAATAGTATTAGATCTATAGATTCAGGTATCCGGTTGAACATTATAGGTGGAAAGGGCGCCATGTCAAGTATCAATTATCATTACTATTATCATTATTATAATTATTATCATTAAGGTGGTCCGACGAATCGCTGTACCAAGTGTCGTAGAAATACGTGATTTGAGTGAATTGTCCTGTATGTCCTTCAAAAAGAAGGGAATAGGAACAAGAACAACAGTACTTTAAAAAGTGAAAAAGGAAGTCAATAAATCGTTTTCTATTTAATTGTTTTTCATTTAAAAACATTCATACGTAGCTAAAGATACAATATCAAAGTGAAACGATATTTTTCTATTAATCGCATCCTCAAAAATGAATTTCCAAAAATGTCGTTTTCTATTTAACTGTTTATCATTTAAAAACATTCATACGTAGCCAAATATACAATATCAAAGTGAAGCGATCTTTTTCTTTTAATCGAATCCAAAAAAAAATGAACTTCCAATAAATGTCTATTTTCATTTTAGTTTCACACTCGGGACAGCAGATCTTGAGCCAGTGGTCGTGACATACTAGTTCGAGCAACTCTAACAGTGGCACCGGCCGATGTTTACTATATGCTATGTCTATAGGCCGGCCTATAGACATAGCATATAGTAAACATCGGCCGGTGCCACTGTTAGAGTTGCTCGAACTAGTGACATACGTGTTATTCACAATGTACATGGTTCGGAAAGTTGGCAATGGGGGTATTTCCCAGAATCGCAACGGAGAAAACGTGACTTTTGGCACACGTACACTATTGATTGGCCATCACGGTTTAAGCTGCATGGTATATTTCTAGCCAATCACATCAGTTGGAAAATTTATAGGAAATGTCGGTTCCTCCTACCATTTCGAAATAACTGAGATTGCCTACTAAAAGTATGCAAACTTCGAGGATGACTGAATTTATCTATTCTAAAAATAGTGCGTTAGTTACCTATATAAGGAGCGTCGGTGTGTTTACTCCAATAGTATCTAAGCAGCTAATCACTGATATTAGCTTACTAATACATTTAATCTGCAGTGCGATGGCCTCCAAACATCGGTGTTTCGTCACATATAAAGCCCTGTTTTGGATGGGCTTTATCATCATATCGACAGTTTTCATCGTGGATCGCTTGACAACCAACGTATCTCCGAGACAAAGTTTCGCGCGCCCTGGTTATGGGACAGGGAGCGATGGAGGATTTGCCAAATCGCCGTGGTCGTGGCAAATAAATCAAGGCATTTCGCGGATCTCGGGACGATACACCATGGTTGCCTTAAATGCCCTGTTGTTTACCTCCATGCACACCCTGCACGCGCGACTCTCTTCGTCTGCTCTGGCTAGATATGTCGATTTCACAGACGAAACTGCGCGCCTCGACATCCACAAAAAAGTGGGCATATCGATCTGCTTTGTGACAATCTTACACGTGTGGGGAATCCTTCTACCCACTATTTTTCAAGGGTACACCATTGGCGTGTCAGTGGGAACTTTTACGTGGCCCTTAAGTGAACGCGGGCCCGCAGGCATGAACAAAAACGTGGCAGAGACAAAACACGTTTTGATGCAAGTTGACGATGTGTACCGCCTGGTATTGATGACGCTTCTCCTCGGTCCTATAATCTACTTCTCCGTCAAGAGGATAGCCACGAATTATCGGTTCGGAATTCGTCTGCACCAGTTCGTAATGGTCATGTACTTTATTGATATCATCAGACGGCACTCGCATCCGCATAGCTGGTTCTTGAACATCCCCATGTTTCTGCTTTGGATATTGGACAACGTTGTCGGGTTATGGTATCGACACCAAAGAGTTGACGTCACGAAAGTGGATCTTGATACGAACTCCATATTGCTACACTGGAAGGGTAACGGTGGGCAGAATAAGGCTTCGCTTGACTCCATTGGCGCGATTGTTCGGTTGAACGGCTTTGGGGACTCCGCTAGGTGTCGCTCGTTGTGCACCCTGGAGCCGAGTCACCCCTTCACGTCATTCACCAGACGAAATATGACATTAAAAAGCGTATCCAATTTAGCCGACTGGGACCACGCCGTCATCGTCCGCGCCTACAACAAAACGTCATCGTATACGAGAAATCTAAAAACAAAGGAAGTGGAAAGTTTAAACGTGTGGGGGCCCTTCCAAGCAAGCGCAATACCGAACTTGATTAACTCTGGTCACGATCTGCTGTTGGTAGGGGGTGGCTCGGGCTCAGGGTATTTAATTGACACCCTTATTTACATTTCATCCCAGCCTGATACCACCAAATTTGGCAATATACGCCTCATTTTCACCAGCAGGGAAGTGGGCGTGGCGCGTTTCTGGATTTCCGTCCTCGATGATATCTACGAGCAGTGCGCACGACTGTCGAGCTTCGTGCGAGTCAAGATTGCCCTAACCACGAGTGCCCGAAAGACGAAAACAGAGATGGCGGCTGAGCTTGGTACTGGAACTACCTTTACATGGGGTACAGTGCAGTTTGAGAGATCCAACCTACAAGCAGAAGCTGAATCCGTTCGAAATACATGTACCGAAGGAAAAGCAGCACATGTTTTCTGTCACGGCTCTGCGCAACTGCAGAGGGCAGCACGTGTCGCGGCCAGGAAGCACGTGCTCCTCTACCACGAGACCCATGTTTATGACGACGGCCCTGCTCGGGCTGCAGATCCAACACCACAAGAGGAAGCCCTCGAGATAAAATGCGTCAGTTCCGCCATAAAATCCGCACCGATAACCAAAACGCAAGTGGAGCCAAGATGGCGTGCGTCGCCATCTTGGTTTAGCCATGGGGGCAATATTTCTGTAACCCATGTTTGTTATGAGGGTCCGGCTCGAGCTGCAGATCCAACCTCACAGGTGGAAGCAATCGAAAGATATCGCAACGATTTTCCCATGACGCCTGGCCCAAGAACCCAAAGGCAAGTGGAACCAAGATGGCGTACGCCGCCATCTTGGGTATGGTACGAGGGCGATATCCTAAACAGCAATTATAATCAGAGCAATGTCGCTGGCATTTTTGCAGAAAGGGTGCACTCAAACAATGGTAGGGAACGAACATTTGGGCATATTCTGCCATCGAGGTACTTTCAACCATACTTCTTTCGACCAAATAGATAAAATATTCAGCGTCCATTCAGCACTTAACCAAAAACTGTATACCCGGTATGCGCCAGTTGCCACCCATTAAGCCATCCAGATCAATGTTGGCTTCAACCCTATGCTTGTCGTCCCGTTTACTATATGGCTCGCTGCTATTAGATTTGGTAAGCCTTCATCCAAAAGTGCTGACGTCAGAAGATGGAAAAAAATAATATAACATTTCCAAGCTTTGTTTATAAGTTGTTGGCTAACTCACTTAGATACGAACTTTGCATACGCATGTACAAAGGAAAAGCTTTATGGTCGGTCGCAGAAGAATTAAGGCTTGTCCATGGTCTTTAAGGATTCCATTTCGCCCGGATTTGATCAGAGTTCATCTATTTTAGTTTGGTTTTAGTCATAACAAGTTTCATATTCGAAATGTGAGCATATTTAGTATGGATAATCCTGCGATCTGTTCGGTTTTAGTCATACTAGTAACAAGTTTTATATTCGAAATGTGAGCATATTTAGTATAGGTAATCCTGCGATCTGTTTGGTTTTAGTCATAACAAGTTTTATAATATTCGAGATAGGAGCATATTTAGTATAGGTAATCCTGCGAAGGGTAAGGTAAATCATTTTAGATCTTTGGATAAATTGTGTTTGGTGTCAAAAAGGCAAAACGAAAGGAGTAAGAAAAATTTAGATTATTATAAATATGAGCCTACTATAATCCATTCTCATCTGGAGCGTGATATGAATACATTGAATAATTTGATATAAAGGCTATATTTTGATATATATTTCTTTGCAATGTATTGTTTCTTTTGGGTTTTACCACCCGTGTTGAAATAATCTTCAAATATCGCTCTGGTTTAATAACAATCAGTTGCAAGTTAACATTTGAGACCTCCGCTATACATACTATTGAAACAAAATGATGCAGTTTTGATCAAATCCTCTGATTGGAAGATAACATTAAGTTGCTCCAAATCAGTAAGTTCTATAAAATTAGGATATTGTTGATTAGCTAGTTATGAGTTATCGTTTTAATCCGTCCCTTGTGTTATTGAGTTGTCGAACTTAGTCGTCAGTGTTGTCGTACCAGGATGCTAAATATTTCAGTGTTAATCCCCTCACTTGTAAAACTTTCTTTTCTGTGTGTTATTTAATATATATATTGTTTGTTCGTTTTTCTACTGAGTTATTTGTATAATGTATTATTTTGTAACGCCTAAGTAACAGTCAATAAACATATACTATAATACAAGTATCGTTTGCTTTTTTTAATGTACACATTACAGTTATAACTGCCAATGATTATACAAGTTTTTATCTATGATTAGGGAAACACGTAAATATTTCATTTCTATCGATATATATTTAACTTCATCTAATGTTAAGGTACCAACCCTTATATAATTAACATAATTGTATTGTGCCTTTTTATAGCTGGCCAAAAGTCTTATATTAGTGTTACACAGCTTTCATGTCGGCCTTGGATTGATCGTAATATTGTCATACAACACACGTCACTTGAGGTCTTGAAATGTGCTCAATTAATCGAAGATCAGTCTACTTTCTGGACTGCTGTATATATATATATATATATATATACATATACTAATATATAGAAGTTGAGACTTGTTTGTTGTACGGCTGATTTGATTTCGACAATTCACTCCAGATTTGGTTCGTTCTGAAATAATCACCAAAGGGGACACACTTGAGCTGTCTTTTGTAACACAGTTTCAAACTGCAACTCATGAAAAATCTCAATATCCATAATATCATATACTAGTATGAAATGTTAACATCTTATTAAGTTTTCCTTGCTGTTATGAACATATTTCCTACCCTACCGAAAGCTGTAAGAGGATTTGATATGGCCATATATAGCGTTTTGAAAAGCGGACCTATTTACGACTAATCTACCGGTATTTCTTAATATAACAACAAGGTCGGAATACTTGACCTTTCAAAAAGTCCCAGCGTTTTCTTTTTTCCTAGTAACAAATATTTGTAACCGCATATTATTATGTAATTAACCATGTGAGCTCCCAATATCTCACATATATATTTTGTTTACTTTCCGTTTTTTGTTCGTACTCATTTTTTGTATCACTCGATGCAGTCAATAGAATATATTAGACTATACTATACTATAAATAGAAAAAAGAACTTTTCATGAACAACTAGTTGTTTTAATTTGAGCTATAATGTATTAGTACTCGGCCAATTGAGTATGTAATAGTACCCTCACAAGAAAATTAAAACCTTTACATACCCAGAGACAAATACTTGAGTGCTGAGACCACACTTCGTGGATTTCCTTATTCAGTAAGTGTGAGTAAGAGAACCGACACGTGTTCAATTGGATTGACACAATACTAGTAGCTTGTTGTATTTTGACTGTCCATGTGCGCGTTATGTACATTATGGAAATGCGCCTTATTTCTATTTGGTCTGCTGCTTAGTGGACTTCACTTAGAATCTTGAGCAACATTTAAATGTTTAGCTTTAACGTGCAGGAACAGTGTCTTAAAGGGCAAATGCACAGCCAGAATGATTTAGATTTAAAAGGAGCTGAAACATGTTACCTTTCAAATAAGACCCTTTAAGTTGTGCCTTTCTCGTTTCTATTCTTTACGCCAACACGAGTCCCATAGTAGAGTTCTAGCTTCTTCTATAATTATACATGTTACCTTTCAAACAAGACCCTCTAGGTGTTGCCTTTTTGTTTATTTTCTTTGCGCTAACAGGAGTTCCGTAGTATAGTTCTGGGTTATTCTGTGAAGCCACTTTTTCTGTTTTAGGAAAAATCTCCCGTTGATTTTCGGACCCTAATTGACAAAAAATGTGAAAGTTGAAATGAAATTTAAAGGGTTATTCCTTAAAAGCTTTATTTGTGCATGTTTCATAATAAGAAAAATAGGAAAAAACTATATACATAGACTCTCCAAATTACTCAATAGGTGTCAGGTCATCAATATTTAGTCATCATTTTACTCCCTGATTGTGACAATAAAATTATGTTAAAGCTCGTATCTTTTCATTTCACTTTTTTGTTAGCTCCCTCTCGTATTTATTTTGGGTGAAAAAAATCTTCCTAAAACAGAAAAAGTGACCTTATCAAAAAATAAAGGCAATTTTCACACTCCAAGTCGTCAATTAAACTCTGCTCCTTCATAAGAGATGTTTCCTTAGTCTCAAGGACTTACCGTATTTATATTAACCCCGCATACACCCCGCAATTTTATACAGTGCAGCACCTATGTCAAGGAGGGGGTGCGTGTTATCAACGGGTACAAGAACCAGAACTTTTTCACATCGATGCCACGGGTGCGGGGACATGTGGGGCAGGGTTGGAAAACACCATTTAAGTACCCCAGGGAGGAAAGGACGGCATATCCATCCATATTTGGATTTGGATTACGTTATAATTAGGGGATAAAAGGGCCTCGGGAGGGTGAATTGAAATTGATACGGATACATGCATACATACAATGCGCTAATTCAGTCAATTATTAAAAGTGTTCCATGTTCAGCTTAGCATCCAGCAGTTTCTCCACCATGAGGGGTTTTTCGTCACACATGAAACAAAAAACCTAAATGTATTCGATATTTCCGGGTTCACTACAAGGCGTATAGTGGGTACAAGTACGTAGACTATTACGTCACTGTATTAGATAGATTCAGGTATCCGGTTGAACATTACAGGTGGAAAGGGCGCCATGTCAAGTATCAATTATCATTACTATTATCATTATTATAATTATTATCATTAAGGTGGTCCAACGAATCGCTTTACCAAGTGTCGTAGAAATACGTGATTTGAGTGAATTGTCCTGTATGTCCTTCAAAAAGAAGGGAATAGGAACAAGAACAACAGTACTTTAAAAAGTGAAAAAGGAAGTCAATAAATCGTTTTCTATTTAATTGTTTTTCATTTAAAAACATCTATATGTAGTTAAAGATACAATATCGAAGTGAAACGATCTTTTTCTATTAATCGCATCCTCAAAAATGAATTTCCAAAAAATGTCGTTTTCTATTTAATAGTTTATCATTTAAAACATTCATACGTAGCCAAAGATACAATATCAAAGTGAAGCGATCTTTTTCTTTTAATCGAATCCAAAAAAAAAATGAATTTCCAATAAATGTCTATTTTCATTTTAGTTTCACACTCGGGACAGCAGATCTTGAGCCAGTGGTCGTGACATATGGGTTATTCACAATGTACATGGTGCGGAAAGTTGGCAATGGGGGTATTTCCCAGAATCGCAACGGAGAAAACGTGACGTATTTGGCACACTTGCACTATTGATTGACCATCACGGTCTAAGCTGCACGGTATATTTCTAGCCAATCACATCAGTTGGAAAATTTATAGGAAATGTCGGTTCCGCCTACCATTTCGAAATAACTGAGAATGCCTACTAAAAGTATTCAAACTTTGAGGATGACTGAATTTATCTATTCTAAAAATAGTGCGTTAGTTACCTATATAAGGAGCGTCGGTGTGTTTACTCCAATAGTATCTAAGCAGCTAAACACTGATATTAGCTTACTAATACGTTTAATCTGCAGTGCGATGGCCTCCAAACATCAGTGTTTCGTCACATATAAAGCCCTGCTTTGGATGGGCTTTATCTTCATATCGACAGTTTTCATCGTGGATCGCTTGACAACCAACGTATCTCCGAGACAAAGTTTCGCGCGCCCTGGTTATGGGACAGGGAGCGATGGAGGATTTGCCAAATCGCCGTGGTCGTGGCAAATAAATCAAGGCATTTCGCGGATCTCGGGACGATACACCATGGTTGCCTTAAATGCCCTGTTGTTTACCTCCATGCACACCCTGCACGCGCGACTCTCTTCGTCTGCTGTGGCCAGATATGTCGATTTCACAGACGAAACTGCGCGCCTCGACATCCACAAAAAAGTAGGCATATCGATCTGCTTTGTGACAATCTTACACGTGTGGGGAATCCTTCTACCCACTATTTTCCAAGGGTACACCATTGGCGTGTCAGTGGGAACATTTACGTGGCCCTTAAGTGAACGCGGGCCCGCAGGCATGAACAAAAACGTGGCAGAGACAAAACACGTTTTGATGCAAGTTGACGATGTGTACCGCCTGGTTTTGATGACACTTCTACTCGGTCCAATAATATACTTCTCCGTCAAAAGGATAGCCACGAATTATCGGTTCGGAATTCGTCTGCACCAGTTCGTAATGGTCATGTACTTTATTGACATCATCAGACGGCACTCGCATCCGCATAGCTGGTTCTTGAACATCCCCATGTTTCTGCTCTGGTTATTGGACAACGTTGTCGGGTTATGGTATCGACACCAAAGAGTTGACGTCACGAAAGTGGATCTTGATACGAACTCCATATTGCTACACTGGAAGGGTAACGGTGGGCAGAATAAGGCTTCGCTTGACTCCATTGGCGCGATTGTTCGGTTGAACGGCTTTGGGGACTCCGCTAGGTGTCGCTCGTTGTGCACCCTGGAGCCGAGTCACCCCTTCACGTCATTCAGCAGACGAAATATGACATTAAAAAGCGTATCCAATTTAGCCGACTGGGACCACGCCGTCATCGTCCGTGCCTACAACAAAAAGTCATCGTACACGAGAAAACTCAAAACAAAGGAAGTGGAAAGTTTAAACGTGTGGGGCCCCTTCCAAGCAAGCGCAATACCGAACTTAATTAACTCTGGTCACGATCTGCTGTTGGTAGGGGGTGGGTCGGGCTCAGGGTATTTAATTGACACCCTTATTTACATTTCATCCCAGCCTGATACCACCAAATTTGGCAATATACGCCTCATTTTCACCAGCAGAGAAGTGGGCGTGGCGCGTTTCTGGATTTCCGTCCTCGATGATATCTACGAGCAGTGCGCACGATTGTCGAGCTTCGTGCGAGTCAAGATTGCCCTAACCACGAGTGCCCGAAAGACGAAAACAGAAATGGCGGCTGAGCTTGGTACTGGAACTACCTTTACATGGGGTACAGTGCAGTTTGAGAGATCCAACCTACAAGCAGAAGCTGAATCCGTTCGAAATACATGTACCGAAGGAAAAGCAGCACATGTTTTCTGTCACGGCTCTGCGCAACTGCAGAAGGCAGCACGTGTCGCGGCCAGGAAGCAGGTTCTCCGCTACCACGAGACCCATGTTTATGACGACGGCCCCGCTCGGGCTGCAGATCCAACACCACAAGAGGAAGCCCTCGAGATAAAATGCGTCAGTTCCGCCATAAAATCCGCACCGATAACCAAAACGCAAGTGGAGCCAAGATGGCGTGCGTCGCCATCTTGGTTTAGCCATGGCGGCTATATTACTGAAACCCATGTTTGTTATGAGGGTCCGGCTCGGGCTGCAGATCCAACCTCACAGGGGAAAGCAATCGAAAGATATCGCAACGATTTTTTCATGATGCCTGGCCCAAGAACCCAAAGGCAAGTGGAACCAAGATGGCGTACGCCGCCATCTTGGGTATGGTACGAGGGCGATATCCTCCACAGCAATTATAATCAGAGCAATGTCGCTGGCATTTTTGCAGAAAGGGTGCATTCAAACAATGGTAGGGAACGAACATTTGGGCATATTCTGCCATCGAGGTACTTTCAACCATACTTCTTTCGACCAAATAGATATGATATTTAGCGTCCATTCAGCACTTAACCAAAAACTGTATACCTGGTATGCGCCAGTTGCCACACTTTTAACCGTCCAGATAAATGTTGCTTCAAACCTACATGTATGCTTGTCGTTCCGTTTACTATTTGGCTCGCTGCTATTAGATTTGGTAAGCCTTCATCCAAAAGTGCGGACGTCAGAAGATGGAAAAAATCCTATAACATTTCCAAGCTGTGTTTATAAGTTGTTGGCTAACTCACTTAGATACGAACTGTGGTTACACATTTGCAAAGGAAAAGCTTTATGGTCTGTCGCAGAATAATTAAGGTTTGTCCATGGTCTTTAAGGATTCCATTTCGCCCGGATTTGATTAGAGTTCATCTATTTTAGTTTGGTTTTAGTCATAACAAGTTTTATATTCGAAATGTGAGCATATTAATTATGGATAATCCTGCGATCTGTTTGGTTTTAGTCATAACAAGTTTTATATTCGAAATGTGATCATATTTAGTATAGGTAATCCTGCGATCTGTTTGGCTTTAGTCATAACAAGTTTTATAATATTCGAGATAGGAGCATATTTAGTATAGGTAATCCTGCGATAGAGTAAGGTAAATCATTTTAGATCTTTGGATAAATTGTGTTTGGTGTCAAAAAGGCAAAACGAAAGGAGTAAGAAAAATTGAGATTATTATAAATATGAGCCTACTGTAATCCATTCTCATCTGGAGCGTGATATGAATACATTGAACTATTTGATATAAAGGCTATATTTTGATATATATGTTTTGCAATGTATGGTTTCATTTGGGTTTTACCACCCGTGTTGAAATAATCTTCAAATATCGCTCTGGTTTAATAACAATCAGTTGCAAGTTAACATTTGAGACCTCCGCTATACATCCTATTGAAACAAAATGATGCAGTTCTTATCAAATCCTCTGATTGGAAGATACTAGTAATTGCTTCAAATCAGTAAGTTCTATAAAATTAGGATATTGTTGATTAGCTAGTTATGAGTTATCGTAACTTAGTAGTTTTAATCCGCCCCTTGTGTTATTGAGTTGTCGAACTTAGTCTTCAGTGTTGTCGTACCAGGTTGCTAAATATTTCAATGTTAATCCCCTCACGTGTAAAAGTTTCTTTTCTGTGTGTTATTTTATATATATTTTGTTTGTTCGTTTTTCTACTGAGTTATTTGTATAATGTATTATTTTGTAACGCCTAAGTAACAGTCAATAAACATATACTATACTAGTAATACAATACAAGTATCGTTTGCTTTTTTTTAATGTACACATTACAGTTATAACTGCCAATGATTATACAGGTTTTTATCTATGATTAAGGAATCACTTAAATATTTCATTTCTATCGATATATATTTAACTTCATCTACTGTTAAGGTACCAACCCTTATATAATTAACATAATTGCATTGTGCCTTTTTATAGCTGACCAAATGTCTTATATTAGTGTTACACAGCTTTCATGTCGGCCTTGGATTGATCGTAATATTGTCATACAACCAGTCACTTGAGGTCTTGAAATGTGCTCAATTAATCGAAGATCAGTCTACTTTCTGGACTGCTGTATATATATATATATATATATATATATATATATATATATATATATATATATATATATATATATATATATATATATATATATATATATATATATATATATATATATATATATATATATATATATATATATATATATATATATATATATATATATATATATATATATATATATATATATATATATATATATATATATATATATATATATGTATATATATATATATATATATTTATATATATATATATATATATATATATATATATATATATATATATATATATATATATATATATATATATATATATATATATATACTAGTATATATATATATATATATATATATATATATATATATATATATATATATATATATATATATATATATATATATATATATATATATATATATATATATATATATAATTACAATAATAATAATAATGATAATAAAAATAGTACTTAAATTGATAATTATGATAATAATGATAATAGTTGTAATAATAATACTACTGATAATAATAATAGTAATACCGTACGTGCTTAGATACAGTCACCACTTCGGTGGACATTGTTTCTGTATTATACAGTACTATTACAAAACTATATCTCTGTCTGCATACCCAATACTGTATATAGTCTTGTTAAAAATATTCAATTTGTCTCCGCACAGTGTGTAAAGGAATGAAATTAACTTATGAACTTGTTGTACTGATGAAATTACATATATACCACATTGAAATAAAAATTATAAAAAAAATAATAATAGTAATAGTAATAATAATAATAATAATGATAACGATACTAATAATACAAATAATGGTAATATTAATGATGATCACAATACTATCAAATAAAAGTAATAATGATATTAAATAATGATAATTATAATAATGATAATAATACTAATACTACTACTACTACTAATAATAATAATGATAATAACATCAATAATAATAACAATGATAATTGACATTGAATCAAGTGCCCTTTATACCTATTATGTTCAAAAGCGATTTATGAAGAATAGCCATGGCTTAGATGAATGAAAACAAGTGGTTAAAAACGCCGTAAATAAGTAAGTAAGGAAAATCTTTCTAAGATTCTAAGCGGTTACCGTTTCGTAGGTTATATTATAGATATTGAGGTCAAGGCATTGAGTATGTATGATTTAGAAAGAGCATGTAATTTAATCAAATATAATGCTCTAAGATTAAACCTAGCAAAAATTAGGAAATATTCAAATGGTTGAAAACCAATCTAACGAGGAATCAGGTCCAGGGTTGGGATTAAGAGTTGTACTAGGAGGTGTCTTCCGGATAAATGATACTTTTAACAATAATTTGAAAATTAAGCATCGTTTCACAAAATATTTCGAGAGGAGTTGTCGCTATTGTTCTGATTAACATCCCTCCTCCAACTATTCCCTACTCATTCATTCACCTGTACGATTTAACTTAAATTGTCAGGCCACTTTTGACACTGCGAGCTTTAATTGGTTTAGCTTTTGCTGGGCTAGAACATGTACGACACGGCATGCACTTTTGATTGATCATCAGCCTTTAAGTTGCATGGTATATCATCAGCCAACCACGTCAAAATGTAGAGGAAAGTTCGGTTCGGCCTACCATTTCGCAAAACTGATAATTCGTAAAAGTATGCAAACTTAAATGAAAGGATGCGCAACGACGTGGATACTGCCCAGAGTACATTGTTGACAGTTAAAGTGTCATTCCTATTGTTGTCCAAGAATATTTTGTGGGAATGTCAGTGCGATTTTTATCATACTACTTGGGAAACTCAATGCCTTTTGAGAGTGATTGGTCAACTATGTCGCCTAATCCTTTCGTGCGTGACTTCAAAGTGATAATTCGTAAAAGTATACTAACTTCTAGGGAAGGATGCGCAGCGATGTATATACTGCCCAGAGCATACTGCTGACTGTTAAAGTTTCATTCCTATTGTTGTCCAAGTATATTTAGTGGGAATGTCAGTGCGATTTTTATCATACTACTTGGGGAACCCAATGTCTTTTGAGAGTGATTGGTCAACTGCGTCGCCTAATCCTTTCGTGCGTGACTTCAAGGTGATAATTCGTAAAAGTATACTAACTTCTAGGAATGGATACGCAGCGATGTATATACTGCCCAGAGCATACTGTTGACTGTTAAAGTTTCATTCCTATTGTTGTCCAAGAATATTTTGTGGGAATGTCAGTGCGATTTTTATCATACTACTTGGGGAACCCAATGTCTTTTGAGGGTGATTGCTAGAGAAGTGCGTCGCCTTCCATGCCTGATTTCAATGAAACATGCATACCCACTCCTGTTGGAGACACATTGCACTGCATTGAATCAGTGCTCAGTGTCTGCCAGTGCTCAGGATGACAGGCTGACCCCCACGCACCGAGCAATAGTTGTGGTACACTCTCCACACATAGATCCCGCTACGCATAGTATCTCTGCCACCACACCGGTTCTATTTCGCGAAATATTTTGATGAGTGACGCCATTAAATTTATCCCATTGGTCAAAAAGTGTGATGCACACGACGCACGTGGTCGTATTTACAATCAACAATGACGTAGCACTGACCCCTTTCTATCTAGTGACCATAGTGGTCCATTTAGTTTACACTTATCTCACCAGGATTCAGTTTGAATACCTAAAATCTATAGAGATAGGAGGATGAGGTGGTGCCATCTATCTACCATACCAGGTACTGCGTGGTCAGCACAAATGGGGATGTCAATTCTTAGGGACTAGGAACCTACATATGTAGTCTATAGTTGTGGTTGTCCCTCCTAGTTGCTTTAAGTGACCCCCTGTATTACTCTACCTAAATATGTCGGTGTTTCTTCAACGAAGGTAATTTCTAACGGTTAACACGTTATACACCTAATCTGCCATCTCTGAATTGGGGTCCCTCACAGCAACAGTGGCAGGTGACCCCGAGTTGTAAATTTAAATTCCAACTATAATTTCATCGTCACATTTTCTTTAATAATAGGGTAAGTATTAGTATTGTGATATTATCTTTACAGAGTTATGGAAGTTATGACTACGCAAGATCAGGATCACCCGATCAAAACTCTAGTATATATTATCCTATTTAACCACTTCCGCCAGTCTCCATTATAAGACACACGGAGTGTGATTCCACATGATGCTAGTGTGATACTGCTCAGTGACCATCCATCCCTCACCGAGGGTTATAAGACACACGGAGTGTGATTCCGCATGATGCTGGTGTGATACTGCTCAGTGACCATCCATCCCTCACCGAGGGTTATAAGACACAGGGAGTGTGATTCCGCATGATGCTAGTGTGATACTGCTCAGTGACCATCCATCCCTCACCGAGGGTTATAAGACACACGGAGTGTGATTCCGCATGATGCTGGTGTGATACTGCTCAGTGACCATCCATCCCTCACCGAGGGTTGTAAGACACACAGAGTGTGATTCCGCATGATGCTGGTGTGATACTGCTCAGTGACCATCCATCCCTCACCGAGGGTTATAAGACACACAGAGTGTGATTCCACATGATGCTAGTGTGATACTGCTCAGTGACCATCCATCCCTCACCGAGGGTTATAAGACACACGGAGTGTGATTCCGCATGATGCTGGTGTGATACTGCTCAGTGACCATCCATCCCTCACCGAGGGTTGTAAGACACACAGAGTGTGATTCCGCATGATGCTGGTGTGATACTGCTCAGTGACCATCCATCCCTCACCGAGGGTTATAAGACACACAGAGTGTGATTCCACATGATGCTAGTGTGATACTGCTCAGTGACCATCCATCCCTCACCGAGGGTTATAAGACACACGGAGTGTGATTCCGCATGATGCTGGTGTGATACTGCTCAGTGACCATCCATCCCTCACCGAGGGTTGTAAGACACACAGAGTGTGATTCCGCATGATGCTAGTGTGATACTGCTCAGTGACCATCCATCCCTCACCGAGGGTTATAAGACACACGGAGTGTGATTCCACATGATGCTGGTGTGATACTGCTCAGTGACCATCCATCCCTCACCGAGGGTCACTGGCAGTTTGGGATGAGTGACCCGTGACACATAACTAGTAACTAATGACGGAATCCTTGATCAGGACACTATCCGCTGGATATTAGAGTTCAAGCAGTAGTGGAATGACCTCCACTTGCAAGTACATGTAGTTACCCTTCCAAAAAGTATCTTCGGGTGGCTTTTTGATGTCCTATTCAGGTGTCCCATCCTGTATAAAATGTTCTTTTTTGTAAATTATATACATTTCGCAATTTTAGATCATTTCAGAAGGGCTATCATTCACCATTTCTTTCTTCAATTCTTTGATAATCATTGAATGGAGCTTTGGTCGTACAAAGCACTCAATTACAATCTGGAAAATATATCGGCTCTTTCTCTGTGTGTAATTCGTCGAAAAAGCGCGACTTTAAGCATACAAATCGCATTTGTGATCTTTGTGTTTACATACTTCTCTATATCACTAAAGTCTTGTATACCGGTAATCTATATTATACATATAAAATGTATTTGTAAATAATCTTTACGTCCAAATTCTCCTCCCATTTTTTATCATCATAATTACAGTTTGGTCCTATGTTTGCAAATATTGCTACATTTAATTTGGTAACAACCCTTTCTGCAATGAGGATTTCTGAAGACATATGGCGAAATCGGTCTTGCTCACGCATTTTTAAACTACACGTGAAATAATTATATGATTCTGTATTTGAGGTAAGCGTATACAAGGTTTAATTTTGCTTTGTTGTGCAATTTTCTGATTAATACCAATTCCAAACTTTTATTTGGGAAGTTGTAAAAACATTCTTTCGGACTAAACCTTGTCTATTTCACTGAAAAATAAGGGAATATGGGAAATGCACTCGCAGAGTTTTAACTATGTGTCTTTTACCTTCATGTTTACAATTGCATCCTTACTGTTTCAAACTATCGCCGAAGTTGTTTAGATGTCCTTAATATAGGCTAACCACATGAATGAACCTTTCCTAATTTGCACTTTAGTGGAAAGTCTTTATAACATAAAACCGTATGAGTCGGTTCCTGCTTATCAGGGTTCTTCCTTTCATACAGGGAACCTGCTTGTGAGACGACCAATTGACAGTGATCGGTTTGATAAACAGGTGAACACTAGCCTGCTAAGATCCACCGATTATCGACTCAAGAAACAAACCCTCAATATGAGGGCATGTGACAAGTGCCAACTAGGGACCCCTGAGAGCGTGTGGCACCTGGTGATGCAGTGCCCTTTTTATGAAGACTTGAGTAGCGAGCTATTTGCTTCTATTGAGCGCTTGGGTACCGAAGTGGCGATCAGAGTGATAAATGACCCACCCCGGTACTTTAATGTTATCATGGGTAAGCAACCTGAATATGCGAGTTTTCAAGAAATGATCGAGATATGGTTCATCTCAGGTGCTGCAGTTTGCAGTATGTTTAAAAGGGCTATCGCAGACAGGTAGTGATCCACCTTAATGTTATCCTAAGACGCTATAAGGTGCCACCTTAAACTGCAATAATCACAGGTAAGCATCCATAGGCGTCTTTTGTCCGCTATATTTCTTTACTAAGTAGGTGTCTGAAACCGTCGGGTCTGACACCACACACGAGCGGTAACCAGTAGCATCCTAGCTTGTCTTTTAGTAGACAGGTATCTTAAGTTAACAGTACAACTTTATGTTGATTTTCTAGCCCGTTGCTCACCCTTGCATTTTTTAATCTTGCGTATCCAATATAGCCGTAGTATGTAATTAAAGTTTTCTCTGTTATCTCTCTGTTATTCTCATTATAATGTGTATACCTAAAGCTGTAGAGAAAACCAGTTTTTCCCTTTTCCTATAACGCCGTCAGGCTGTACTGTAAATTTTTATGTTTACTACACTTTCTGAGCTCCGAGCTCCTATGTTAGCCCACTAGTTTATTTCTGTTCTTACTTTGCTTTCTTTTTGCGTTATAGTTAACTTATTTAGTTCGCAGGTTTACGTACGTCGTTAGTTTAGGTTATAATTTCATTTACGGCTGCACCACTTAGAGCCGCGAGCTTCAGTGTTAGCTCTATGTCCAATTCTGTTTTGTTGTATTTTTTCCGCATTATACTATAATTTGTAAACTGTATGATTTTGTACTTATTTGTGCAGCCAATAAAGCATACAATACAATACTATTACTATTTTTGATGAAACTGGTGTAAACCTGACTGATGGCGACATCTATGTTCTGAATGTGGCAAAAAAACATGGACTACTGTATATAAGGTGTGATACTTAAACCCTTCAAAAATCTCGCCACACATCGCATTTATGATATCATACTTCTCCAGCTCGTGTGTGTTTATATATAAATATATATATATATTAGTATATATATGTATATATGTGTGTTTATATATATATATATATATATATATATATATATATATATATATATATATATATATATATATATATATATATATATATATATATACACATATATATGTATATATTCATATACATATATATGCAGTGAAAACTGCAGAATTGAAAACCTCTGTACATTGAACATCGTCGTAGTTAGAAAATAAGAGTCAAATTGAATATTCAATTTTTTGATATTTCATACAAATTGTCGAGTTATTAGTTTAATAATCAATACATGCAAATGCCAACTTTTTACGTGAACCGAAGCACACTAACCTCATGACAGAATAACTACAAAAGACAAAAAAGTTTATGTATCATTTATTTATGCATTTCAAGTTTTAACTATTCATACAAAAAACACACCTTTATTACATTTCACATTCTTCGTTTTAATAAACCTTTTCTAATTGATAGTATGTAATCAGTCTATCAAATGTTATATTGTATAGTGTAACTGCAATATTTTGGAATTCTTAAATTGGGTTCTGTATTAGTAACTTATCCTATACTTCAAATGGAACGTCATGAACATACATTTCAATACGCATGTTCATTAATTGAGTAAAGATACGAGGTTTCACGTTTTCTGCGGTGGCCCAGTATTTATAGTGACAGGTCGCACGTGTCACTGTGGAAACCTAGGTAAAAGAGGCAAAAAACTGCAGTTATTATAGCACACAATACAAGGTGGTCACACTGGGTCTGATCATAGCAACAGAGAGGTTTTCGTGGAAGCAAAATCTTGCCATAATGTATGATAGACTGACACTTAATAAGAATCTGAGAATGATATACATGTATTTGAAAGTTATGGTAAATTACCTTCCAGACTTCCTACAAATGTATATGAAACAATAAGCGTCTAGGAAAATACCAAATAAAGGTAACTATAATGTAGTATGCATGTTCATATATATATATATATATATATATATATATATATATATATATATATATATATATATATATATATATATATATATATATATATATATATATATATATATATATATATATATATATTACAATTTAGCACAGATACTTTTTGATTTACTCGTTCATTTCCAAAGGTATTTCAATCACTAACAATGACACGCAAGTCATCTGTCAAGATCATCACCATATCATTATTTTTTTTATTGTACAAATTTTACACATACCAATGTTTTTACATCGGCATTATACATTAGTACCAACATATTTAGTGTTCTTGTTACATTGTTCTGACATACGATTGTGTAAGGTGTAAATAAACTATTTTCTAGCGCCAACACCTCTCCTGTCCAGTTCTTGGTCCAAAATGCTCAAAGTATGCCAAGATTTGTGATTTATGATAACCTGGTAAACAGCAAAGATAAAAACAAACGAAAGAATGAAATAAAGCACGGACGATGGGGCGTATATCAAAATCACAAATGCATCATTCAACCTTATCAACTGTGAATATACAGTGGATGCAACCATGTTTGACGCTTCCATGCCGAAAATGGAAAATACTTAGCTCCGAATTCATTGAATACACCACATTGGAAGTTTTTTTCGAATTTTATTTCAAGAAAAGTCATCAACATAGTCGATGGAGATAGCTTTAAGTCAATTTAGTGAATTTAAAAAGTGGGAACGAACGAAATAGTTTTTACTATACAGAGGAATCTGATATCATAAATCATTCCACAATTGGCGCCTCCATTAGATAAACACATTGCATGGCCAATACACTGAAACCTTATAAATTTGCTTATTGCACCTTTATAAGTTGAACACCTCCATTTCATGAACACTTTCTGTACCCAATGTATTGCATTGTATGCTACATATAGTACATATAGTATCTGCAATATGTCGAACATATTGTAAATATACATATTGTATATATTTTCTGGTTCCTACGGTTGGACATACATGTGTTCCAATGTAGTCCAATACATTGTAGCTGAAGTTGAAGATGTTCAGCACCTGTTTGCACTGTTTTCGTCGGTGTATGTATATGATTTTTGACGAATCTTCTACGGTATATTAGGTAGCAGGTGGCTTGGTTAACACATATGCGTATATTGCTATATTCGACTGATAAACAATTTTAGGGTATATCATAAGTACATGTATTAGTTAGTCTGGATCGTTCATTGCTCTTGGTGCAGAATGCAAAATACCTAGTCCCGAATTCACTTAATACACTATTTTGGGATGTCCCTTTCCAATTTCACTTTGTGACCAATCATCAGATGACGGACACTGTTTAAATCAATTTTCATTAAGTGAGTTTCATTGGTGGCAACGAACGAACTATGTTTAACACTTATGCTGAGTGTAGATAATTTGACCATTTCAAAATTATGCGAAACGCCTAAAAGAATTACTAAAACCCTGGCATATGGGGGCACTCATCTTAGAGTAGTCATCTAGAGCTTTCAATTGAATACCCACGTGATAGGGTTAAGATGATTTTGATATTTTTCTGCAATCTTGTATACTGGAAGAAAACTTCAGCATTATAATTTGTTGAGAGCCTTAACATTAATCAATATAGCGAATCTTGATAACACAGAACTGTATGTTTCAATTATACAATACCATGGGTAATAGTATGTGCTTGAGACGTATATTTCGTATATATCAGTTATTAGCTGCTGCTGATGACACAAACTAAATACTCAGGTAAAAAGATGGGTAAAATTGAAATATATTACAACACAACCAAATTGAAAAATGGCCGACTTGGTGTTTCATCCTATTGATTCAAAACTAATCAATATGATTAATCAATAAATCAAGTCAAAACCTATAATGTTATCGTACAAAAGGATGTACAGTTTGTTTCCTGTTCACGAAGACCACGTGTTTCTATTAGCACCATCTCATTCTTGTAATCGACATATTACTATCCATGTGTGGTTAAACATCTCAGTGACAACACACAGTTATCGCAGTCGAACACCACGATAAGTTCAACTTAGAAAAGGTTCATTTGTGTGGAATAATCCTCTTCACACACTTTTGAAAAAATGGCTTTTAATTATGAATTACACCCAAACAAACACGATCAAATTATGTATTTCATTTAGAATAACTTTTATTCATGTGTACACTGTGGATTCGACACATATTCTGATACCTTGGCAATATATATATATATATATATATATATATATATATATATATATATATATATACATATATATATATATATACATATATATATATATATATATATATATATATATATATATATATATATATATATATATATATATATATATATATATATATATATTATCATATTTATTGCGAAGAATATAAATGGATTTCCCTTGGCGATATTTCTTTTTTAAATATCGCAAGCATATTGCTCTGATGTTGAATGTATCGTGAATTCTGTCTACCACCAGCGAAGCAATCAGTCCATACCATTAGATGTGTTAGCCCAATCGTTCACAGCATTCCTATAGCATCTGCCACTAATATAAATATTTTTATTTGAATCATATATACATTTGAACTGGAATTAGTGTTCTCCTCCTAATTAACGGCCTTTATTGATTTTTAGGGCGTTGTACTTCATTCTTGAGACGACTGTATTCTGGAGGTGGATGAGTTAAGTAGGTCACATCAGCACGATAAGTGGGTCACACCAGATCGGTAAGTAGGTCATATCACACATCCACCTTATAGACGCTTTTCTCCACGAATTGACAGAGACACTGTATTTGCTGGGCATGCCTATTTTTTCTAGGTGTAGGTATTTTGTTCGTGATGAGTTGTCTCACATATTCACCGCTGTGCTGAAGAAGTAACGTCTCTGCTTGCGTCTGAAATATAAAGGGGAACACTTTGAAAAAAGTTAACCGTGATGTTGCTGGTGGCTAATTTGGCCAATACAAAATGATGCAGAAAACCCTGAAAAATGATTGAAACCTTGGCATGTGGGTATTCACCTGAAAGTACTCAGTGAGGGCTATCCAATGAGTACCAACATGATAGAGTTTAGATGACTATCAAAAATCTTTGCATTTTTGTGCTTTGGACGAAAGTTAGCCTCAGCATTGGAATGGTTAAGGACGAAATTGAGTCAATGAATGCTGAACATTGCCATTAAGTTTAAAAGTATAACGACAAATAGCTAATTCTCCCCCAAACAAGTAAAACACCCGAACAATACGCTATACATAAGATAGGTTCAATAGCGAGGGAGGGATCGGATAACTGTTTACTGCAGAAGTACAGCTAAGAATCTGATTTGGGCACTTGTCCGTTTAAAAGGACTGGATTTAAAGGCACATATAGTACGGTATTCGACAAGGTGACATTGACATCTAAAACTTAATGTCCATTTAAAAAGTTTTCCCACAGTTAGAAATCCATGAGACTTTGCATAAGCTATCATCGTCAGATCACCTCTGAAAATCAAAAATAAAAAAGGGTGGTCACTGGTCATTTGTCCATATAGGTGTTGCAAAAGTGGCACTAAATTTCCAAACTTCTCGTCAATAATTAAAAGTGCATTTAAAATATACCCCACAGATTTTCGTCAAACCTTGCATAGGCTTTCATTGTCAGGTTCCCTTTGAATATCTAAAATAAAAAGGGGTTAACCAGTCATGGCGTCCATAGAGGTGGCCTTTAGATATATTTGCCTTTGTATAAGTAGCGGATCCAAAGATATTATGTAAACCTCAAACATTTTCTCTTTGATCAATGATGAGGTATTGCTTATCTTAATGTCATTTTTTAAATGTGATTAACCTTACGTGATGCTATTTGAATTCGTGTTATTAGTATTTGATTATCAAAGAAGTAGTGTGTCTTGTAGTTATGTAACATGGTTACAGTCAATAAAGATACAATACAAATCGCAAATATACTAGTAGTATGACACCATTTGGAAGTGTAGTAGGTATCTTAGATAGTCTATCGAATTCAGTAAATAAGTAAATAAATCATTTACATCGAGAGTATACACACGGTCAACTAGAAGCTGTCGCACTGTCGCACATTTTTGTGCCATAAGTGATAGATATTGCGACACGTAAACCTAATGCAACAGTGAGCGTCCATGAGTCGACCGATGAACTTATTCACCCATGGAAGCACTTGCTAAATATGTTGACAACAGACAGGTGATACTCCGTACATTGGTCATCAATCACTTCAAGCTGAAATGCAATTGATACTATCTAGCCAGCGCCTAACGATGGTTGGAATTCCGCCCGTCAAAGTGGAATGCTCGTAAACAAGTTAATTGCAGTGGTCAGTGGGCTGAATATATATTATTTTAGTAAAACCTTAGATGCAGAGCTTCTGAGCTTGTGTCATCTAGGTAAAACAAGCGACCCGTAAAAGCGTCCTTTTGCTTGCTTGTGTAACTCACTTGCGTAACTTGTTTGTGCTTACGGCCGGTCATGGAGTCCCCGACTGCCAGTGACCTGCGGGTCACCAGAGAGGGGGGTCACTGAGCACTATCACACTGGCATGTAATGCCGATTTCCCTAATGCTAATCAGTTAAGACTCTAGACGAACAAGGCTACATACAGTTTCTAACCATGTGTCTTTTCCTCTCGATTTAACAGTTGCATCCTTACTATTTCAAACTCTCGCCGCAAAGAGTTTGAGATGTCCTGAATCTAGGCCAACCACATGAATGAACCTTATTTCAATTGTACAATCGTGGAAAGTCTTTATACCATACAATCATGTGAGTCGGTTCCTGCTTATCTGAATTCCACCTTTTATAAAATAAAATTTGGAGACAACCGATTAACGATGATCGATCTAATGAATAATTCAACTTATAGTGCCCCAAACACGCAGGTAATGACAGTAACGTTTTGAAGAAACTGGTGTAAACTAAGCTGGTGGCGGCATCTATACTCTGAATTTATATAGGGTGTAATAGGTTGTACCCGTCAAAATCTCGCGAATCATTACATTTATGATATTACACTTAGCCACTTCCTACGAAGATATTTAATGTACAGGGGTGTTCAATTGGGCAGGTATCCTTGCATATATATATATATATATATATATATATATATATATATATATATATATATATATATATATATATATACATATATATATATATACATATATATATATATATATACATATATATATATATATATATATATATATATATATATATATATATATACATATATATATATATATATATATATATATATATATGTATATATATATATATATATGTATATATATATATATATATATATATATATATATATATATATATATGTATATATATATATATATATATATATATATATATATATATATATATATATATATATATACAAAGAATATATATAGGTTACTTAATGGTTGGGGGTGTGATAAGGTTTTTATCGCGAGTGGCTGTTTGATATCACGAACGAGTGAGCGTAGTGAAAGAGTGAGTGATATCATACAGCAACAAGCGATTGTTGAGCTATTAATTTACCAATCGACGCGAATTCCAACTTTCTAAATAAACCGAAGCGAACTGCACTCATGACAGAATGACTACAAAACACACAAACAAGTGTTTGTATCATTTAATTATACATTTCAAGTTTTAACTATTTATAAAAAAATCACACATTATTACATTTCATATTCTTCGTTTAAATAACCCTTCTTTTCTAATTGATAACATGTAATCAGTCTGTTTAATGTTATATTGTACCGTAATTTACGAATTTGCTGACAAGGAAAATTCACCATCTCGCAAAAATATTTTCAGTGTTCAAAATAAAAGTGTTCATAATATGCTGAATATGGAAGTATGTGTTCTTGAAAGCATACATGATATAAGTGTTGTTATGATATTTTCACTTAAAAAGCTAACACTGTGTGTTTTCCATAACTGTGAATGTATCAGCATGCTGCAAGTGTGATCTGCTACATAAATCAAAGTTATTTGAACGTATTTCATTAACATTTATTCATGGTTATCAATTTGCCAACTCCTGTGAAATATAATAGCCCACTCCTGAGCTAAACTACTAACCTGGCCCCTAGTGGCCAGAATTGGAACTAAAGAAAATGCCGCGAATGAGGCCCCAAAAGTGAAACCGCGTGAAATCTTCTGATTTTGGATGGTTGAATGATGACAGGTATGCGTAAACAAGTCGATTGCAGTGCACCCGCTGCCCTGGTCAGTCACGTTTCAATACGCGTCAATGAAGCTGAGAGCTAAATATACGTTCGTCATTACATTATGAACAAATCGACTGTTAGTAAAACAAGCCATTCTTTGCTTGTGTATCGGGCATATAAAGCCGATTTCCATGAATCCGAGCAGTTAAGACTCTTGACGGGTAAGGCAACAAATTTTAAATTGCCCTCTAAATCGATTTAGAACATCACGAACCTGTGTAAAAATAATGTTACACGCATGTTTAGTTTACACATAGTCTAATTGGGAACTGACCTTGGCGGAAAAAATGTTAACTAATCTTAAGCCACCTCGGAGTAATAGGTGGCCTAGATTTCCAGGCTGTCTTATGTAATTTTCTATAATGTTTTGTTACCAGGCATCAACTAGTCCAGGTGGCCATATAAGTCAATTTAGTTTATACTTATCTCACCAGGGGAATAGAGGATTCAGTTTGAGTATAAAACCATTCGTGATAACACCTATATAGATAGGATAACCAGGTGGTGCCATCTATCTACTGTACCATACCTGATACTACACCACACTGCTTGGTCAACACAATAGGGACTGTCAACTTTTTAGGGACTATGAGCCTAGTCTATGTAACAGGTAAAAATGTTATTTTGCGAGAGAAGTTTCAATATATATATATATATATATATATATATATATATATATATATATATATATATATATATATATATATATATATATATATATATATATATATATATATTTGTATATATATACGCGCAAACAGTGAATATCATTGTTTAGTTTTGTGGTATAGGTGATCCTGGTGCCATAGGGTGCCTACATCACACCTCGGCCAACATTTGGTCTAACCCCTCCTCCCAGTAGTAGTATTATTGTGATGTATTCACACAGCTATTGCTTCTGACACTTAGATGCCAACTACTGGCTCAATGTGCCCTCCATTTCCTTGCTCGCCAGTCAGTCTCTGAACGCCACAAGCTTTCTTCTGGTATTGCATGAATAACTAGATATGCCATCCTTCACTCCTGGGGGTATTCAAATGTGTGCAATGTGATAACAACTAACGGGTGTTTTAATTTACCCATCACATGTGGTCACGATTGGTAAATTAAAACCAAGCAAATTCAGGAAAAGGGCAAGATCGGCAAATTTCGTACGAGGCTAATTAACCAGATATACAGTGTTCTATGTTTTTCTTTGTCAGAATGGCAAAGAAAGACGTCATGGACCCGATCCAAGTACTATCAGGGTTAATGACTGACGATAGATATCGCAATTTTAAACCCTGCTCCACATGTCCCTGCACCTGTGGCATCGATGTAAAAAAGTTCTGGTTCATGTACCCGTTGATAACACGCACCCCCTCCTTGATCTTAGTGCTGCAGTGTATAAAAGTGTGTGGTGTATGCGGGGTAATACGGTACTCGGTCTTCTCAAAATGGATCAACCTCCAAAGAGAGGGAGAGAGAAAGTGAACTGTGACTGATTTTTGTAAACCATCTAAACCTGGTCATGTTGGTACTCATTGCATAATAGCTCCTGCTGAGTACTCTCAAATGAGTACCCATTTGCTAGGGTTTCAGTCATTCTTTAGGGTGTTCGTATCATTTTGCATTGGCCACATTAATGAATGGTCATTTCTATAGTAAAGAATCATAGAAAACGATTGTATGGGAGAGTATGTGAAAGAAAGAAGATGATGATGTTTTATTGATGTACAAACAGCCAGCTGGGAGGTATTATTTGTTCGATATCATTGAAAAACCATATTACGTAATCTGGTGGATCATATCTGATAATTTCCCTAAGCTTATGAACATTTGCGAAAAGATGTCATCGCTTGTATGCAGTTGTAGCTCCCTAAGAAGACATGATGTTAAACTGAAAAAAGGAAGTTTTTGGTCTAAATGTTGTACTAGATGCAATCTGGCCGTAATAGAAGACCCAAAACATATCATCATGCAATGCCCGTATTATGAGGAATGTAGGACATAATTGTTTGATGATATTAGAAGACTTGGATGCAGTATTATAGATGATGTTATGAGTGTAGGGGATGTTTACAGCATCTTAATGGGGAAACATCCAGAGGGCGTACCAATGGAAACAATGATAGGTCTATGGATCATATCAAGTAAACATATTTCTAGAATGTATGACTCTGTGATGTTTAGAAATGAATAGTCTCATCTTTATATGTGCGATTGAAAGTCTGTAATGTTTTGATTACACGTTTTATGTAATGTAACTTAGTTACAAGTTGAACTTGAAATATCAGTCTCCAATATTACCGGTAGTTAAATAAGGTATCTGTATGTCCTCTCCTCTTGTTGCGAGGATGTAACCCTATTTTATTTTCTTTGTATGTACCCTATAAAGCTATTTAATCCCTTATGTTATGTTATTTATACTTCTATTTACTATACTGTATTATGTGTGATTTTGCGCCACTGTGCGCAGTCAAAAAACATACAATACAATACAATTATACACCAGCAGCATAAGGGTTAAATTAGACAATACTCGCAATTAAGGATTGACACATTTAACCTCTCACACGTAATCGTGTGAGACAGGGCAACATAAGTAGGTGATCAAATTCCTTCATCCTCTATCAAGTAGTATCACTTTATAAGAAAGTGAGAAGACACTATCAATACAAAACCAGGTGCACAGAAATTCTAGTCCCACTTGGATGTGTGAGAAAGTTCCAAGTCACCTTTTGTGGGATATAGTTGTTTTTCAAGTTTTCCAGTATACTAGTACTCCTTAACCCTTCCAATGCTGAGGCTACCTTCGTCCAAAGCACATGGACGCAAACATATTGAAAACTATCTAAACCCTGCCATGCAGGTATTCATTGGAAGGCTCTCGCTAATTACTCTCAGAAGAGTGCCCATGTACAAGACTTTCAATCACTTTTCAGGTTTTTTGCAACATTTTGTATTGGCCAAATGAACCACCCGCAGCATAAGGTTTAATGCAGTTTCTGTATACTTGGTACTCTTCTGCATTGGCAAATATGTGATGATAAACAAAATTGCAAATTCCGTATCAGGTGAAAGCCCACCACATTATCCCCGGCTGTGTCAAAAGCCTTCTCGAGATCCACAGTGATTAGCTGGCAAATTTATTGCGCCCGCGACAACATCTTTAGCGTCTAATCCTCTTACGAACACCCTGCGAGCCACTGGCAATATCTACTCGCCAGATATATTACACGGCAACGATTTTATTGCGTTAAATCTGCGGCTTATTGAATCTGAGGGATTGATCTCAGGGTCATAAGAAACTAGTTAAAGAACATTCCGGATCGTCTTTGCAGTACCGACAGGTTTATTCAATTTTCCTGACACCGTATTACTTTAAAGATATGGATTTGTGGAAAACAGATTTGCAAGTTATCTACATTGCATTCTGTTTTAAGAAAGTTGTATGGTAAGTACCCGGATCTAGACCCTCCTGATGATCCGCACCTTCATTTATTTCAACACACAATGACAAAACCTACCAATAGATGTCAAACACTCGATGCGATGAAAATGCAAGAATAATTCCAGTTGAGTGAGAAACAGGAGGATTTGAGGATAACCCATCCTACATATGGTGCAAGATTTATAGGTATGGTTCACTGCCTTTAAAGTGTTCTACATTTACTTCTCTCTACAATTTGGAATTACTTTTTTTGCCACTTTTTCTGCAATATTATGGCTAAGTCATGACTAGGCAGTGTTAACTGGTGGAGGAAACCGGAGTATATGTCAAAAACCATCGCCTAACCACAAGTCACTGGCAACTTTCTCACATGCCCTGGGTTGGATTCAAACTCTTACTACTACTACTACTGCTTTGTTTACTACTACTAGAGATACCACTACGATGACAAATACAGTAACGAGATTTAATTCATGCCATAAATGTGTTGGCAGACTGCGCATTTTAGACGACCGCATACCCGATTGCCACTAGGCTGCTTCGGCATAGAAATGACTACTGCCGTGACGTCACGGCTAAACATTGCACTCTATAGCATCTAAGCAGCAATGCATATGAGTGTCATTATCTCGCCAGGGATGCCAGGGCAACTTTTCTAGCATCTACCGTTTGCTGGTAGGCGACAGATCGACTGGTACAGGACAAAATAGCTCAGTTGTTAGGTGTCAGACTAGTGATCAGTAGGTCACTAGTTCAAATCCCGACCGGGAAACTTTGGTCTGTCCTTGGGCAAGATAGTTTATTCCATATTGCCTCAGTCCACCCAGCTGAAAAATGGGTACCTAGCATTAATAAGGCAGTGCTTAGAGCTTGTACGCTATATGCTGCCAGCTGCTCTGGAATATCCCTCGGGGGATCGAAATGGTTTCCGTGTGTTGAGTGCCTGCTAGGGAAGGAAGGCCTGTGAACATTTCGGTGAATAAAAGACTATACATCGAATACCTTTACACGAATTGTTATCAGAAGGTATGTGTTATATGTCGCTTTCATCAACTTAGGCCATATCTCTACGAGATAGAAAACCGGAACTGAGAAGAAATTTCGTTCTCTTCACAAATAGTTCCAAGGGGTCTATCAGTTGCAGAAGGACCACAGACAGCCCTCCACAACGCCGCAAATTTATATAGCGACCAGGTCAACCCACTTATGGGAGTGACTCAAACCTGCGAACTAGCGCTTGGAAGCCAGGCACCGTAACCACTAGGCATCAGCAGATCTCCTCATAATTTACGGAACAATCTCTAAGTTTTAGATTAAATGAAGATGGTAGTTTGTAAGGGTAAGTATAGATGGCGCCAGCGATGGTCATCAACGACTGATCATGAATGGGGTAATCAATGGGTTAATCTTAATCCTAAAATAATTTTTCAGAGCTGTATCAAAGGCATTGTCAAGTTTGAAAGGATACATAAAATACATTATCTCACAACATAATCCATTTGAGGGTCACGGCAGAAAAATGCAAACAATGCATTATTTCACACTCCAGAAGGTTGGGCCTTGTCGATATAGTAGATATGCATACAGGTCCAACAGAAGCTGAATATTAAAAGGCCCGACTTCTGCCCACCTCACATTGCACATGTTTACACGTGGTTACACATTGCGCCATTTTCCTTTCAGAAATGACAGTTGACTGATGTGTTTTGAACAGAAATTGCCGGCTCGAGAGACGTGTCTATAGGAGAGGGGTGTGGAAATCAGTGAAATGGCAGGCTATTAGTTTGCAGTAATTATGGTTTTGCATTTGATGGCTAGCGGGGTTTGCTGTCTGCCACGTGCGTGTGGAAAACCCAATATGGCGGACGGAGAAGGTTGCTAACGTGACGTGTGCTAGTTAACTCTCTTACGATCCCAAGAGCGTTGGATCAGACTCTGACAAAGTTTAATTAACATCTTGAAAAACACTGCGATATTTCAGATACACTCGATTTAAAATTGTTTTCAAAAAGATCAAATAAATATTGCTTTAAGCTTTTTCACACACATATACATCCATCCATATATATATATATATATATATATATATATATATATATATATATATATATATATATATATATATATATATATATATATATATGGCTGTCTGTGTGTTTATAAGGTAACCTCGCTTACCTCGTATAAACAAGGACCAAGCGAAACTGTCCGAGCTAACCCATTCCGAGTTAAATTATCAACATTTAAGTAAATAGGAATGGATTGCGACCAGAGCATTTGCACTGGCTATGGTTTTTGATAATGTAAATGATAAAATGTAATGATAGAGTGTTGTTACCTGTACTGGCTTGTTATATTTTCCTGGCAGGACGCGGATGCGATCTATGGCTCGGTGTTGGCTAAAATCTACCTCGATAGAGTCATTTATGACTTGTCCGTTCTCACACTCTACAGCGGTGTCCTCTCCCTCGAAAGTCTGGTTTAGATAGCTGTGCGAATGCTCCTCTAATGTGGTAAGCAGTTCTTGGAGATATGACTGGAAACAGAGAAATAACTCAAACTGTAGTCAAAGACATGATTGATGCATCCACTGTTATGTTATACTAGTTATGAAAGTTTTGTTTCATTTTAGTACCTTAGTTTAAATTTCTTAAATTGAATAAATCGTAAATGAAAATTGACAGTCGTGAAGTAATGTTACAGTTTTCGTATTAATATCTTAAACCACAGCTTTTCTTGTATACATTTTGAACTAAAATTGATTATCATTAATGAAAAGAATCAGTAGTTAATTGGCACACTTCAAAGTATAGCCAGACATTTGTTTTCCCAGTAAGATACGATTCAGCTGTTTTGGCATTTCAAACTTTAAAACAACTTTGGGACTGACGCAATAAATTAGGCAGAGTTGTTACAAAAATGAGGTCTCTATAAAGAGTTAACGCCAATAAAATTTACCTAACAAATTTAGCAAAGATTCCCAATCGTCCAAAATAAATATTCATTATGCATACCGGCAACATAATTGAATACATCTAAATCATTTAAAATCGAGTTTATGATTCATATCGAGACCGCTGTATGCTTAAACGCTATGATTAGCATATCCAAGAATATTGCTATTCTCCCAAGGTCCGATAATTTGCATGTGCATTTAAATTGTCATGAACGGTATTACAGACATACTTACCATACATGGACCAGTTTCAAAATAAATAAAATGTAACTAGCGATCATTAAGGAAACTGTATAGAAGAGAATTCTATTAAAACATCGTTTATGACTGTAAAGCATTGCTATCTGGTTTTGCATATTGTTCTTTAAATTCTACTGAATAACATGTACTGCCAATCATAACGTATTGAAATAAGATTAAAATATATGAAATATGCTTAATCAGCAATTCCAATACTAGTATTTGGTAGAGAAACGTTTGGTGAAGCGGCATTGAAATATCTCTTCTCCAATCTTATTTTCAAGATAAGGCGTTATTGTCAAATTATATTAAACTTCGTTAGCCAATGCTCCCAAAACATATATGTTAAAAACAAAATTTGTTTTGGAGTGTACAATATCATGAGGAGAATGTTAATCGA
>OZ012693.1:40237242-40262242 GCA_963942565.1 Maea johnstoni | reverse complement strand
ACTACCCTAATATTTCAATAGGCATTATACCAGATGTATGATTCATGCATGCATGCATGTAGATTACATCTAAAACTTCAACAGAGGTTAGAACTGATCAAGATAGTAATTCACAATCTGCTGATACTACACAGATACTAGTACGTATAATAAAACTAATGAATGAAACAACTTGTATCAATTATTACAGATGCCAGTTTGTTTCAATGTCCGTTATAATGTACTGTATTCATGGTATTGGTATTTTCATTTGATCGATTCTCGGCTAAAAGCGGCGCAATTCAAAAGTTGATAAGGCTAAAATAATATACAAATGTAGTGGAGACACCTTATATGCCTCAAACGATAGTAGGTTGATATGAAAACAAAATTAGTTAAACGAAATTGAAATATAGAAAAAAGATCAACTATTATACTATTTCCCTGTATAATTCAATTGCTGCAATGCGTACAAATACACAATCAGTAATTAATTCGCATCACCAAAGTCGTATACGAGTGGCAATAGGTCACACAGGATGACTCCACGTAATTCCGGCAGGTGGCGCTATTGAACACTACCACCCTTTGAACTGGCATTTCTACAGAGATCTGGTCTTATCAGGGGAGGAAGTTGAACAGCTGCACTTGCTGTAGGTTTTATTCATTCTATTGAAATCGGCAAGCTACACACAAAGTATGCTATTTGATGGAGGGCTATGGTTTACGTGTACTTGTATTCAATTTAGAGAAACGTACATGTAAAAATGCTTAAACTACAGCAAAGAAGAGTTAAATCACTTGTGAATATTTATACATTCGGCGGAAGATTACACGTTAAAACTGATACTCATATATATACCTACATCTATATGTATATGTATATATGTATATGTATATATATATATATATATATATATATATATATATATATATATATATTATATATATATATATACATATATATATATATATATATATATATATATATATATATATATATATATATATATATATATACACACACAAACGGACGTTGTTAGCTATTTTGCATTTAGGAATTTGATATATACTGCTTTAGTGGCTAGGTTTCAGTAATGGTTTATACGCAAAATACTTGTATATAATTCCTACGCGAGGAGATTAGAAAAGTGATAGAAAATGATACACAGGAAAAAAAATGATTAAAAAAGAGTTTGATTATTTAAAGTGTTCGAAAGGTTATATCCATAATCGTCATGCCAACGTGTTGGGGTTCGATGAAATCTCAAACCGCGGAATCTTTGAATCTCCTTGGAGTTGGAGTAGAAGTGGGTTAACGCTATTTTCACTTCGTTGACAGCCAGTCATCTGTATAGGGAATCGGATCGGAGGTAAATACTCCTTGATGAAAGTCAGATTGCCTTACACGTTCATTACCACAATCTCCCTGACCACAAGACCTATGTTCGCTGACCGATAACCTATTCAACTAACTGGTCAATCAGCAAGATCTGTCACCCCGATGACCAGTTCATTATAGTCCAAACAGATCTGACCACAGGGAGGCATTAGTTAATGAAATCTAGTTCTGCTGTTAAACGTGATCTCGCCCAAATGTCACGAGGAAGTATGGGTGTAATTGACGTAGAGCCTTCGAGAATTGTTTGGATATGGAAATATGACCGTGGAACAAGATTACAGCCGAGGGCAGATCTCGCGTGATTAACATTGAAATTAACTCTCGCGAGAGTTAGGCTGATCGAATAAGATTAGCATAAATGAAGACCATTTATTGAAATAAACTCGCGCGAGAGTTAAGTAGATTGACGACAGGTTTAGGAAAAAACTTCATTCAAATCCCTGCCTATATGTGAATGTACACACAACAGATTTTGTTTTGGTCGAACACGATTAACATGTTCATGACAAATCCATCTAGTGCAAAAGAAACTAATATATTTTGTCAAAATAAGTTTTGATAAGTGTTTAATGAACTATTGATGTTTTACTTACAAAAACACGTTTAAGAATACGTTGGCAATTGTATGATTGTATTATTAGATACATCTTTCGAGAAGCCACGGAATTAATGATTGTCAAAAAACAGCAGGTAAACTAAGCCATTCGACCAATACTGTATAACGGGTATATTTCCCGGGACTTTTATTTCCCGAAAATTGATGTTTTCTACTTTCTCCCGTTTTTTAATTTCCCGTCCTGCACATGGCTGCACTGATATTAAATTTACCGAAAGTGTGTGTTTTCGCTTCTGAATCTATTAGTGCAGACGAATGTTGTATGCACTGAATGTGCCGTGGTGTGCAGGACAACAAAGCCATGATAGCTCAATTGAGCTGACATGGCTGGCACTATTGTTCTGCGCATTAATAGCAATTAGAGCAGCATAATTCCAAGTCGGACCGGTTCGTGGGCAGGTTGAGAAACTTTGTGAGTACTGCAAACAGTACTAGAATACACTCAAATTATCAGTCCGCCTGAATATATCCATTGAGGACCGGTTTGTGGGTAGGTTGGCAACTGTCTGTGAGAGACTGTGATTACTGCAAACATGAGGCATAATCCCCAAACCTGCCAAGGCCGGTATAAATAAACGTGACAGAAAGCATGGCAAGTTCGTTGGATGGAAAACGTAAACAGAGATGGGGGTTATTTCATAATAATTCATATATAAATAATTACATTTTCATTCAGTTCAAAGATTCATTTATTTACAAAAAACTAGTATATATAACGTAACAAATTCATATCTTAACACACACTGAGAATTCAGACTCAGACACATCGTCATCTGCGAACATCGTCTGCCACACCATACCAACAAAAATGATTAAAGATAACGTTTTTATTGTTCCCGTCTCAAACCTATTCGGTAAATTCGGGAAGATTAAGCACACGTTAACATTACCCTTTATACAGTATATATCAACCCTTTCAATGCCCAGGCAAAGATTTTTGAAAGCCATCTAACCCTGCAAATGTTGGTATTCACTGGATGGCTCTCGCTGAGTACTCTCAGATGAGTACCAAGGTGCCACTGTCATTTTCCATTTTTTTCATCATTTTGTAATGGCTAAATTTAAGCCATAGCAGCATAAGGGTAAAAGAACAGCACGTGTGCTTAGCTACATCATTCGACCAGTATGGACTAAACGAAATCACTTCAGCACTAAGGGAATCCTGCTATCAAGATGATTTATTTATATAGGACAACACATTAGATCACTTGTACAAGCCATGCATACATTAAAGAGCATTGTATGATACTGGCTTCAATTATGCGTTGCAAAATGCATACATTAATTCATAACAATCAAGTCGCCTACTGCAAACTTACATCATCCAATGTAATGAATTACTTTGGCAATATTCCACCCCTTAAAACCCACCCTTAGGAATGAATATTTGATTAGCTTGCCGAGTCAGGAGAGGAAGGCATTGAATACCATTAGTTGATCATACTGTTCACACGGTATGATCAATGTCGTTTTTTATCTGATATAATTATTCCCCAGGGTACGATGTTATGGCTCATTGCCTACCTGGTGCTCCAGCTCAGTATTTGTTTAGCCGGAAAACCATTTCAGTAATAGATGAATACTTACCAAAGTTATTGAGCATTAGTTACACAATTTTTTACACCGTTAAGATTGTATTTGTCTATCTAAAATGTTTGTGCCACAAAAACTGTATTTGGAGATAACCCTTATGCTGCTGGTGGCTGATTTGGCCAATACAAAATGATGCAAAAATATTAAGAAAATGGAAAGTTTAAAAGAAGTTGAGAAAAAAGCCTCAAAAATGTTGCAGGTTGCAACGTTGACTTTTCACTTTATTTTTTCTAAAATCAGTTGTTTTTCACATACTATCATTGCTTTTTCTCTGGTTGCCAGATATTTCACCCTTTTCCAATATGAGCTGCCTATACACAAGTCAGGACTTAAATAGCATCGAATGTGACTACCAAAAGACTGCATACCATCCAACAAAAATATCACTATAGTACCTTTTGTTAGCAAGCAATGAGCTCGCCATTTTGTGCATGGACTCTCGGATATAAGACAAAAAACTAACCTCTAAATGTCGGTAACATCTCAATCGAGTTCCATGAGGATATTACATATAAGTGCCCTAATCATTGGTACTGGAATTGTTTAGCGAGACATGTCCCAGGTGCTACTCTGGATAGGAACATGGTGGAAATGAAATGAGACTTTGTGTTCGAGCAATAACACAGATGGCTAACAGCATTTCAAACAGCGAGATATCTATGGTGATATTCCACCCAGGAGGGGGAGGTGTTATTGTTGATTTAGGTTTGTCAAAAAGGATCCACACGTATATATAGATCCGGTGTTCGAGTCCTGAATGAGCCTTTGAGAAAAAAATCACCATTGCAAAAGGATTAATCAGTGTTTTACGTTTGTTTCTTATGAATAGTCATGAATGAGTTAGATTTGCAAAAATGCTTAACCATTCCAATGCTGAGGGTACTTTCGTCCAAAGCACAAGGACACAACGATTTTTGAAAACCATCTAAACCCTGCCATGTTGGTATTCATTGAATAGTTCTCGCTGAGTGATCACAGATGAGTACCCATATGCCAGGGTTCCAGTCATTTTTACAGATTTTTGAGTCATTTCATATTGGCCAATTTAGCCAAGCATAAGGGTTAGGAAATTTGAATTCCATTCGGCCAATGTATAATGCTGATAACTTGACTTCGAATGGACCACACTCTGAACACACATTTAGTAATTCACACAATACCATTTCTCAACCAAACTGACAGGAACTACCACATTTATCACAATAATGCCTATGCAAACTTTGGCCCGTGTTGTATTTATTTCAAACTAGCATTGACCAAAGTCATTTTACTTCGTTAAACATACAGCGACTGCTTGAATGAAGAGCAATTCTTTACATAAGCCTGATAAATTAGGCGACAAAGCCAATTTACTTTTAAGGAACTGCATTACCTTCGTCTAATGGCAAGCTGCATCTAATCGATTCAAGACAAGGGTGCATGTCAACTGTAATTAATCATTATTCCTTTGAAGATTAGGCCTTCATCCAGTAGCAGCAAGATACCCCATTCCACAGGAAGTAGTAATCACCTAGACTAGTTGATGAGACAACGCAAAACAAACTCTCTAATGGGCTAAAGCCAACAGAAAATGCTTGGTTAGTACTAAGTTATGAACATGGAACTTAACAGACAAAACACGTACCAATTTATGTATGTACACATAAATACATGCACTATATGTATATATATATATATATATATATATATATATATATATATATATATATATATATATATATATATATATATATATATATATGTATGTATGTATGTGTGACGTTGCATCTGGTTTTTCGCCAGGTTCTCAAAGAAAAAAATCTCATAATCTTATTTGAAAGGAAGACATATATACATACAATATCACCAACTGTTGTCGCTGCATAACAAATTACATCTAAAGCATTGTGCTGTATATCTATAAATATTTCGGAGCAGAAACTGCATATCTGAAAATTACGACAATTGATAATATAGACCTGATTACGGCAAGACGTCGACATTTGACGACGTGGCAAATTCACAGGGGAAATGCTTTTAGCTCAAATAGAAATATTGCTGTGTAAGCGCGACATATCCTATTCATGACAAATAAAACCTATCCACTTATTCTCCAGATCAATTGAGAGGAACTAAATACATACCCTAGTCCAGGATCATATATCTGTGAAAATTACTCCCCTGTGAATAATTTGGACGACTATCATTTCTCGTCTAGTGCTAGTCCTGTCACCTGACCTGATATTGTGCATCTCGATATGGATAAATGTAAGATTCAATACTTGATAAAGAGGATTGCATAAAGTACAGCTTCAGACTATCATAGAGAACGGATATCGTGGTGCTTTAGTGACAAAGATGCCTGGCTCCCATGCGTGCGATCCTGGCTCCATTCGAGTATCTCTGGTAAGTGGGTTAACTAGGTTGCCGTGTGGAACATTGTATATATAGATTTGTAAAGCCAATTTACATAACTCCAAGGATCTGAATATCGAATACCAATTACTTTATAACTACTTATAATTATATTATACTTGTGGAAAACTCTTGAATGATTGACGTTTTCAACGATTGAATGAATAAATAAACAGCAGTTTTGAGGAAATTAAAAAAGGGTTGCCGCCTTTTTTATTGTAGTTAACATGATATAGACTTTGAGCATTCTGTGATCACTTGTTATTGAAATACTATGTAATGAAAAGTATGCACTGTAAAAATTATCTCTGAAAATCAACAAAACTAGGTTTCTTTAGAACAGTAATGCGTTTTGAAAAGTATTCTTCGTTTTCTTACAACTGAAAGACGTATGCACTATTCGTATGTAAAGAGAAGGGCTTTTCTGTTGGTCCTGGGGTTCTATCTCATGACAAATTGATCTATGCTGTTGAATGTGAAGTAAACGATGTTTAAATAAAAACAAGTAAAAGCCTGTAATACTGCGAAATCGTCAAAATTGATTCACAGGTGTAATCAACGCATGGCATTTCTGTTGGTCCTGGCGTTCTATCCCATGGCAAATTGACCTAATATAGTATGCTGTTGAATTTGAAGTAAACTCTATCAAACAAAAATAAGTGAAAGCCTGTAATACTGCAAAATCCTTGAAAAATGATTTACAAGTGTAATCAACGCATGTACTTTGGCAAAATAAAGTAATTTCATAAAAAAGTAGCCAACTGGAGTAGGACATTTCCTGAGATACGTTAAATGTATAGAACCAAGCACATAACAGAGATTGGCAAACTCCTTCCCTAGCTATCAGCAATTTCAATTCGTTCAGAACTTCGTCTGAGAGTTGTCAAACCACGTGCATACAGTTAGGTTACCAAAACAAACACGTTTTAGGTTAATTGAAATCGGCCCATTGCCTGGTAAATCTAGTAAGCAAATTGAGAATAACCAATCCTTTCAACGTGTCTAGCTAAAACCAATCCAAAATACCTCCCGTCCTCTCTAATGATTTGAAAAGCAATTCGTGTGAAGTTCACCAAAATCGCAATGTTTGCTAATGCTGCAATGTGAATGGCCCAAACTTTCCTAATCACAACAAAATCGTGTAATCCACTTCCCTGCCACCAAAGCCATCTCTTCATATAGCCATACTTTGCATGCACCTCGTGTTTCTGGAGAATCCCTTAGGACCAGCGCTGAAATCTCATTCAATCTCTTCTGTTATAGAAAAACTACCTTTCTTATCAGGCAAATTGATATGGTCATGCGCCCACTAATACTTGGTTGGTAAAGTAACAAGGTGCCCATCCAAGAGGAGCTGTGATGAATTCTTTTATCGTCTCAGATTATCTAAATAATAAGTCAATAACACATATTTTTGAAAATATATCTTGACATCAAACTTTGTTAAATTGATAACCTTTGTAACCTTATAACAAGGGAGCTTCCATTACGTCAGATTGACAGAATGATAGGTTGAAGTCAATAACAAATATTTTTGAAAAGATTTCTTGACATCAACATTTGATAATTTGATGACCTTTGTAAACTTATATAAACTAATTCTACAAGCCGCTGATCATGTTCTCATTTTTAAAAGTGAAATCAGGAGCAGTGTGGGTAATACATTTTTGAATGTGAGTAGTTTTCAATTCAACGAAGGTATTCTTTTCTTCGTTGTACAGACACTGTTAAGTAAGAGTTTTTTCATATAAAGTGAAGTACCATATGTGCCACTGCTATTCAAATCGTAATATCATAACAATATATTGGGTAGCATGAATAATTTAAGTCAACAGTGTAGTTATGCACAGATTCATATAACTCCTAGTTTATAAATCTCTTGTACATGACTCAATGAATGAATAGAGGCTGCTCTTCAAAAAGATTGTTGTCTTGTCGTTAGCAAGGGCAATGCCACTTTCAGAGCATTTTTATACACATCTCATATTTGTGCTGACCGTGTACTAACTATTTTTGGGTATGATCCATCGATGGCCATCGTTTATACGCTATTAGTGGTGTGAAACCCCACAGGGGCCACATCCTATTGGCTTGCTCAATGGTGTGCAATAGGAGTTGGCACCTCCCGGGTAACCCTAAGCTGGTGTGGCACCCTGCTCGACTTATAAAAGAATGGGTATGGATTTGAAGGCTCTGCTTTTACTCTTCCTCTATTTCTTCTTTCATCTACAGTTATTATGTTTTGTAATTATTCTTGAACAATGACAAAGGACCACCTTTTGATAATATGTCATGGCACTTAATGGCCTTTGTTTGCGGATGTGCCTTTAAAACCTCATCCATTCATCAGTGGTGTGAAAATAACTTTTACAAATAATTTAGTCCTTTCATTTTCTATTTTTCTTTCACCTGTGCCTATTTTCATACACGATGAAATCAGCATGGATGGGGAGGGGCTGCTTAGACACACACACACTGCTGGAGCCATGGTAACCGTATCCTGGCTACACTAATCAGCCATCACTCTCGTAGAATCCCCATAAAATCAGTGATCCCTCCACAGGAGCATCTGTTTGCCTTTATCTAGTGGCCTGTGTTTTGTCCACGATTGTGGGCTTAAGGGGCAGGGGGACGTGATGTGGGAAAATTAATGGGAGGGCCAGGATTGGAGGCTTCCTGTAAGAGACGTGCCAACTGTGTAGCAGTCATTGGAGCCATGTGGTTATTTCAGTAAAGGATGGATATAGGGAAGTCCGTGCAAATAGAAATAGTTTCATCAGGAAAAAGTAAACATCACCACTTCAGTTTTCATTTCCCTTTCTCATTCCTATTTTGCAGGCATACGTAGAAAAGTATCCTTTTTCTGTGATAGTCGAAAGGAAACATGTAACATTAATAAAGCATTAGAAATATCGATTTTTATCACTGGAAACACATAGAACGGCTGTGAAGTACGTGCATCTCGATTAGAAATAACGAAGGCCCGTTCTGAATAATTTTTAAGACAACATATACTTGTTTATTAAGTTAAAATAAAGATAGCTTACCGAAATTTGATATGCAATTTACAGAAATATGATGTGTTTTATTTTGTGGCAAACTCGTTAATAGAAAAATGATTGACATTTCTGATAGAACCATATCATATGTAAAACCTGCACGATTTCACTGTCAGTTACTGTCATTGTTTCTTTTTGTTCATCCACAGCAATATGTTGGACTCTACATCACATACATACATATTGTGGCTTATATCAATGATACACATGAACATAAATAAATACCCTTTCAAGTGTATCATATAGCAATGATATGATATCAAAGGTACGAAAGTGCCCTTATTGTGTGGCTGATCTCATCGTTATTCTTAAGGAAATACTCAATTAAACATTAACACTATGCAATCAACTTTTCAGCTAAGGGATCTTTTCAGACAAGTCTACGAAACAAAGGAAAAAATCGCTTGTACATTTCCCAAATATAAAGAGAAAAAACATAGAATAATGTGTGATATTAAACCCAAACTACTAGTAAGTGTGGTGCTTTGATCTACCCCTTAAACTAAAGGGATAACAACCAATTTTCCAAATGGGGTAAATCCAACATTGCTATGTTATATTTGTAATATATTGTATTGCTGACCATTGAACGATTGGATTTATCATAGAACTGTGATCGACTAAAATGATCATTATCAAAATCATGCACAGCAAATTTCTGAAAGTTTAGAACAATTGAACTATTTTTGATAAATGGGTCTTTATCTTTACAAATACGAGACTGACACAACTGCAGGTGGTTAAAACTGAAATTGTTTACATTCGTTCAAGATGAAACCTAAATAGGTCATTTGACACAACGCCCCTGAATGTTTAGTTTTTCAGGTAACCAGTCACATGATAGAGGTCTTTGATTGATTGAATCCTGCATAGAGCCTGCAATTATATGAAACAGCAAGAGCGAGAACACGATAGAATTTACTGTAGGTATGTAGCTTTAGAGATGAGAAGAGGATGATTTATCAGCTTCCTCACTTAATGGATTCGGAAGTCCCATGTGTTCAATAATATTTCCGTTAACAACACAGGCACCGAGGAAATGGGGCGTGTAAAAGCTACATCCATATTGATTTTAACTGAGGCCTGGGTATCTCATCCACATCGCAAAGCTTAACGTATGCCAAGCTGATTTGTGTATATTAAGTGTACGAATTATTTTCAGGTGCAGGTGCATAACGTTGCTCACCTAGGATAACACAGAGCGCACCAGCCCCATAATGTGTGTGTGTGTGTTAACGCACGTTATATACACACACATATATATATATATATATATATATATATATATATATATATATATATATATATATATATATATATAGCATAGTCGTCTGGTGTTCATTTAAGTCAATGAACATAATTCATAAGTCATAAAACATATAAGTATAAAACATAAGTCATAACTTAAAGATGCAATCACTGAGATACTATGCTTGCATTCGGTACTTCTTGATCCTCAAAAAGAATTACTACTTCAGAAACCTATTTTCCAAATAACGAAAAATACGAATCTGCAACATAAATATTTAAGCCTTAAATACAATAAGTATGCGTGATGATGCTACAAATCCCAAACAAAAAGCATTGCACATGCTAAAAAGTGGTCTACTTACGAGTTTTGCATTGTAGGGTGAGCATGCCGCATGCAACATCACTCTCTTCTAGAAAATAAGGAAAATAATAAAAATTAGGAGTTGTAAAAATATTTTCCGTAAATAAGGATTATTTACCGAATGGCAAAACGCAAAAACTAGTGATGAAAATGTGACTCAAATCAACGTTTTGAAATTACCTTGTCATTATAATGTAGGCGCTATTCTTTGTAAAATAATATATTGTCTAAAGCATGTACTTACTTGTTACTGTTGAGGATTGGTTAAGGTCGAGATTCATATCAATATTAACAATTGAAAATAAACAATGTGTACACGAAAATATCAATCGCAAAAACGTGAAAATAAGCACAATTATTTCAAATTGCCTGAAAACAAAATAAAAATGTAAAGAACAAAGTTGCTGAAATGAAATATTCAGGGATGAGACTACTCTAAAATCAAATCGAAGCCCCTCGTATATGCTACTAGTTGTACTGCATTTAGTACGTTTGTGAACACAAGTAGCGCTCAAAGATTGTGATGTCCTGTTGCTTATCACAACCGATGATAAACCTCCATCCGGGTTTCAGCATGTTTTAACATGGTCACAGACATTTAATTTCAAAGAGATTTCTTCTCTCACAGACGGGTATTTTGAACAGATCTAAAGCTTAGAATGGAAATCAAACAAACGTCACCACCTGTTAGCCTCTTATAAACATTTGAATAATTATGACTTCTTAAGGGCAGTTTGGCGTAAAAAATGTTTGAAAAGTGCTGACAATGCTTACTTCTGCAAGTGGGAAACCTCTATATGAGAGATTTTTCGTCACAGTTCTTGATTTATCCCTTCACAATATGACCCAAATATGAACTCTCTTTTCTCTTAAGCAGTGTAAAATAAAGAAAAACAACCATTTAAGCTGCAAAAAAACCTACCAAACTTCTTACAATGCTTCGCCAATCAGCAATTGGTTTACTGGATGATTGGGTTGACTGGGACGTCATAATCAACAGATAACCAATGTTTTCAGGTCAGCTCAGACATTCCCACCAAAGGATCAAATAGATAAAAAGCTATGTTCTTGTGCGTATACTGAAAATGACTCATTAAATCTAAAGGATATTGGATAAAAAAAACTGTACTAATGGGAAACGAAAATTGCTACATTATGTTCTTCGGGCCTCACAAGTTCATTTTTGGTTTGAACAGTTCACCAATAACTTTGAATAATCCTGCAGGATTGCACGGTTATAATAAGGAATACAGACATATTAATTCACACAATAGGAGCAATTGTTATATGGGGGAATGCTCTATGCGCCGCCATTGGTTCCTCCATATCTCTCCACCATGACAAAATAAAGCCTAGACGTTGTGAGATTGTGTCTGGCCTTTGATCTCGACTTCCTAGAGCAGCCGCCTTCAGATCCCCTTTAAGAGATATAATGAAACAATCGCACATCACTCAGACCCCCCTCTTTCATGTCCAGGCTTTTCGAGGAGGATCAAAGGGAGTGGACTGAGGCAGACAAAACACTATAAATGACTCAAAACGCTTAGTAACAAGGGCTCTATTGTGGAATCAAATTGCACAATGGAATTATGGAAATCGCGGAAGTACATTACTTGAAGTTAGGCATCAATCTCATCACCATACAGGATAACTTAATTAACTTCCAAGTCTCACTGAAGTGACTTACAAGAACGTTTCCTGATTCAATCATTGTTAGCAATGTAGCTTTGACAGGGGAAATACACCTACCTAATTTGATTGCAAGGAATTTCATTAAAATGTCTAATAGAATGGATATGTTCATTTTTGACGTTTTTCATTAGACGAGCGTCTTATTAACAGCATTTCGGTAAGCCGTTACAGTTAACAGCAATTTAATAGGTCCTCCCCTAAATGCATTGATCAAACAGAAGCATGTCTGTGCCCAAGGGATGTGTGGTGTGTGATTGTACATGTACCTTTTAAAGATAAAGGTAAAGAACGTTTGGTTCAATTTCCTACTGCTAATTACTACACACGGTGGTATTTAGATACAAAATGCATTGTGTTCATAGTACACGTATCCGTAAGGACACTCACGACTGTTGTTTCATGTCATTTTAACTAAAAAATTCAAAATATGCAGATAGTATATATTTCTCATTCCATAACCACACCAGCAGTATAGTTCTCACACCCACAAAATACACGCCTCTCGTTTTGATAGTAAAGGTGCTTTATATCGATTGAGATCTACAGGGCAAAGTTGTAGCACATCTTTCTTCCATCAATCACAGTAGCTGGGATGTTTTCTACACAGAACAACTTTGGGGATAGCTTTATAGTGCCAACACAGCCCACAGGTGCGCTAAACAAGTCTTCAGATGATGTCGCGGTTCTCAACGGTCGACCACGTGGGGGTTATTGATGGTATTTTGATATCTAGACCAACGAGCGTTTTTATTACTCTGAGATTGAAAACAATTTCATTTTGATATTGAGACAAACGAGTGTTTTCATTACTGAGAATATATAAAAAACAATGGCATTTTGACATGGGATACAACGGGTGTTGTTACTAATGAAAAGATAAAAACAACCATGTGATATGTTTTCGTTTCAATTCCACGAAGCAGAGGCCGAAAAACTAAGCTAATGTTAGATATAAAGAAAAGTAGTGAGAAATCACATCCTATTTCTGGCATATTTATAGGATATGATTATAGTCGGTATAAAAGCATGACCAACATGTTTGCAATCGTAAAAAGGCGTGAGCATACATCTACTTAATTTGGCTGCTTTGACTTATCATTTATCAATACATTTTCTAAATGGCTTCAATAAATGAAACATAAAAAAGGTCCCTGGGAAGGAAGATTCCTATAAACCACACAAATGCAGTACCTAAATTGGTCTATTATGTTTATAGGTCAAGACACTCTCACAGAGACTAATCAGAGTTGCACACAACCTCCCCTTGACGACTTCAGTGACATTGCTACGTCCAATTTACCTGCAATAATGAACTGCTGTGCATTGGGGCTGTCACGGTCTGTTTGCCACAGCAATTTATCTTGTCAAACACCTAACAAGTAGGACCACGTGGGATGCCCGTGGACATGTCACTGCCTCACTTTTCAGGCTAGTTGGGGCCTGATCAAATCCACAGGAGACACACAATGGATTGAAACGACAGTGAAAATGGACTGAATCAGCTTAAAGTGACTAGAAGGCCACGTGTCGCGTCACGTAAACCCAGAGCAGCGGTAAGGTAATCAGGGCTGCTTACTTGGCGAGAAATCTACTTTGCAAAACAGAATAGACTTAGGGTAAAAGGTGAACTATTGAGTCTCTGTACAAAGATACGTGCATCGAGGTTTGAAAGTATGTGTATGTTTCCTGTTCCCTAAACAATAGATTTTTATCGACACATATATCTTCATTTAGAAATGTGTGAAACAATTAAAACAATTAATCACTAATATTTGGTCACGAAGTTGTAGCTGAACGAACTGTAATTTCAATCTGATATTTTTCCTCATTGAGGTACGACATGAACCATCATCAACCAAAAAGTGTATGCACATGTAAATGTAGGAGATGCGTGGAAAATATATTACAAAGGAATTCTTTTTAAAATAAATGTTGGAATTAAAAGGGTTGAGATGTGAACGACCTACTCTTGACAGATGTCGGTGTTTTAAATTATCAGCACTTCTATGTAAGATTCTGATTTATCAAGAGGTGGAAGACTTTTAAATTATGAAATAGTTGTGTTAGTTTTTTTATATTCGATATATAACAGATCAATGGAAAAAAGTACAAACTGGCTTGTTAGTGAAACACCAAAGAGAACCTACTCAATACATGTACAGATTACAGTACACACGAGAGCAAAATGAAACAATCCCAAAGGTTATTTATTTAGTCATTCACTTTTAACTTTTCTCTCACGAAGGCATGGCCTTGAGAAACACGTGTTATGATGAACAAGAATAATTAATTCTCATCAACTGTTTAATCAAATAACTGTCTAAAGACCTATTCTCTCGTAATTTCCCATTGCATGTCCATGATTCATTTACCACTACAAAAATTAGCCCTACATTGCCAGCAGACACAGTCTCTTAAGGGGAGACTTTGCATGTCATGTTGCACTTGTCTCCATAATCTCTCCCTGCAGGTTTAAATATGTGTGATAGTTGATGAACAATAAAGAACTGCCTTTTTACGTGTGTCATGGTTGCAACACATAAATCTAGGTAGTGCCAAAGACAACATCCCTTATGGTATATCCAGCTACACTTGGTATAATTCGGTTCCAATAACCATGTATATACAGTACAGGCATTTAATTCCAACCGGACGTCTGCCAGTGCTCGGTTGCACAAACACCAATTGATTACGTATCAACAACAAATAAGCCAAGCACATCAATGGCCCACGTAGCTTGTAAATGAAAGCTATTTTCATTTGTGAGGTCATCCATGCATCAATGCTCAGGAAACAGGGCGGCAATCGGGTGTGCGGTCGTGTATTCTGCCCGGGCTGGCCACGTATTTAGTGCAGGAATTAAATGCCAGCACTGTATTTCCAGGATATCTATCAAGATACTCTCTCTGTCAAGTTATATATCTATTTACAACATTATAGTTGTAATGCTTTATTCCATGATGATTAAGTTATAGAAATGGAATGGAGGAATCTGGCAAAAGTCAAGGAAGAAATCAGTGTCAAACTTATAGAAGAAACCTACAACTTATATAAATCGTTCTTCTTCTATGACCATGGGATTCACTTAAGTGATTACACTGCTTGGGAATTCGGTTGCCTCTGGACAAAATTATTCCCAGAAGTCCACATTCACTCGAAGTCTGTAAATCAAAACAGAGCAAACTGAATTGTTTCTGTATTTTGTAAGCTCAACATCAGTAAGACTAATCTATGGAAAGTAGTTTTCATGTCAGGTTTACTGGCAAAGATTATTCTGCATAAATAGTGCACAGGTTGAAAGAGGCCCTGGGAGGGCAAGATAACACATCAAAGGGCCTAGTTTGTTCTGCCGAGTAAGCATGGCTTTTGATTTGTTTTCAGGATTTCAGAGGTAACACTTATTTGTACTTGTACTCGAGTAACAGTGGGGCATGTGGTGAATCTGGAATCATATTTGACTGAAATAAAGATGTTCCCTTTAGCCTGCTAGAAATACATATACTTTTGGTTTTCAAATGAAAGATACAATGTATCTAGTGAACCCTATTTTACATATATAATTTATATATATATATATATATATATATACATATATATATATATATAAAATATATACTAGTATATATATATATATATATATATATATATATATATATATATATATACATGCATGTCAGCATGTGTGTGTTTGTGTGCGTGTTTACTGACTGAATTATATTACAAAATCGAAAAAACTGAATAGTTTTCAAACATGAACAATAAGTAAATGAATTTATAAGTAATATATAAGTAAATGAATTCGTATATAAAGATAGTTAAGAGGTACATGTGGGCCAAATGCTATTTCCTCTAATTAGATAAAATAAAAACGAGCAGGTATTGCCAAATCAGAATGACACCTTCAAACAACATGACGATTTGTATAATTCATTGGATATAAGGAGTATTTAACCTCTAAAATATATATTGGAATACTGAAAATGAGTGTCATGATTATAATCCTTTTTATCATGCTATTAAATCTAAAAATTTCATCAAAATCATCCCGTCAAATATTTCTCATGGTATGGCCTTCTCTTTGTGATGTTTCCATGTGTGTCATACCCTTGGCACGCTATTGAATAGATATGAAAGGTTTGAGCAAACATCATCTCATCTGACGAACTAAAAGTATCCCACCTGTACTCAGTCACCTTATTGATGGCTCCAGTCATGAGCACACGTCTAGGACTCTAAGCCTGACAACGAATACCCATATGGCTCAATGTATGCAATGCATTATCCTGACATTCTTCACGTGGATTTTGCACATGCGTCCCTCCAAGTAATTACATGTACTTCAATAGAGGTTGCATCTCTTAAAAGAACGAGGGCATCACCTTTTTAAAGTTACCAACCAGAATGTGACCTCTAAAAAGTAGTTTATATTATGGCGTTATCCTTTACCTGTCGATAAACATCAGCATTGCTTTGTCATTGTTCTTCATCAATGACAAAATACCACTTTTTGCTAATATCTTATGGCACTAAATTAAATGACCTTTGTGTGTCGATGTGCCTTTAAACACGTATTCATTGATTTATCCATCAGCAGACCACCTGACTTGTGACACGCCACGTGTAATATGTCACATGCTCTATAAACCTAACACATGAAGAACAAACAAAGAACATACAAGAATCAACAAGGAACATGCCGAATTTTTCCAAGAACTGGAAAATTTCCAAATTTCTGGTGTATCTTGCCATGGTCTTCGAGACGTTCTTGACAGTGGGAAGGGAGCTTAAGGCGATGAGTACCATTGCAAGCTAAATAAAAGCCCCGTCCCAAAATAGACCTCATAGCTGCATAATCATATAACATGGTGTTTCTCCAGATTCCTGAGTGGTATCAGGTAGAGAATATCATAGCCAATCGTCTTTAGTATACACTTTTCCTCGCTGGGATTTAAGAAATCCATACCATACATTATGTATTGTATTGTCTATTGTATTTTATAGTGTATACTATAGTCAATAAAGAACATACACATGCATTATAGTGAGTATATACAAAACGTACATCCTTACTATAATAATGTAGTCACCTCCTTAAATCTTACTAATATCGAAGGTCGATTTCTTGAAGCAAAGCACGGAACTTAGACTAGCATGTGTATGATTTTAGACATTGCGTTGATGACAAATAAATTGTAATTGGCCAACCTAAGCCAAGATCCTATAGTATGTCAAGATAGTTTGTGTGTTATTGCAAATAAAGAAAACAAAGAAAGGTAAACAATGAAAATAACAAATGAAGAACAGCAATGCATTGGAAAGGAATACTGTATATCTTTCCAAACTACCTATATGTATTTATGATTGTAAAGTTGGTCCCTTATAAGCCACATTTTTAACATGTATCTATATGAAATGATTGCTGTAATCTGGATTGGACAATAAAACTATTTATCAAAAACAAAAATCTATGTCGTTAAAATTGATAATAGGCAAGTGCAATTTTAAAGAATGGAGACAAATACATGTCATAGCGAATAGATATAACGCTCAGCGCAACACTTTGCAGTACGTAAGATAACTCACCAAAACTGAACTGTAAACTTGGAGTGTGCACCCGCCTTTCGGGAGAGGGAGGCACCTCTGCTTGTAAATCCTCTAATCCGATCATGATTAATGTTAATCCACCAATCGGGATATTGACGAGCTCTTAATCCACATAGAAGGATAGTCAATTAACACCTCTAGTGACCGGCTAAGTGGAAAACATGAATCCAATTTAGCGTCAATCTTCCCCCGGCAAAGTGGTCGAATGCACCTACTACAAGCAGACTGCTGAACGTGTAAGGACACTAGTTCATGCAAACACTATGAGATCCTTTCGATCTCACACGAACCTGCCGGCAGCTAAATGGTAAAGCTACCAAGCGTGCGTGTCTCCTCTGAAGTCGAAGGAACGGAATGTTGTATCTGTGTGTACATTTCACGTTGTGTGTACATTTCACGAAATGTGTGCATACCGCAATGTGATTGTAGATGAATGATGACGTCTTGGATGATATCAAGGTTCCTTCAATTGGAAATCTACATGTTGCAGGCGTTTTTTTATCCAACTTCTAACAGAGACATCCTTGAGAAGACAGTATATCTCCCCCTGTTATCCTCTAAAAGGTTAAGTAAGTGCTCACACCCAGTACAATGCGATCAACAAATATGTTTGCTTTAGAATCTAATCATACTTGTTTTACTTTTGCTAAGAGAACCAATACTCCATATACTGATAGGCTTAAAATTAGAAAATCTCTTCGTAAAATCCTAAAAATCGTACCCATATTTCTGTCATATTTGACAGAAATGCTCAGATGCAAATTATGACAATCATTTTCATCGCACCTAAATTGACATCATAAAGAGAAAGTGTCCAATGATTACACCTGATGACTTGTGACGTAGGACATTAACCGCTATACAACCATTCCGCCGGCGTGAAACCTGACTGGGATGATCTGGGGAGGAGATTATGGATTAGGAGATAATCCATCACGTGGCCTTCGGGGTGACGGCAGACGTCGATAAGATCGCAGAAATCCTTGCCCAGGTATAATCCAAGTGCCTAGCGACGCATCTGTCCATTGTCACGTATCCGTGGGTACCGCTCTTCTCTATAGACGGAATGTAATTAGCACGCCAGAAAAGTAGTATGATTGATTTCCTTTCCTAACCAGTGTCCTCGAACCTGAGACACTCCTGGAAATGGAAGACTAATTGGAAAGCCTTTTTTATGAACTGAAGGCGTCAAAGCATGTGTTAGGAAATAGGTTCCGTTCCCACATGCAGAACTTGAAATGGCCTTTGCACGGAACCTAATGAGACAGGTCCGGGAATACAGTTCCGGGACGGAATGACTTATATGCGTTAATTATGGAATTTCATCAGTTAAAAAATCCGTCACATTTAGTTCGTTAAACATCCAATAGGATACAAAGCGGCGCTAAATTAAAATCCATTTTGGGCATGCCCTATGCCGAAACATGGGAAACGGAATCATTGGTGTCCAACTGTGATGGCTTGATGTGGCTGGATATGTCTTCCTGAAGTGTATCGACAGCTTTGTCGTGATCAATACATCCACTTGTCAAGATGGGAGCCATTAAAAGATGTCCGCATCGAATGATTTTCTCCACGAAGTACTTCCCATGAGTATCTCCTTCCCGCCAGGAAAATCCTTTCCGAGACGTCCTTTTCATGTGGAGAGGTAATAAAGTCACAATCAGGTTCTTCACAGCTCTGTGTCAGGTGATAACTAATCAAGAGACGGTCCTGTGAAGACGTAGATGAATTGAGTGCTATGTAGCAATGCGAGAGTAAGCCAAGCAGAATACAAATAATCCGCCGTTACTGTCCATCGCTGCAGAACCACGCGGTCCTGATCTGACACTTTCGCTGATATTTTGATAACCCATTGGAATCCCGTAAAATATTTGAATGAAAGTTCTTCATTTCAAACCAAAGAACAAGGTTTCTATAAATATTTACCACTATACGTGTATTTGATGGAAATATTTGCATAAATGTTAGATCAGCAGACGATCTGGGCGTGTATCGAACAGCTACTATCTCCGCACTGGGAGTAGCGTGCACTAAACACTCGAGTTCCTAATCAGCGTCGATGTCCTCTGCAGTTTTAGGCGACAAACTGTTCCACAACAATAGATAGCCTGTTTTTCCCTCCGAGCCGCCAAGTCGATTCATTCCTAAAGCAATTCTAGCGGTCTTAAAGCAGGCGACGTTGACACAGAATCGGATTTACGAGGAAAGTAGTTCTGTGGTATAGACTTGTTGTTCAATTGAAACGTTCTTTGTGCGGCTAAACCAATCACACGAGGGGTGGATTCCACGAAAAGCCAAGGTCAACGCCGAGGTCACTCATCGAGTGTTCGCTAACAATTTTACATGACGTAGGTTCAGCAGATCCCCAGAGTGGGACGAAGATGTATTATTCCCTTGCCAATCAAAAGAGAATCTTTTTCTGATTAAGAAGTATTTGACTGAAATGGTGGATAAGACGTACGATGCAAGGAGACGTTATCAAATAAGTATATAGTAACTATTCCAGTCACGTTACCCGTCTATGAGTGATTTATTAAGAAACACTCTGGAATGATGATTTAAAAATTCCTTCGAAACCGAATAGTATATGTCTCTAGCCCTCGATTAACAGTTAAAACACAGGCCTCCCACAACCCAAATAGCTTTGTCAGTACAATCATGGTAACTTATCCATGTCATTTTATCGTTGAGATTACAGTCTAAAGTGATCAATACGGAGACTAAAATATACTTTTCACAATGAAATAAGTGAATGTCGAGAATAAGAATATGTGACAAAGAATGATGCATATAGAACCCTGCTGTGAATATATATATATATATATATATATATATATATATATATATATATATATATATATATATATATATATATATATATATATATATATATATATATAAATATATATATATATATATATATATATGTATATATATATATATATATATATATATATATATATATATATATATATATATATATATAAATATACAAACATATATATATATATATATATATATATATATATGAATATATATATATATATATATATATATATATATATATATATATATATATATATATATATATATATATATATATATATATATATATATATTCTAAATAAATGATAAGGGGTCACAGCTATCCTTTGACCAATTATTTGAAACCTTAGTAGCATACTAGCAAAACACTTCCACGTTCTTTGAAGAAATTGTCTTTGATGGCATGCATAATAATTCTATATTATTAGCCATGCTTGACTGCGTTATGAAAATCAATTTTATATGATCCCTTTAATATAATCCTACCAGAATAAGCTTTCCTTTAGTAAAACCTTTAATATTTCATAATATCCAATTAGAAGAGAGGTTCCTCATCATTTATCTAGTATAAAGCGATTAAGACCAAAGCAGCGGAGAAGCCATGAAAGCAGCTTCTTGTTATCAAAAGAGTGAATCACTATGTATGGGTCGCCCAACTTTCCTTATGAAATATCGCATAGAAAATCTCATTACCTCTTTTACAATGTTAGCCATCATATCAATTAGACAACACAATACCTAAATAACAGGGCCGACCAAATAATAATAATGATATCCATATTCTGGTGAATTGTGTTTAGTATTATCACAGGGGTTTTACAATCTGCACCCATTAGTAAGAAGTTATTCATTGTATATGTATGATAATCATTTTATATATATATACATGTATATATAAATATATATATAAATATATATATATATATATATATATATATATGTATATATATATATATGTATATATATATATGTATATATATATATATATATATATATATATATATATATATATATATATATATATATATATATATATATATATATATATATATATATATATATGTATATATATATATATATATGTATATATATATATATATGTATATATATATATATATATATATATATATATATATATATATATATATATATATATATATATATAATACCAATCTCATTCCGCCTTTTATAATGATAGCTATCATATCTATCAAACTACACACTACGTAAATTACAAGGCAGGCCAAATAAAATAACAACTCAATTGTGATGAATGGTGAATTTTCACAAGGGTTTACACTCTGCATTCATAAGTACGAAATTATTTTCTGTATATGTATGATATATATACATATATATTTATATATCTATATATATCTCTCTATATATATATCTATATATATCTATATATATATCTATATCTATCTATCTATCTATATATATATATATATATATATATATATATATATATATATATATATATATATATATATATATATATATATATATATATATATATATATACATGTATATATGTGTGTGTGTGTGTGTATGTTTATATATATAGATATATAGATCGATATACATGTATAGATATATCGCGAGTATCAACAGACGCGACCGAGATAAGTTAGTCGTCTGACACATGTGGAAGAGAGTGAAGGGCGCTGTTGCTCTTTCCCCAACTCAGATTCAATAGGTTAATGGCCGGGAGAGTTTGGAATTCATTCAACTGTCACGGGGGGGGGGGGAGGTGGCGGAATAGAATGGACTGCAGCTAATATCTCAAGCAGCACGAAGTCAGTGTCGGGATATGTCCCAAGTATAATCTTCTTAATAGCTAAAGCATCCCCGCCTCGGAAACTATCGTTCGAATGCTCCATTCAAGATACTTATGAAGATGGCTCTGGAGTAAAGATTTAAATTGCAAAAATGTCACCGTAAATAATTCGTTTCATCAAAAATCGATAACACCAAAAATTGGTGTTATCTGTTTTTGATTTTATTAAAGTTATTAACTTGAGAAGGAATGTTCGACATTTCCCCATTAGAATATCTTCTGAAAGATGCTTTTCAAAAGAAGCTTAGGAGTTGAGACACAATATGTGGACATGTGGCGTGCGGCGTGTTCTTCTGTGCAAACATTATTATCACGTTTTACGGAGATGTCACTTTTACGCGAAGTTTTTGAAAGTAAGACCTATTAGTCCTTAAGATATGGTTCAAGTTTCGACAAGGACAGAATGAACTGGTAGTTTATTGAAAAGTATTGGCATTTTTGGAAATTCAAAAAATGCTGACATGATATATAATCCGCCTTTTGGCAAGTTATTTATTTGTATTATCGAATACCAAATACTTTCCCATATTATATACACCTATTTTCTGTTGGAATGTATTTATTTATTTGTATTGTGGAAAACCAAATACTTTCCCATAGTCTGTGGTATGTATATATGTATGTTCATTGCAGGTATTCAATTCCTGCACTAATGCGTTGACACGTACGATTGCTACTCAGTTATCTGGATATGGAAGACCTCACACCTAAACAAAGCTTTATTCGGAAGCTACGTGGGTCATGGATGTGCTTGGATTATTTTTGACATGTTATCCAGACACTGGCAGATGTCCGGTCGACTGATGCTTTAATGAAATGTCTGTTCTGTATGAATATATGTTTTTATGTATGTGCAGTGCCGACATTTAATTCCTGCACTATATGCGTGGGCAGCCCGGGTATAATACACGACCGCACGACCTATTGCCAAACCTTCTCCTGGGCATGGACGCATGGACGAATTCTCAACTGAAGATATATTTAATTCGCAAGCTACGTGGATCATTGTGGCTGTTGGCTTTAATTTTTGACATGTTATCCAAGGGTGTTTAAACAACCAGGTACCAGCAGACGTTCGGTTGACTGGTGCAGGAATTAAATGTCTGTGCTGTATGTATGTTTCTATCTATGTACAGTATCTGTGTATGTAAATTTGGTAAATCTTTGCAGCACTCTATGTTCATTCGTGACTAATATCAATTAAACAATTCATGACCGTGAACATTGGGCAAAGTCCCACTTTCAACATTCTCGCAAGCCCTTAGCGACAATGACAATGGTTCCTTATTTCATTTCTTTTGGCAATGTGTGTGAAGAATCGCATTTTATTCCAACCTCTTCTACTTCAACCCTTTCAATGCTGAGGCTAATTTCGTCCAAAGCACAAGGACGCAACGATTTTTGAAAAACATCTAAACCCTGTCATATTGGTATTCATTGGATTAAGCCCTCGCCGAATACTCTCAGATGAGTATCCATTTGCCAGGGTTTCAATCATTTATCAGTTTTTTTGCATCATTTTGTATTGACGAAATCAGCCACCAGCAGCATACGGGTAAAAACGTATGCCCAGAGCAATACTAAAATACACTTTAATGGGATTTTCCACTCTTGAATCAAATGTAATTGTACCAAGCGAACCACTAATCTCATTTTATACCGTACTCTGACCAACGCACAAGACTGTCTAACGCAGCTCTTCTGCTATTTAAACTTGATATCAATGCACTAAGCGTGATTCATAATGGGACGGTCCGACTTTTAAATAATAATGTGATTGTACTAAGTGACCGTTTTATCAAGTTTCCGGGGTTTTTGCCTCAAGGCAATTATACCAAGCGACCGCAGTATGGTATACAGACACTGACATTAATGGGCAGCGATGACTATTGTGTAGCTCTGGTCCCTATCACGTAATAAGGGCATATAAACTGTTATCGTAACACTGACACTCAACAGACGCTTTGTAATAAATCATGGGATGTTTTCACTATCTGGACTAGTCTGAGGGGTAACATCATGGTTGAACCTTTTCACTGCCAGGATTCTGTATCAGGATTCTGTATATCTGTTATTTTACAGGCATTTAATTTTCGCTATTTTCGCGCTTGCCATGATAGCGCCAAAATAACATCCAGCAAATGAATATCCTACTATATGTAGTTTAGTTTGAATGCGCGAATTAGAAATAGCACAAATACCCTCCAACAAGGATGCAAAGCGAAATTTCTTTAGAACTCCAAATTAAAGCCATATGCAATGTTTTACAGACACTGGGTGTACCAGAATTTTCAATACCAAAAGGTGATGACAGTATGCTTAAACCTACTAATACAGAGAATATCTGAGATGTGAAATATAGTATTTTAAACACAGTTCT
>OZ012693.1:40229742-40232242 GCA_963942565.1 Maea johnstoni | reverse complement strand
AAGATACTGGTGTGTGTGTAGAATGTAAAATGGACGATTGGACAGTTGGTTTGTTCTATGCATGTACACTGTATCCATAAATTAGAACAGTAGTCAGCCATACCTATTGTGCTATGAAGGTTACGGTATATTAACCTAGTTTATTTGCCATTGTGTCATGGTATATTGACTTTCGGACCTGATAGGTCAGTATTGTTAACCATATCATCAACCGCCTCTAGAAACCATATGCAAGCAGCGTTGACCGCAGCTATAAGTAGTGTATTTAATTCAAAACTATAGGAGTTTACTTTGTTCTTATATTTGGTGTTGTACAACTACCTTCATATATCAATGTATACTAGAATATCCCGATGCTTGTAGAAATGATTTAAACACAGAGGATGTTTAATTGAAATATGTCGAACAATGTGTGCTGTAACAATCCTATTGAAAACATTATGACTTATTTGTTGTTAGCTTCACTTTTTATCAGTTTTTTTATTGAATAATTTCAAAATTCGGTGGATTGGCATGTAGCAAACCTTTAAAAGAAAATCATCTTAGCGTGCAGTTCCTATTGTGTCCTAAGAGAATCCACCAGCGGCAAAGCCTCAATTCATCCAATAAAATCATGATACTAATCCTGTAGGCTTTTACACTGAAAGAAAAAGAATTTTACCATAACTTTATGAAGTATGAATAATTATAGGTGTGTCATGTTGATTTTTAAACAGCTAAATGAATACTTATCGTGTTTGCTTGGCTTGGTAGCGGAGATGGACACTTTTTTCTAAGGAACATGCTGTGTGTATAGCTTAACGCCTAAGTACTGTAGTATTCACAATAGGCGTACGTAAAGTTTCATTATTATGATCATTATTATCATTCTTCTTCGTCATCTTCTTCTCATTATTAGCATCATCATCATCAGTGTTATTATTATCATTATTATAATTATCATTATTATTATTAGTAGTAGTAGTAGTAGTAGTAGTAGTAGTAGTAGTAGTAGTAGTAGTAGTACATGTAGTAGTAATACCATTATCATCTTCATTATTATTATTATTATCATCATCATCGTCAACAGCATTCTCTTCGTTGCTATCCCAATAATACATATTGATATCAACATAAAAAAGATATCTCGTAGCATGAACATGTTCCAGAGGTAGTTACTGAAAATAGCAATAACATCACATAATTTGGAAAATGAAAGAAATATCACCATGAGTATCAGAAAAGGATATGCATGTGGGACAGCTGAGGACGCACTTACCTACAGTTTGGATTTAATCAGATACTTAATATGTGCAACGTGTGGGTTGTTGTGATTTGTTGAATAAATGCATTTGCCATAAACGTCAATTGCGCAATTCATTGAGTGTTTTGCATGGGTGAGGAAAACACTGCTAACCTTAAATGTTTGGGAGAGGTCAGACCAAGGGAACTCAGTATGCAATTCAGCACCAATTACATTACCAAACACACTACAAGGAAACTCACTTTGTTGGATGCATGGGGGCAGGCCATCTCGGTTTATTTCATCAATGGCCTTTGAGGGATTTGATTGTCCTCAAAAGAGTTCTAATCATTTAAAGGATCGGCGAGGTGAGTGGAAAACAAATCGAATGTGATGTGATTTGGATGAAGGTCTGGGGGAAAGGAAAACGTTCTATTTACTGCAAACACGCATGGGCACTAATTGGTGATAAGGTAAACAAAGGGGTGCTTTCCCCTCTCTCGATTGGACCAATTAGTGACGGGTAATTGAGCAAAAATGTCAGAATGGCTGAACATCAACCCATGTCACGTGGCTACATGTAGTAGAAGGGCGAAGGAGGAATGTGGAGTACGTAAATGTGGTAGTAGAAATATTCGACGACACTGCAATTTTGATTGGCCAGAACGACTCTCTCTCTCCTTTACTTTTAAATTAATTCTCGTTCTCTCACTCACACGAATATATAAACACAGAAGATCCATTGGCCATCTTTTTCTTTACACACACACACACATATATATATAATATATATATATATATATATATATATATATATATATATATATATATATATATATATATATATATATATATGATATATATATATATATATATGTATATGTGTATATAACTATATATATATATATATATATATATATATATATATATATATATATATATATATATATATATATATATATACATGTATATATATATAGGGCGAGAATGACGGTAATGGCATACAACCAGCAGGGCTACACTATAATTATCTATAAAGTAGATTTACACCTCTATATATATTCTATTGAAACATATGTCAAGCAGAAATGTATTTAAGCTAATGGATTTGAGATCACATCGCCAACCAATTTACCTCAAAGCGTTTCAATCCTAATGGCTGTTGTCGTTTTGATTACATGAATGAAAATATGTTTTGATTCATATTAGCATTGCTGTACTTATTCATTTGCGAGAATGTCATACACAGTGTTATTAATTACACGATTCCAACGCAAT
>OZ012693.1:40207242-40224742 GCA_963942565.1 Maea johnstoni | reverse complement strand
CCACTTAATTTGATTCCTTGCTTCCCAAGAGTATCAACTAAAATCAATATAGAATGTTATGAATAAATTTCCAAGACAACACCAGTTGATCTGAACAAGCTTGATACTCTTTACCTTCCATAACAGCACGCTGACAAGTCACCGTATTAATGATCAACACACCAAGGTGGTGTAACAATGGCTAGCAGAAAGGTTCTGTTTGGACAATATGTTAACGGTTGTGTCGCCTTTACACACACACACACACATATATATATATATATATATATATATATATATATATATATATATATATATATATATATATATATATATATATATATATATATATATATATATAAATATATATATATATATATATATATAAATATATATATATATATATATATAAATATATATATATATATAAATATATATATATATATATATATACATATATATATATATATATATATATATATATATATACATATATATATATATATATATATATATACATGTATATATATATATATATATATATATATATTATATATATATATATATATATGTATATATATATATATATATATATATATATATATATATTTATATATATATATACACTATGGTTTTGCTGATTAAGGTAAACATCGTTCATCTTCATACGTATTTGGAGGGATCAAGGCTTATAGGATATCGCCATTAGTGACAACTGCGATCGTGAATGAGTTCATAGCAAGATGTCATTTAGCTACGAGCTAATGTGGACAAATATCTCAAATTGCTAATGTATAAATGAATAATTGATTGGTGAAATGCTGCTGTCAAGCACATATCGTTCATTCCTTAAATTGCAGATGTGTCCCTCTATGATAAAACATACGCTAGACAACACGACTCACACTAGCTATCATACATGTCTCCCTTAGGGCGAACCCTTCATTGTGCAAACTTATTTTATACCATACGAGAGTGGGCATATTGCTTTAACTTCAAAATTGAATATATAATTGAAATTTTATTTCATTCCATGTGTTTTTCTCTTGGAAACATTGGTCATTCTAGTTTGCTACGTAACTCGATAAATCTGACTTCGAATCATTATCATAGCAACACCGAAATGATTCGCTTTTTGTTGTGGTACGAATGCTGGTATAGTAAATATCAATGTAAAAGTCTCGCAAATAAGATAAATGTATTTTGAGATGAGGAATAATATGGAATAATCCAGTTTGTGTCCGGCAAACTGAAAGGAATGGCCAAAGCAATCCGATTCAATCATCCCAATTTGCCAAATATCCGTCACAGTCGATTTCCTTTAATATGCATCATCTACCTGAATTACCTGGATATGTTTTCATTGGAAAGATATAGCCCATTTCCTCTTATGAACAAAATGATAAAAATATTTACCGTAGTAAATAGGCACAATAAAGCAAATAAACGTCATAACAAGAACGACCCGCCTTATAAATGAATAACCATTCGTGTTAAATACAGAAGTTGACATTTAGAGTCAAGCGAATGGCCCGGAAGTTGATCATGCACAGTAAAGCAATTGCCTATGGATACTTAAACCGCACTTGCCACTGAACCCGACCTTTTACATATCTATATTGGTTTCGGATGTTTATTGTCATATCAGAGACAGGAAAAGGCAGGAACCGGGAGGATATGATCAGCATGTGGAGTCACCTTTAAGTTAGTTGGCATTTGCCATTGTTTGGATGTCTTACCTGTGATATCTACCTGCGTATCTTCACCCGCGTCAGTTTCCGTCACCGGCGTGTACGTGTCATATTCCATTGTGAAATCAACAGCAAAGAGGAGGCATTCGAAGCATTCCAACAGTAATCCTAATCCCTGCTGTGCTAATCCAGTTTTGGTGTCGTCGAGAGCGTGGAACGGTCGACCGCTACCATTGATGGCCCGCTATTCTATTGATCGAGCTGCGACGAGTTTGATAGCGCGCTTTGTATTGATTTCAAGCGGGCGGGTTTGATGCAGGAACCCGAATAAATGCAGGCGACTGATAATAATAGCGACCTGCAGGGATCCAACCTTGCGCGGCACTGTTTCCATAGTATAAGTGGGGTCTGGTAACCGATGACGCCGCTCGGTTCCACTGGGGATTTGTAGCTTTAATTGCACTTATAGTTTGAAATTTATCACTGCTGATTGTGGGGGAGGAGACGAATTTTCCGCCTGGTAAATAGGCTCACGCGCAAATCGATATGGATGCGATACTGATCAAACAGCGCCTGTCTAAATAATGCAGTCAACACACATCTCGCGCAATTAAACATTCATAAGTTTCTACGGATGAAAGATGGACATAACCACAATGATTACAGACCCTTTATGAAAGCGAGACTTGATTAAGCCATCAAGTGTATAATCAAACGTCTATCCCAAACTAAATGGCTCTTAACCTCTTCATGCCCGTAGCAATTCAAGAAAAGTAGCTCATTTCAGTAAAAATCTACATAACTGAAGCATATTTTGGAAGATATGCGGAAAAAAAATGAACAGAGAAGATCTCACAACTTGACTTACTTTATTTGTGAATATTTATATTTCATTCATCAAATTATGATAATTTAATGAACTTCTGGAAGAAAGGCGTTAATCCATATCCAATAGCCCATGTTTTTGTTATATGCCACATGTTCACACTCATAGTTAGAATAAAAGAGCAAGAAATGATATATTTGTTCAATCGCACCAAGTAATATCTCAGTTCCTTTATTTTCTCATTTTGAGTTTTCGATGCACTGAATTATTTTATAAATGACCCTTGCAGTCACTAACGATACATAAATAAGTCTCGGTATTCTGAAACACAATGATCTTTACATTTTCCTTTGTTTAAAGATCGGATACTAGTAATCATCCACAGTTTATGGAAGAAAGACCTTATCCTTTAAGTTGTTTCTACGTCTTGGGGGATGAATTTTTTTTTTTTGGCAGATATTATTTTAATGCACTTAGTGTTACTAAGTTCACTATACTGATATCGAAACACAGTATTCTTGCATTTCGAAGAAGCAACATGTCTTGAAACATTCAGGAATTTTAGGTTATAAATGTATTGAATACGATCCATGCCATGAGTGTATTCGTCTTCCTCTTGCACTGTGTATAAGCATAGCGTCGGTGGCAAACTTTGATATATATTCAACTTTGATAGATTTTGAGTAAGTCAAACCAAGCCTAATGAAAAGTATGTTCTTTTTATGACTATTCCCATTGGAATGAGACCTTTTTGTAATTCATTCATAATTGAACTTTTTTTTTATTCAAGTTTCTATATCAAATTCGCAGCTTACAAGGAGAAAATTGTTCTCTTATCAACTGGGTATCACCCAGGTCATCTATCAATAGGGATTGCAAAATGTAACAATAAATTAATTAAACAATACAGCATATTTCGTTTGTACCAGTCATCGGTGTATCACACTTAAAATCATGTCCTCTCTGATACTTGGTAATTCACTTTTTTAGCCAATACGAAGAGGCAAGCTTCTTGCATACTTTTTCTCTTTTTTTAATAATGGTTTGATACGACAAAGTTAATAGTGGTCAAATTGTGACATACTTTTTATAGTAGCAATGCTTATCACTTTATTTCTTTATTCTAATAATAAAAATATTTTTATTGATTGCCATTTATGTTATTTTAGATTTTTGCTGCTATTTTCTGATAATTGTACCTCATTTCTTCGTATGAAGCTCATTTATTCCTTTTTCAGAGCTATTATGGAGTATTTACTCCCTGTTTGTCTCTGACAATATATGTGTATTTTACTCCGTTGTAAAATAAGATGAGAATCGTCCTGTAAGTCTGGGTCACCAAAGATCCTTTGTAGATTGTCAATTCTAAAAGTTTTACCATTGAAATGAGACTTGGATTTAAGTACACAATACTCTAAGAAATTTTTTGGGCTCATTTTTTATTTATGGCGTAATTGTCGTTAAATCAGCAAGCTGGTGTATTGTATGCTTCCACACCTAAATATTCCACTTTATGTAGTCATTTCCAATTAATGCAACGTGCATTTATTTTATAGAATATGTTTATTCATCCCACGATATGAATATTATTGAACACACTGGCGTTTCCCTTGAGCATATATTGACAATTCTACACCACAAACCAAGTGTCTTTTGGAGGCATATATCTACTTAGAATTGCAATTAGGTAGGACCGAAATGTGTGATTAATGTATTATCCGGCGTATTGAGAGAACACAGCGATACAATGATTTTTAGTTATTTATCAATTCCACGCACACACGTGATTAGAGTTGCGGGGAAATATGAAGGTGAGATTGCGGAAGCCTGCTTTTCAAAGATGGCGTCCGCTGAGCGATCACTTTGCGTGGTTGACAATGAAAGCCTTTGCCTTTAATTAAAGTCGGGATGTATCTCTTGAAAAGAGAGATTGCATAGTAGTGTGCCCTAGCAAAAAGTCGAAAGAATCATGACTTCTCCAAGACAACGTAAAATAGGCCCAAAAATCAATCACCAAAGCAAACGTTTTAGCCCCTTCAATTACAACTACTACAAGATCATGTTGAAGAAGTTACTGCATATTATGTCACAAAAATATATTTCTTAAACTTTAAGCTGTACACATGAAGTTTGGATTTTTCACCATCGTTCTATTACGTTATTTACGTCATTTTACAGAAGGTAGTATACGTTCTTGAAAAATGGTCATCAAAATAAAGTAATTCATTTTATCCAAAAGCAAAATATGACGATGCTTTTCTCATCCGATGCATTTGTATACACTTGATGTGTAGTGAAACGGTTATTGGCGCTTTTGCAACCCAGTTGATGGTGCAGGAAGAAAGCGGGGTACCCTGGATGAAACGTCACTGGTAACTATTCCATGTACTAGTAGTGATAGTTTTGGAAGAAGTTAAGTATATAGATACTGGTAATTGCCATCTAGTGGGTGTCTATTCTGTGTACATCGAGGTAATGTCACATTTACAAAGCTTTTACCAAATTACATAAAAAGCACGTAATTAATCGAACTATCGAAGACAAAATACAATACACAAAAAAGCCTTTAAAAGGTCGATAAAATTGCTAGGTATAGAATGTGACAATACGTTTGCTTGAATGCAGACCGCACCCAACAGTGCAATGAAATCGACAAACCATGACGTAAGTAATTTCCTATAACCGCAAATTAGGCCTGAAGGGGGATTACGAGTTTCATCTCGCCATGGTCTCTCCTTGGAGTGAAGCCTTCTCGATAAGGCTATCTGAATACTAAACAAATAATCCAAGTAAACATACGCCACGCAGTTGACATTTTCTACTCATTACCATTCCATCTGCTTCGCCATGGCGATAATTGCACGCCGCTTGATCAACTCGGCATTAGCATATCCAGATGCATGCTGGGAGATTACGAGGGGATTTTACCGAAGAACAAACAGGGGACCAAAACAATGCTGGATATTAATGAGTTACTGTATGTGAAGCACGTGTTCTGTCTCTCCCCGACGTACTTACAATGCATACTGATTATAGGTTATATATGTTAGTTCAGTAAAGCTAAAATCGGACATACGTTTTACATTTAACATTCAGAGATACGCGTTTCATTTAATAGCAAACACAAAAGATGGCATTCAATGCCGACATTTGACTCCTGCACTATATGCTTTTGTAACTGCGAAGTTATAGTCAATAAACAAACATACATGGGCAGCCTGGGTATTATACACGACCGCACGTCCGATTGCCACCAAGTTTCCTAAATACACGGATGCATGGGTGACCTGACAACTGAACGTAGCTTTGATTCGCAAGCTTCGTGGGACATCGATGAGCTTGACTTATTTTTTGACATGTTATCCATGGGTGCTTGTACAACCAGGCACTGGCAGACGTCCGGTTGACTGGTGCAGAAATTAATTGTCTGAACTGTAATAAAGTATATTCTAAGCCAATATGTTAGCAGTATATTACCCATATGTTACCGATATGTTAACCATACAAGGAAACAGAATTGTACAACATATTCGGATAATGCTTAGAGCTGTACAAATGTACCCAAAATAAGACATCTTTCGAAATGTTCCAAAAGAGAAATTTGAACTATTGAAAACGAATATGTGCCATCAAGATTAAAGTTTTTTCATCAATTCTAAAAGTTGCCTTATAATTCGGATATAATGTAATTTGAGAATAATGAGATAAAAGTAATATTTCCTAAAATTCTTTGGTGGAAACTTGGTCCAGCTCCTGTAGGGGAAAACAGCACTTTCATTTAACTTTTATCATAGATCAAACTTGAGTTTCAGGATACTTGTTTTGGTGTAAAAAGATCTTGCCAGTTTGACGTAGAATGATGGTAAAGCTAAATGTTGTACAACTTCCGATATTTGATCAATTCGTCTGTGTTCTGACAGGCACTTCCCAAAACCCACTCGTCGACAGTAGGGAGGTATTTATCTTCTGGTACCCCGACCCCCCCCCCCCCCCCCCCCCCCTCCTCTTGCCCCCTCGGCAGCTGCTTGAAGGAGAAAGGAGATACTCTTAGTGGTTTCTTTCCATCAGTAGAGATTATCCACTAAGCGCGAATTCCAATCATTACATTTAATCGTCTGCCATTTTCCCGCGGCTTTTAGCAGCGCGCGGCAATCACCACCTGCTAGAGATCGTCTGCCCTTCTTCTCAATCGATCCTCCCTCTCCGCTCGAGCCTCCAGCGTCTTCTGATTGATTTCTGACTATTATTTGCTTAGTATACCGTGTAATTTGAGCGAGAGCGGGGACATTTTCTCCGCGCATTTGTCGTTTTATGGCGGGGATTTACGTAGATTCCGAGCAGACGAGCGGATGCCGCGGCCGATCAACCACCCAAGGTGTTTTCGCGGAGTGACTCCCAAACAAATCTCCAAATCACGCGGGAACGAGAGTTTGCACCCAAGCACAAATTGAGTGCGAGAAAACATGACTTCGGTTAAAGCTATCTCGTTAACTGACAAGAGAGAAACGTGTAAGGCATGTAATCGATTTCAAAAGAGCGCCATTATTTTCTTAATGATTTCTTTTCCGCCCGATAGGAGTGCTCCTTCGGGAAATGTGACGTATGTAATATAACACCACTCGATTTTATTAACCTCCGGTCATGTGACTGATTAGTTTACGTTGAGGTGTTAACTCGTTCCTGCCCATTACGCATTTGACACTTACAAGTATCTTAGAAACCCTGCTGAATGTAAAATTGTGTTTAAATCAAGGTGTCTGTTCATCCTCCTAGAAATTTATTAGGATTTAACTTGAATATATTAGATAATTTGTATACCGAAATTACCTGACCTGATCCTTCATATGAAATGTATGACTATGAAAAAAGGGGTTTAAAATCATATTACACAACAACACAAAGTATTTGTCACAAAAACTACATGTATCTACGAGTCATATATGATAAAAAAGTACATTTTCCTCATTACAATGTTGAATTTGATTGATTGAATACGTCGTTTAGAAATCACCTTAAGAGATACTATGGCATTGCATTTTGGCGTCCACTCCTTTGGACATTGTGACTGTGAACTGACGTTTATAGGTGATAAGAGTAACGTGTGATTTAGCAAGTTAAATTTTAATAGCCACTGCACGTCCGGTTGGGAAAATGCTTGAATGAAATGTTCTATACAGAATGTTTTTTATTTCTACTGTGAGTACTCAATCCAGAGAACTAAGAAAAACCACCGACGATTCGAAAGTCACTTGCAAACTTCTCACATTCTTCAAGCGGGATTTTGAGCATGGAACTTGTGCACTACTGAGATATGGTGAAAAAGCACTGTGCAATGCATTAGACGGCTCAGTCATGGAGGACCCCCCTCACTATAGCGGTACAGAGTGATACAGTGCAGACATTTAATTCCTGCACTAGATGCCCGGGCATAATACACGACCGTGCACCCGATCTCAACCTAGTTTCCTGGGCATGGATGATCTCACCACTGAACGTAGCTTTAATTCGCAATCTACGCGCGTCATTGATTTGCTCGACTTTTGTTGTGATATGTTATGCATGGGTGTTTGTACAACCAGACACTAGCAGAAATCCAGTCGACTGGTGGAGGAATTAAAAGTCTGTACTGTATAATCCGGATGTTTTGGTCACTATCTCTAATTATCCATTGATTCGTTTTCTAGCTCTGTGTTTAGGTTGGGATGGGCAAGTTCAGTTGCAATTTTCCCTCGTGGCACGCACCGCATTCTATGAGCCATACTTCCAAGGAATATCGCAATTGAACCTGATAACAAACGGCTGACCCTGAACAAATAAAACAGATCTTGGTACGTCTAAGGTCGCCTACATGATGCTTATACATGCAATGAAGTTAGTCCTTTGCGAGTTCAATGGACTAGGACAGATCTTGGTACGAAGATTTCAGGGTAAGTCTTAGGCCGTTCCTTCTAGCTTATACACGCAATGGATCAGCTAGTCCATTGCGAGTTCAATGGACTAGAACAGATCTTGGTACAAAGAGTTCAGAGTCTGTCTAAGGTCGTTCCCTGTAACTTATATATGTAGATGCAATGGATATAGTTCATTGCGAGTCCAACCCATAACGACATTTGGTCGTAAAAGAACTTGTAGGTTCAGATAGTCGGTCCGGGAGTTGATGCACTGCATCATGTGACCCCAGGACTTTGATGTAATTGGACAGTACATTGTAGCTGCCATTAGATACTTGGAGTCCTCAATGCATGAGATCAACTTTTAATCTTTGGAGTATGGGCCATTTACCCCCTCCCCCCTAGCGTAGGGAAACAAGGGATCCAAAACTAAATTTCAGGGTCCCAGAAACCTTTAGAGTTGAATTTTTTAAAAATGTTACTTACATCATGATTATTTTTCATTAAAGAGAAAAGGTAAAACAGAATGAAAATATTCTTGATCGCCGTTAAGACAAGATCTTGTGTCCAGCCTGGCCTGGCCCCTACTGCTAAGCCTTAGGGGCATTCACTGGATATCATCAAGTAAATACTCAGGAAGCATGCTCTTTATCGAAATAGTGCCAGTGGTAAAGATGTACCCCTATATATATCCTATAAACTATCCGATACAGGTATAATATGTAATACGATACACTGATATATTACTGTACACAATGGCAATTAAAGCGATAAGATATTATACAAATACTACATGGGTTTCGAGAAAATACCGATTAAAGTTCTTAAAGTCCTTAAAGTGGCATACAGAATTTCATTCATACTGTTGGTACAGTGGGCAAACTGTATGGTCAATAATACTCAAGGAAATACTTCACACCAACGAATCTCATGGATGAAAGAGGCAAAATCACGTGCGAAGTCTCGCGTGTAGTCTCGCGCCAAATCTCGAGAACCACTACAATGCCCAAAGGTTTAACCATCAATTCCAAAGTGCCATGGGGATTGCAGGAGCGAAGGCTAGGTTAGACTGCAGGCTTAAGGAACATATGGGAATAGCCCTCCCTAGAATAGTTCATCGTGCAAGAAGTTGGTCAATAATGATAAATGCTAATGGGAACGTAATATATAAACGGTACCCGAGGGAGGAAGGTTCCCTGTGAGGCTGGTGAGATAAGAGCGGAGGGATAGTAAGCAGCTTAAACCGACAATCATGTGAAACGTTTAACTTACATGGGAGGAGTTCAAAATGTATGGGTGAAATAGAAAAGACTACAAATTACGGTCCATGTCTGTATACATCTACACACACACACACACACCTACCTACCTCATATATATATATATATATATATATATATATATATATATATATATATATATATATATATATATATATATATATATATATATATATATATATATATATATACATGTGCCATAAAATATCATATTGTACAAAATTTAATCCTTACACAAATTACGTGTTTGAACACATGCATTTCTTTCTCATACAATTCTATTCGATACCATACAAACACCATACATCATAACATCATACTTCCCATTGTCCTCAAATTGATATATAAAAACGCTTTTCCATGCCATACCATAGAATTGTATAGTATTGATAGAAAAGCATTGATATGGATCATAAACGACTTCTACTCATTTGCAGCTCAGATCGAAATGCAACTAGAGATGGTGTGATGTTCCTATTTTGGCACAGCAGACAGGATCAGACAATACTCCTTGTCTTGTCTGATTCCTACAGGTTTTTCTGGCGTGAAATCAATAGGGAAACTTCCCCCTCCATATACCATAGTAATCTATCTTTCTACTTCAGTTATCTGCCTTCCACCAATCATAGGACTCATCTTTGAGCCTCTGTTTACTAGGTTGCACGAATCGTGACCGTTCCTACCAAGTGTCTATGGTAAGAGTGCATGGTAAAATAGTAACTGTACAAAATAATTTCAATATAACAGTTAAAGCATTTTTTCTTTTCTGTATCAAACTTCATATGTTCATGTACTGTCCCATTCAGTATCATAAAACGTTCTTCCATATCATCTGATATCCATTCAATCTTCACCTTACTTATGATAATTCATTATCATATTTATAAATGATATTTACACATACACATGTGAGCAAGTCACATACTCAGTCTCAAGTTGACAACCCTGGGTTTCATGCGTATGCAATCCTCGACCATTATAGAGACCATATTGGATAAAAGGTTCTTACACATGCTACACGATATCACACATGCAAATGCTATCTATTCAAGTTTGCATCTACTATTGTGTACTACTTTTAGCGTCCATTTCGTCTCTAATCGTTATCGCGTGTAATACAATGATCCGCATTCGAATACACATTTAATATCAAATGATTAATTCATGTGTATCATATAGTATTCAATCCTTTGATTTTCTCCCCTTTCAGTATCATATAGTATTGTTTCCATATCATGTGTTGACATGACATAGCATTCAGTTCTCTGACTTTCTTTCAATAACACGTTCAACATTCAAGGCCCCCTTTCAAAATCATACGTTGAGATGAGATGGGATGTATACAGCATTCGATACTTTGATTTCGTTTCGATAACACGTTCAATATTCAACGTCCCCTTTCAATATCATAGGTTTGTGTTTCCGTACCATCTGTTGACATGACATTGCATTCAATACTCTGATTTTTTCTATAACACGTTCAATATTCCCCTTGCAATACCATATATTTCTGATTTCCACACCATCTGTCCACATGAACTATTATTCATATGGATCATATTGTATGAACAGATTGAGCGGAAACCTATCCCGGGCAACTTCTACCACTCCGCAGAGTGGATGAGAATGAAACTCGAGATAATCTTGCATTTCCATTAGGTTCGGGCCGAGAGAGGCAGGCAATTTTCCCTGTCGTTTCTGATTCCTGCTGATTCCTCTGATCTCCACTGATAGGCATCGGAGGATGGCGAGAAATGTCAACACAACACGGCTCTATTTCCCCGGATGAAAGGCCCTCTGAGCTATCTCTGGCAGCGAGGGAGAGACGAGGCAATCGGATGAGGCCTGCTATCAGCAAATGCTATCACGGGAAAGGTGCACTTCCATGCACCCGTGCACCGATGGCCGGAGGAGATGCAACGGGTCGGTAACTAGAATGCTATCTGCTATCACGGGAAAGGTGGACTTCCATGCACCCGTGCAACAAGGGTAGGGGGAGATGCAACGGGTTGGTAACTTGAATGCTATCACGGGAAAGGTGGACTTCCATGCACCCGTGCACCGAGGGTAGGGGGAGATGCAACGGGTTGGTAACTTGAATGCTATCACGGGAAAGGTGGACTTCCATGCACCCGTGCACCGAGGGTTGGGGGGGATGCAACGGGTTGGTAACTTGATATGGGTCCTACAATAGAATGACACCTATACTATCTGAGGTAGATATTCGAGATTTAGGTTGTTGTCCTTGGTGCTACTTATAATCTATGTAAATATACAGGTAGATATGGCTTATAATCATCAAAAATAGACTGAGTTGCCTTAGAAACCTCCTGCTACTGCAAAATCCAGGTACAGTAATCTTGAGGTAAATTGAGTTCCGTGAATTGAGGGAGTAGAGCCAGTTGATCAAATATGAGGGTTATTCAAATTGGCATAAAGGATTTTTTGGTAACAGCCTGACACTTATCATTTTCATTCAATATCACACAGATATATGATAGATTGGAATTCAATATAATCAAGTTGCCATTCGATAATCTACAATGGACAAAAAGACAACTTGTCAATACATTTCAACATATTCCATTTTATATTGACAGTTGAATAAATTACTCAGGTAAAGACTGGTACACAATTTAATCGAAGTGGTAGCTAAAGTAGGGCTAATTAACATCAAAATAGACTGAGTTTCCTCAAATAAGACATATTAATCTCCTAATTCTGCAAAATACAGTTTGGGGTAAGTTGATTTTTATGAGTTGAGGGCATAGAACCAGTCAATAAAATATGAAGTCCATCAAAACTGGACCTGAAAGAATTTCAGGTAATTAAGTGTTCCTGAACATTGTTGAAAAAAAAAATCGAACATATTGATATAATTTTCTTTGATGTTACCTGGTTGCTATTCGATAACCTTCAAAGTACAAGAAGGACAACTTGTAAATAAATTTTAACATATTTCATATCCCATTGATTGCTAAATGAAATACTCGGGGGGAAAATAATACACAATCTAATCTGAGTGATAGACGAAAAATCAATTCTTGAAAAATGACTAATTCTGTTTATCTCTCGAATCAAATTAATTACAACAAAAGTTGGAAACAATCAAATAAAGTCAAATATAAATCCGACAAAGGTTACGCCTCCTTAACCGAATATCTCGTTAATCCTGGTCGGCTTTGATCAGTTAATGTATATAAACAAATCTTTTACGCCCTCAACGATTTCTTCTAATCAGATTCTTCCGAAAATGGCGCATCGAGGTTGGGGCGAAATTTCCCCACAGAGCCATAGAAACGAGATGTAAATAAGTTTGAGTTGCCAGGAGAGAAGGTCGTTTGGGATTACAGGTGTTAATTGAATTGCTTTTCTCCAATTAAGCCGCAACGAGCACGTACATCTCTTAACTTGAGCCCAGAGGATACATTTCAACACGTGTCGGTTGCAGCGTAGGAATTCGGACGTGACGTCGATTGCAATACTAGGTTGATCGCTAGCGCCATCTATCGGTAATAAGGAAAACTAAATAGCTATCTACCGCAAACCAGCTTTGCGCGATCAAACGATAATATTGAGACTGCAGGGTCAGTGCAGGTGGTAAATTCTCTCTCTCTCTCTCTCTCTCTCTCTCTCTCTCTCTCTCTCTCTCTCTCTCTCTCTCTCATTTAAAATTAAGAATTCTTATGCAATAATCATACGCGTAATATGGTACTTTCGGTGGATATGTGCTACAATTGTAGCTGTTATTATATCATGGAAAGGTAAATCCAAGCCCACCATCTGATTCACTGCACCGCTGACGGCCGGTGCTCTGGAGAAGACCAGTGTCAGCGCCAAATTGATAGGCAGTTTATCACACCAGATAGCGTGTGCTCTTAACCCTTAGGTTGCTGGTGGCCAATTTGGTCAATACAAAATTATGTAAAAAAGCTGAAAACGGCATAAACCTGTGACATGGCATATGGGTAACTCATCTGGGAGTACTCAGTGAGAGCTTTCTAATGCATATACCAACATGACATGACAGGCTTTGGGTGGCATCATGGAAGGGGTTAAGTGAGCAATTCTCTTGGTGTTCACGGATCACTATTTTTATTGGTCTTAGTTGTTGTATACAATGCATTTCACATATATGGAGAGTGGCAATCTAGTAATTGAAAATATTGTCAAGATCTTTTTCATGTGTGTATGTGTATCTCAGATATGGACCAACATTAAGAGAGCACGATTGCGCTCAGGTCTTAAATGGACTTTTCAGGGGGGGGGGGGGGGGATTTTTCACATCGCTTTCATCAGCTTACGTCATATCGACTAATGGAAACCAGAATGGAAAGTAATCCGCTTCTCTTTAAGAATATATAGGCTCAATGGGTCTTTCTGTTGTAAAGGCCATTGTGTGTGGGCTGAGGGATTGGTGTTTACATTGCAATCAACAGCTTAGGTCGTATTGCGACAAATAAAAATAAAACCGGCTGGCAAGTAATTCTCGTTTTAAGAAAAGTCTCAAGGGGTCTATCTGTTGGAAAAGTACCACAAACAGTCCTCCAGAGCGCCATGTATTTATATAGCAACCAGGCAACCCCGCTAATGAAGGTGAAGAGGAGACTTCACTATTTACAGTTTCGATAGTTTTCTTTCTATAATACATAGTTCCATGGGTAATACAGTGTACACATAGATCAATGGTAAATATAAAGGTTTCATTAGGTTATTACAATATCAGTATTGGTACATCCTATTATAGTAATTTGTCTCTCGCTACATATCCATTCTTTTCTTCATCCAAGGCACAGCGGTGCCAAGACAAATACGTAACGTAACAAATTATGTAAGTATATCAAATAAACCATTTATGTATAGATAACTAAAGGTGAATCAAATCGTAAGAATGATTATTCTAAATGCATCCATTTGTTCAAATAAGGAGGTTTGGGTCAATTCAGGGGGGGGGGGGGTATGAGAAGTATTGGGACTTCAGAACTTTGAATTAACAGAATATTGGTAGAGGGTTGCCATGACAACCATTTATACCAAATACATGTTGCCGTGGCAACCATTCCAAGATGTTTTAATCTATTTCTTAGTGAAAGTATTAAACTTCACTATCATCTTTTACAGTCCTCAATATTTCATAAATATTTGAAAAAGGTCATTTTTAATGAATTAATCAATGTAGCAATCATATATATATGATGCTGCAACTTACCCTGTCATTCTGCATTTTCCACTTATAATGAACACGTCATAAAAAGTTCAACCCTATACGGTCTTCTGCCTCTATCTTATCCATTCTTTTGTCAGTATGTATGAAAATTTTAGGAAAGTATCTAGTAATGATATATCACTGAATTTAGGAATTGGAGCAAATATGTGTGTTGCCATGGCAACCTTTTTTGTCAAATTCTATCAAAAGCAAGGAGTGTGTTTTAAAAATGTTTTTTTGTGCAGGACTAGAAGTCAATATTTATTTTGGAAACAGAAGGTATCTTAAGTTGCCTCATATTTCACTTGAATACCGCTTTTTATTGACCCCTGGTGGTGTTTTAAGAAATCATCATTGTTAGTGGCGCCACCGGTGTCACTTTTCAGAACTAAATCGAACCTCCCCCCCCCCCCCCCCCCTTCTCAAATCCTGGATCCGCCCCTGCTATATGTTATGGTAAAGAAACCGCAGCTCATTTGTGGAGTTTGTTATAGATTGAAGACCATTTGCCTATTGTAGATATAGTTTCGCTACGGTTGACAATACCTCTTTCCTAAATAAAGGGTATTGATGTTTTAGATGAAAAGGATTTCATTTTATAAAGCAATCCTATAAAGCAAGGTAAAAGCCTTGTCTTGATACCTGTCTGTGTTCCCGTTGCACCTTTTGAACCCAACCTATGTCCGCAGACCATCCCGCCTTGCCTTGACCTACAAATCAAACTCTCGCGTGAGCTTGATTTCAAAGGAAGACATCCCGCGGCACATCCTGCGATTCATGAGATAATACACAGCCGAGTTCCGGGCTAGAAATGGTGCGAGGCTTGCCCTAATCTTACCGACATCCAGAGCCCCGGTCAGAGGAAGGCGGAAATTGCTTGTGTTGCCTGATGGCCTTAACCTCGTGACCTAGCACGTGACTAAGGTCGTGGTTTGATTGGCTTATTGATTGATTGTAAATAGACAAGTGGGACGCTCGGTGCAGAATCTAGACTCATTATGTTCCCCTAATATACTCCGCAATAGAGGTGAACAAAATGTCATAAATGTTAATGATATTGTACAAATATGCTCATCATTAACCATTCCATTAAAATGCACGCTTTGCATAGTGGAATATGTTCGGAGTATTAACCTATTTGTATATGGAGCGTGCACATTTCCCAATATATATATACACACACACATTTATATATATATATATTATATATATATATATTATATATATATATATATATATATATATATATATATATATATATACATATATTACGTGCTGCGAAGCGGCTCGAAAAGTGAAACGTTTGCAAATCTTACAATCTGAACACACCTAGAGCATGTTCTTACTAGTAGGGAAAATTTGCCGGAGAAATCGGAGAGGCCGTAAAATTAACGACATCTAAAAGCATGTATATATATCTAATATTGTCTTTGTATTTGCAAAACCATAAGTCGGGAGATCGGAAAAGCTTTTTCAGTTGTTTTGACGCTCGTAATCTCTAAATTGGTTTCTAACGACATTCGAGTGATCTGTATACGGGTGGGGCCATCTTAGTTAGCATATACTGGATGATTATGGATCCACATGTTGACACGATATACTTAGGGAGTCGAATTCATTTTGAGACGTATCTAAATTTGGAGGGTTATTAATAAAAATAGCCAAATAGTAAATAACAAGATTTTTTCGGTATGTAAGGCACAATCCCAAATCATTATTATTAATCTGTTGTAGATAACATGACTCGGCGGCCTCATTGATAGCGTGTCGGCTTGGAGTCTCAGAGGGTCGCTGGATTGAATTCAATTGGAAATATTTATATTTTTGTTTTTGGCAAGATAGTTTACTTTTTAGCTTCCAAATGCTTCGGATGGCACTCTAAACCGTAGGGGCAGTCGGCAAGTTGAGAATTTCTTCAAGAAAATATTTAGTTTAATGGGTGTAGTAATGCCTATCCTTCACATAGAACATGAGATCTGTTAAGTGGTCAGGTTGTTGCCTCAACAGAAAAAATAACTTAAGTGATAAAATTAAGAACTTCTTCAAGAAAATATATAGTTTAATCGATGTTAATCTTAATTTAAGTATGTAAATGAAGGACATGTTCCCGATGAGACTACCCCATGTGTCAAGTGAATTCACTCATTATTCAGTTTTTTCTTTCATTTTTTGTATTGGCAAAAGTAGCCAGCAACATAAGGTTTAACTATCTCTAGGCATACTATCAACTGTAAGCATCGTGTGCCACTCTCCACGATTAAATTCAAACCTCTAGTTTGCAACACATACAATGTAATGTTGGGCCAAGCAACAAATATAATGCTGACCGAAACAGCTGCCACCAAAAGCATAAATCATGTCTGTCCTGTTTGGCAACTCTTTATTCTCTCAAAAGAAATACATTAAAAATACAGCAAAAGGCATGTAACAGATGATACTGTGAAAACAAGGCAAGTACACTGCTTGTTTTCCAGTACTAGGATTTATCGACATTGCAATAATCAAAGTCTGCATAGTTCTAGGGCAAGCTGATGTTATCAAAATGTACGAAAGCCTATAAGAACCACTGAAAATAATCCAAATATATATATATACTTATATATATATTATATATATATATATATATA